>CM021102.1:597306225-597717940 GCA_007115665.2 Sequoiadendron giganteum | reverse complement strand
CAGACAATGCCAGGATAGAAATACAATTATATCCGTTCACCCCGTACAAGTCCAGAGGGGATTTTTTTCCACTCAATCACATGGGAATGGTAAACGGAAGGAAATACAGGCACAGAGTTGACCTTGAAGATTTTTGGGCAAATGCTGCTGACGAGTATGAAGTAAGGAGAAGACTTTGGTCAAGGTTATCCTTGAGCATGATCAGGACAACAAAACTTTTTCGTGTGCCTGACCAGCTAGATGACGATGAAGTGTACATACAGCCAGGATATGATGAAGGTTTGCCGCTCCCTCCTGTCAAATGGTCAGAGCCTGAGTTAAGTGATTTGACAACTCTTATGAGACCAGTGGTCAAATACTCACAATGGTGGGTAGATCAGCGGGTACAAACATTGAAGCAACGAGGTGTGCCATTTACCTATGATTTAATTGGCGAAGCTGAATCTTGTTCTTCAAATATTGGCGCTTCTGAGGAAAATGAACGGATTGAGCCTATCAACCCGAAGAAGAGGAAAGGCAAAGAGGTGGCAACAAGCGAGAATCCGATCCTGAAGAAGCCTAAGGCCCTTCACTCAGCCGCATTTGGGAATATCAAGGAGCTACTGATTATGGAAGAAGAATCATGGGGAAATATAAGAATTCCTTCACCAGTGCTTGAAGGAAACACGGAGCCTATGCAGATTGAGCAGGACTTTCACCATTCTCCAACCGGCACAGAGATTTGTGAATCAGATGAGGACCTGAATGACAGGGAAGGCGACTTCCAAGAAGGGATGATTTCAGCCCTAAGGGGGATTCATGAGGACCCGCCGGCACAAGAAATCCAAGAGATTCAGGATATTTCGGACTGCGAAGACAATGGAGTCGAGCAGCCTACAATACCAAACTGGCTTAAGGAAAGAATTAAGGTTAAGGTACCAGTTGCAGCACCAGAAGCAGATGATATTGACGATTTCTTGGCAAGGTTAGAGCAAGTAAATACGAAAAAACCGGCCAAGAAATTCTCTACTATTCAAAGAGATGAGACTGGTAACCGCACAGTGCAAATTGCAGTCCCGACAGTTGAGAAACCGCAGGATGAAATTACTCCTGCGGATTATGCCATTACTATAATTGATATTGGTCCATCTACCAAAGGGCAAGAAGTAGAAGATCTGGACAATTGCGTTTCCACCATTAAGTCCAGATTAGAAAAGGAGACTCAGAAAAAAAGGGAATATAAGATGGAGGTTGAGCGCCTGAAGGAGTATATCCGGCATTTGACAAGGCCACTCAACCAAGGCAACCAATCAAACCCTTTGCTCTCAAATGCATCACAAGAGCCGGTAGAAAGTCTTGAGAAAGAACTAACTACTGCTAGGGAAACACAAGAATGGATGGCAAGAAAAGAGGGAGAGGTAATGGCATTTGTGGAAGAAGTTAGTACACGCTCATGGGCAAACTTCTTCCCTGCTCACAAGGATTGCAAATTTGACTGAGGCATGGGACGGATTGCAAGACTTGCAAGACAGAATCATTCCCTGCCTCCGTGATATAAAGAAAATTCCTAAGCAAAGGCTGATTGACGAGAAGATTATTGCAGCTGGGGCGGCTTACGACTTCAGCAACTGGTATTGCGCATTGGTCTCCCGTAGGGAAATGCTTGAAAAGGTTAAGGCAGAGAGTATCAAGGTCGATGAGCAAGTAAGGAGCATCCAAAATGGCATCTTTCATATGGCTGCAGATATATTGAACAAAGACATTGTTCGAGAAAATGACTTGTGGCTGCATAATATGCAAAGGGAAGTGCAAAAGATTTTCTCCATCATGCCAATTTTGGGCGAAAATCTGACTAAGGCATTTGACCTGCTGAATATCCGTAGTACTTTCTTGCAGCACGAATCAGAATGGGCAGTTATCTTTGTTGATTGTGCAGATAGTTTGAACCTGCTGGAATACAATGTCAGCACCTTGCCAGACATTACCATCGAGGAGATTGGCGCCATTGTGTCTAGGTTCGTCGAACGAGGCATTGCATGAGTGGATAAGGATACAACCGCCAGTGGGTGACTCATCTGTCAGTTAACTGATCGATGTTTTGGGCAACCCTAATTAGGGTTTTCGTGTTTAAATCTGGGCCCTTGATTTTGTTTCAATCTCGGCCATTCATTGTATCGGGGAATTCTATAAGTACCCTTTCTTTTTCATTTCAAACGATCGGAAGAAATCAGAAAAATTGTTATCAGAGGATTAGAGATTAGATTTTGAGTTAGAATTAGTTTCTTTTAGAAGTAAGAGAAGAGTTGTATGAAATTGTTGTGAAAACCATTGAGATAATAAAATTCATAATTGCATGAGTTGCTTTGAAACCTTTATTGTCAAATGGGTGCATGGTTGCATATTTGCTCTTTCTCGTAGGATTGTTATAGATTAAAATTTATTTGTTAGTGGAGCGAGAGATTGATGGTGAGGATTGAAAGTAACTTAGCTCATACTTTTTTCAAATGGATGCTTTTCATTTGATGTGCAAAGTTAGACTGAGCTCTTGATATAAATGCTTTTAAAACGTTTACTTGAATAATATTGTTCGAATTGATGGTGTTATTTATAGTGAAAAATCTCAAGCATAAATCCCAGAAGATTGCACCTGCTTTCGTGTAGTTGTCATTTTTCGAGACGAAGCAAAGCATGGTTTCCTTTAAGTTGCATTTGATCGTTACCGTCTCCTAGTTCCTTAGGATTAGCATAAGATTTCTCACCCCTTTCCTTTCTTTTTATTTTTATCCAAAATCAGAAAATCCAAAAGGATACAACACTGCATTCAAACCCTTGCTTTCAAAGTAAATTACTGAAATACTATGCCCCCTTGGGTTACCAGCAAACCTCATACTACCACAGAGCCTATCTGCACCCCAACTTGGGAACATTGGAATTACCTTGTGATCTATCTAGCAATCTTAGCACGAAAGGTGATTTTTATCAAGAGAGGATAGAGCATCTCCGGACACTTTATTCTAGTGTGTTCGTGTGTGTCACAAAACACGCATCAACACAGAATTGGCGCTAGAAGGAGGGCGAACGGAGGAAATATTTTTTGCAAGGAGAGTTTGGGCCCTACCAAAGGTAGTGATTTTACTTTCTAAGTAAGCATGATGCAGTATGGTGTTGCCACATGAATTTCCTTTTCATGTACCTGTTGAACAACCCGACCCATCAAATATTGATATTCTTGATCAATTGCATTCACTAGCCTAGCAAACACAGACGGATAACGCTCAGTTCAGACAAACAAGCCGTGTCCTTGCTCGAGAAGACGAAAAGGGAAAATTCATTGAGGGAGCTATTCAAAGGCATCTGATAAGACAGAAGATCAATCGCTTGAAACGAGTTTTTGACTATATAGAACAAGCAATTGCCACCGACAGATTGACAAGATCAGGCTTTGTTCGTAAGATGAAGAATGGTACTCTCGATCAACCCTCCTATTCCCGGACAGGAACCTAATCCAGTTTTGCAACCTGACTTAGACTTTCAAGCTGAACAAGAAGACGTTATCACTGAATTATACAGCTTAGCGTGGAAATTGAAACGGAACGCTCCTGACTGGATGCGCATGCGTTTCATACTTGAAGAAGAAGAAGAAACAGCCCAACGCATTGACCTTGCTATTCAAAGAGATCGACTTGTTGAAAGATTTGAAGCCCAACAGCGGGGACAAAATCGTCTAGCTAACCGGCAAGTTCCTCCGCAAGTGAATCAGCCAACTCCTGCACAAAATTGAAGACACGTTGGATCGAATTGGTTCATTCTCGCCAGATAGATTTCAGCGAATCACCAGGTCAACTCCAAGTTCTTCAAAAAGTTTTGTGGAGTTATCTCCTCGTAGAAACAGGCCAAAGAAGCATAAAGAGGTGTTACGAGAAGAAACAGCAAGTGAACACTCATATTCATCTAGTGCCGAAGTGCAAAGTGTGGAAGATCTTGTTAGGATATTCCAGACACCACCACCACACATTCCAGTCCCGCGTGCGGTTCACCAACCAATTCCACCAATTCAAGTTATTCCAATGGCTCATCCAAATGCTTGGCGTCCACAAAATGCATTGCCTCTTACCACATTCGCCAATTACCATGATATGCCCAAAAATCCGGAGCATTTTTGCTCCAAGTTCCATGTCAGTGATATGAACAGGACGGCTGATGAACATATTAAAATTTTTGAAGACACTCTCCAGAACCGAAACATTCAGCACGAAGATGTGGCTTGCCGACTATTCCCATGTTCTTTGGGAGATGATGCAAATTACTGGTACGTCAACTTGCCAGTAAATTCCATCCAAACTTGGTTGGGATTGAAAGAAGCATTTTTGGCAAAATTCAGATTGCCGACCACGCCTGCTGAATTGTACAGACAATTTGTTGAAGTGAAAAGACAAGAACATGAACCGATTAGTACCTTCAACAACAGATTTCACAGAGCATATACAAGGCTACATGACCCATATGAATTGGATAATGCCGCAACATTACCAATCTACTATGCCGCCTTAGATAGTCTTACTTCGATGTTCGTAAGAAGATCCAATCCAGTTCCGGCTGATCTTAAGGCAGCATATGCAGAATCAATTAAAGTCAATTCTGATTTAGGCATGAATGTTGCAGGACCACTCAATCATTTGGGATATGCTGCTATGCCAAATCAAATTACAGGAATCAATCAAGCACTGGCCCATCATACGCCAGTAATGAATCATGTTCCATCTCCCAACAATCAAATGGTAGTCCATCCTGGAGGTCCTATTTCCCAAGATCAACCCCCGCAACCTGTATATTTGCAAGGTACAACCACATCCACTAGAACGCAAGAGGAAAAGGAGGAAATGAGAGACTTGATTGAACAAGTGAAGAAATTGTGTGCTGACGTGACTCATTTAAGAAATCAAAGCAATCAACTGCATAGTATGCAGAGAAATTCTCAAGGATACCAAGGTAATCATCAAAATTACCAAGGTCAGTCAAGCAATAATCAAGGTTACCGTAATAACAACCAAGGATATCAAAAAAGAACGTGGAATACGGGACCAAACAATGGAAATGTGCAGTCACCACTTGACAATTCGACAAATCGGGAAAATCGACCAACGGAAAGCATACTCCTCACAGAATCCGCCTTGTCCGGATGGTGTTGATTGCACAATACTAATCAGCATTCTGAGACACAGTGTAGAGAATTTCAGTTAGCAGCTGATATTTTCCAAAGAGAAATACAGAGGGAGACTCCTGAAGATCCATCTACTGCTATAGTTCCAGTTGTAAAGTATGATCAAGCTTTAGTTTTGGAAGACTCCACGCTCCCACCGCAGTTTGGACAGTATCAAGAACCTGATCAGTTTGGAAGATTTCCACCAGCAATAGCTAATGGGCCAGTGCAGGCGCCACCTTCCGTATATTCATACACAGTTGCTGATGAACCTATCGCAGAAGTGGACAATTATTATTTCTCGCCATTGAATAACAGTGTATTGGTCGAGGGTATAAAGGAGGTCCAGGCATTCCAACAGACAGGAAACACCCAGCCAAAGGTTTATTACAGAAAAAATCAAGAACCTTTGACTTCTTCCGTTCCTCCACACAACTTCCAAACACCACCACATCCAAATGCCAGCAATAATCCATCTCTTCCAAAAGATGCGCCTCAGTATAGGCAAAACAATAACAACGCGCCTCAATATAGGCAAAGCAATAATGTTAACAGTTCAACCAGTGTTCCACCTCCCAAGGATGAGCTGAAAAGATTAAGTCAGTACGTGACTGACGAGGTTAAGAAAATTAAGGTAAGTGTGTCATTGTTTGAATTGATGAAAGTGTCAGAGATAAGGGATACATTCCTTAACAGCTTGAAGGACACGACACAAGATTCGACGAACACAATTCAGAAGGCTACAAGTTCTACCAGTAATGTAAATTGTGTTCAGGACGAACAGTTCCAAGAATCACCTCAGAACATAAATATTGTTCAAGAATCCCGAGATTCCAAACCAATTCGAGGCATGTACGAAGTAAGAAAAGGCATAGAGATGCCAGGACAAAGAACAAACTGAAATGAACAATCAACCAAAGATGCGGAAGCTCCGCCTATGGAAAAGAATAACAAGGAAATGACAGCAAGAGGAGTAGAAGCTGGCGCGCAGAAAAGAAGCCCAGTGATATTCTATCAAGGCAAAGATGAACCTGCTCCTTTCCTCGTTTCGCTCCGAATGTTCAATAAACTCCTACATAATTGTCTGATCGACTCAGGAGCCTCTAGCAATGTGATGCCTCTAGCTGTGTGCAATAGATTGGGTTTGACACCCACAAGGACAAACAAAAAGGTAACGCAACTAGACAAAACAGAGGTTCCAGTCGTAGGAGAGCTCAACAACATTCATATGCAGTTGTCATCCGACCCTAGAATCCAACATTTCATTGACATATCTGTAGTTGATATCCCAGATGGATATGGAATGGTCTTAGGACGAGATTTGACCCGCAGGTTAAATGGTTACTTCGCCACTGATTTCTCACACCTGTGGCTACCATGGAAGGGTATTCCCAATCAAATTAGAATTGAGAGTACACCGAGGCTCAAAATGATGATCACTGAGAACGGGGAAAACAATGAAATCTTGTTTTGTGAGACTGGCTTGGGCCAATACAGACCAAAGACACAAGAAATCCTGATGTTGCAATGCTCAAATAATCAAGAAAATTCACTACAAGTTTCAGAATTAACAGAGATTCCTATTGAAGCAGATGATGAGCTGTCACCAGATGAAGGTGAAAGCATGTTCGAAAATTTCAGAAGATTTGTGCTCAAGAGTGCCAAACAAGAGAAGGAATTGGGAAGTCATGCTTTTGTGCAAAACTTACTGTTGCCCAATTGGTGCCGGATTCACAATGCTTTTCATTCTGAGTTCTCTTGCGCGATGTGCAAAATGGCTTTGGACCAAGTGCGCGCAAGGATTCCCCAATTTCCGGGAAATGAATGTTTCAATTTGACAATACAAAGTGAGAGTAGTGACTCCGACAGAAAGTTTTCACAAGATGAAGAAATTATTCATAGAAAGAATACAATTACAGAAATTCAGAGAAAAGAAATACCTAGTCCCAAGCATTTTCCAAATCAAGAACAAGTCTGGACTTTGAGGTTTGACGGTTCAAAATCCAAGAAGGGCAATGGAGCCGGTTACGAGTTGATTAGTCTGTCAGGCGAAACTTACCTGGCTGCTTTGAGGTTACAATTCCCATGCACCAATAACGTAACAGAATATGAGTCCTTAATCCATGGATTGCTACATGCAATTCGGAAAAAGGTCAAGACCTTACATGTGTATGGCGATTCAAAAATTGTGGTAAGGCAAGTGACAAAGAGATATGCTTGCCATGACAAGAGACTGAGAGGTTACAGAAATAGAGTCTGGGACCTCATTGAAAGTTTTGATGCCTTCAATATTAAATCTGTATACCGCTCTCAGAACAAAGTTGCTAATTCATTAGCACAATCAGCAAGTTCACTAGAACCACTTGAAATGGACATGGTGAAGAAATTCACAGTTGAAATCACTTCAACACCAGCAATCCCCGACAACATTACAAATTTCCAAGTATTTGATGATGACAAACACATTTTGGATTTCCTAACAAATTCAGATGTTTTCCTCACCCAGATCATTGATGAGGAAGAAGACCGAGGGGAAGCTGAATTTGATACCGAAGGTATAATGAATTTAAAGACTAACAACATTCCCAAAGGTATGATACAACTTGAAAGGATCTTTGATCAAGATCAGATCAATGCAATCAAGTATCAAAGGGGTGATGGAGGCCAACATGAGGCAGTGAACTTGGGCACAAAGGATGAAGTCAAAAATGTCCACATTGGGAAAGTATGCACGTTCGAAGAGAAAGAGCAAATAACTAGAAGCTTGAAAGAGTTCAGAGACATTATTGCTTGGAGTTACGAGGATTTAAAGACATATGATACCTCAATTATTACACATATAATCCCTCTCACCCCAAGCAATAAACCGTTCAGACAATGACAAAGGCCAGTGAATCCACTATTGGAGCCCCTGATTTTCAAAGAGGTGAAGAAGTTATTGTCAGCAGGCATTATTTTTCCAGTGCGCCACTCGACGTGGGTCGCCAATTTGGTGCCCGTCCGTAAAAACAATGGAGAAATACGGCTATGCGTAGATTTCCGAAATCTCAACAAGGCTTCAGAGAAAGATAACTATCCATTGCCTTCATTAGATGAAGTGATTCAAATTGTAAATGGATCCCAAATGATGTCTTTCCTTGATGGATACTCTGGATACAATCAAGTGTTAGTGGAACTCGAGGATAGACTTAAGACAGCATTCACGACAAAATGGGGTACATTCGCGTACTAGAGAATGCCGTTTGGGTTAATAAACGTTGGAGCCACCTTCCAAAGGGCTATGGACATTGCGTTCAAGAGTCTTATAGGAAAGTGCATCATTGTCTACATGGACGACCTCACTGTATTTTCCAAGAGGAGGGAGAGTCATGTTGAAGATCCGAGAAAGATATTCCAGAGGTGTAGAAGGTATGGAATTTCATTAAACCCGAAGAAGTGTATATTTGGGGTGACTGAAGGAAAACTACTTGGCCACATAATAACAGAGAAAGGAATTCTTATCGATCTCGATTGAATAGAAGCCATATCAAGAGTCGGCTTGCCATCAAGCCAGAAAGAATTGAAGTCTTTCTTCGGAAAGATAAATTTTGTGAGAAAATTCATAACAGGATTTGCTGAGATAGTCAGACCTTTGAACGACATGTTAAAGAAGGATGCAAAGATAGAGTGGACAGAGCCAGCGAAGAAAGCATTCGAAGAAATCAAACAGGCCATCGTTGATGCTCCTGTCTTGATCAGCCCTGACTACACGAAGCCCTTCTATCTATATTCTTTCGCGTCAGAACATACATGTGCTGCAATGCTTACCCAAAAGACGGAAGAAAAAGATGAGCATCCTATAGCCTTCATGAGTGCGCCTTTCAAAGATGCAGAATTGAGATACCTAAATGTAGAAAAACAAGCATATGCTTTGGTCAAAGCAATCAAGAAATTCTGACATTATATTCTGAGAAGCAAAGTGTTTGCCATAGTCCCAGATGTAGCTGTGAAGACCCTTCTAATGCAAAATGAATTGGGAGAGAAAAGGGGCAAATGGGTTACCATAATTCAGGAATATGATGTAGAGATCCAACCAATGAGAATTGTCCGTGGCCAAGCTTTAACACAGACCATCGCCACAGGACCAGGATTAGTGCAACAAGTGTATGAACTACACGAAGTATCTCCTGATGAATGGTATGATGATATCACTTTCTTCCTGCTCAACCACAAGTGTCCTAATCATCTGAATCCAGTACAAAAGAGGGCCTTGAGAATGAAAAGCCAGAGGTATATGTTACAAGGAACAGTGTTGTACAGAAGAAACCATGAAGGTGTTTTCCTAAGATGCCTTGGCAGAGAAGAAGCAAAGCAGGTGATGGAACATTTCCATTCAAGGTTTGGAATCGGCCATGGAGGAGCATTAGCAATTGCGCATCAAGTTCTAATGGCAGGCTATTATTGGCCAACAGTGTTCAAAGATGTATACGATCACGTGAAAACTTGTCATACATGTCAGGTAACTGCTGCACGAGAAAGGAACCCAGCTATGCCACTACAACCTGTGATTGAGGTACGACCTTTTGCGAAATGGGGACTTGACTTTATTGGTATGATCAATCCACCTTCCTCCGCGCAACACAGGTATATTCTAACCGCAACTGACTATTGCACTAGATGGTCAGAAGCTCAAGCTTTAAAGTTGTGCACTACTGACATTGTTATTAAGTTTCTAGAAGAGAACATTATCACTAGATTTGGTTGTCCTTATGCTTTAGTTTGTGATAATGGTTCTGCATTTTCTTCTTTGAAATTTTCTAACTGGGCATTTAAATATGGGATTACTTTAAAGTTTTCATCAAACTACTATCCCCAAGGGAATGGATTGGCAGAATCCACGAACAAAAATCTGTTGAATGTTATCAAGAAGCTGTTAGACAAGAACCCACGAGACTGGCATACACAGCTAAGGTTCGCTCTTTGGGCGGATAGAGTAAGGATAAAGAGTTCTTTGGGAACATCACCTTATCATTTGGTATACGGACAAGATCCCGTGTTTCCCATACAACTAAGAATCCCCACGTTGCAATTCATGCAAGAATGTCTAGAACAAGAGTACAGAGTGAAAACCAGATTATCACAACTACTACTGTTGGAAGAGAAAAGGGATCAAGCGTTGGATAATTTTGCAAAACACCAAGGTGTCGTAAAAAGATGGTTCGATCGGAGAGCAAGAATAAAAGCATTCAGAATTTCGGATTTAGTCCTATGTTGGGACAAGGCTCATGAACGAAAGGGAGATCACGACAAATTTGACAATCTATGGAAAGGTCCTTATCAAATCGCAGAGATTTTTGGAGAAAATGCATTCAGACTGAAGGCGTTAATCGGAAAGGATGTTCCATTGCCAGTCAATGGGCAATTCCTCAAGCATTATTTCCAGTCTTAGGCTCCTCGGGAGTCTAGCCTTTGTATATAGTTAGTTTAGTTTCCTTTCCGGTGTGGTTTTCTTTTGCTTTCGGGTTTTCCTGCTTTCTTAGGTTAGTTTCCTGCTTTGCTTTAGTTTGCTTTCCGTAGTGTAGGTGCTGAATAAAAGGGTTCCTTGTTTGTGAGAAAGGTAATGTTGCTTACACGCACCCTGTGGATCAACCTCACCAAGGTATGTTAGAATTTTTCTTTGGATGAATACTTGTGGATAATCTTAGAATCTTTGATTAATTGTTTCTAAAGTACTTTAAAAGTTAAGATTAGTACTTGACTAGAAAGGGAATCATCTATTGTATCCTGAATTTGAGTTTTGCAGTTATTATATCTTCCGCACTTAAAGAATTCTTTGAGTCTTTGTGGTCTCCTAGGTGAAGTCATGGTCAAACAAAACAATAAAAAAAATAAATCTTGCTTCAGCGCCACTATAATGCTCAAACCCATGTGGGCTTCATTGCTTACAAGCCAAAGTGCGGAAACAAGAGTGAAGAGAATATCAAAGTAAAAAAAATAATAATAAAAAATGAATATCAAAGCAGTTGGCTTTTGGGTGTACGGACATCTCTACAGGTGTGTAATTCAAAATGAAAAATGTAAATCGCCGGAAGTAGAGCAATCTCCGTGAGATTATAGCGATAACCTTGTCAGGGCTATAAACGCTCGCTGGCAGCAAGGCTCTATCTAGGATGCTTTTGAAGTTAAGATAAATTTTACGTAGAAAGCCATGATGGAACCAAAGAACCATATTGATTTCACGAGACGGAAATGAACGCATATTGCACACACTCGTAACTGAAGGATAAAATTTCTCGATACAATTTAGGATTCCTCTTTCTTTTTGAGTATTTGTCTTAGCTAAAGGAGTAAGTTATTTAGAATTAATTTCGGATTCCGAGTTTTGAAGTAGGTCTTATCTTTAGAAATGTTCAAGAACATTCCTCACGTGGACTCGCCAGATGTTGTGACCTTTTCACACATCGCCTCATTGAAAATGGGGACCCTAGTAGTTTTCCCTCTGATGGTTTTGCTTCTGAGTTTTGGTCTTTTTGGTGGGGTACTTAGAATTTGAAATTTTGAAGGTCATCTGAGTCAAGAAATGATTGTGAACCCGAATCAATGAAAGAACGATGCCAAAGCACTTAGAAGGCCTTGTGGACGAAGATCGACTGTCTATTCAGTCAATTCTGACACTTCCTAAATTTTAGGGTTTTGACCCCGGGCCCCTATTTTTTAGGGACTTTTTTTTGGCATTTTTAGCACATTCTGGGATCCCTATTTTTTAGGGATTATTTTTAGAAAGTTTCTATTTTTGGAAAATTTCTATTTATAGAAAGTTTCTATTTCGGGAAAGTATGCACAGTTCATGGCTTCGTAAAACATCAACTTCAAAGGGTTACAGGAGAAAATGGGTGAAAAATGTTTGAAAAACCATAAAATAAGCCTAAGGCATGGACATGCATAAAGAAGATAAAAATGGCGAAGTGCAAATGAAAATTGCAAATGCTAAGCAAAGTCCGCCCCAAGGCACTTGCAAAAACATCTTAAAGTCCGCCCATGCACTTGCCAAAACATGATGAAGTCCGCCCATGCAGCTGCAAAAGGTATGTAAAGTCCGCCCAAGGTAACTTGCAAAAAAGTTAGCAAGTCCGCCCAGCAAGATAGATGGCAAAGTGTTGACAAAGTCCGCCATAAAGCAAGTTGCAAAGTGTTAGCAAAGTCCGCCAAGCACTTGCAAGGAAATGATGAAGTCCGCCCAACACTTGCAAGGAATAAATGAAGTCCACCCAGCAAGCAAATGAAAATTGCAAATGCTAAGCAAAGTCCGCCCAACACTTGCAAAATATAGCCAAAGTCCGCCATATGCAAAAGGGAAAATGCAAAGTCATGGCAAAGTCCGCCCCAAGGCACTTGCAAAAACATCTTAAAGTCCGCCCATGCACTTGCCAAAACATGATGAAGTCCGCCCATGCAGCTGCAAAAGGTATGTAAAGTCCGCCCAAGGTAACTTGCAAAAAAGTTAGCAAGTCCGCCTAGCAAGATAGATGGCAAAGTGTTGACAAAGTCCGCCATAAAGCAAGTTGCAAAGTGTTAGCAAAGTCCGCCATAAAGCAAGTTGCAAAGTGTTAGCAAAGTCCGCCAAGCACTTGCAAGGAAATGATGAAGTCCGCCCAACACTTGCAAGGAATAAATGAAGTCTGCCCAAACACTTCCAAGTAAGAAATTGCAAAATACTCATAAAGTCCGCTCCAAGAAGGCTGGAAAAGGGTGAAATGCTAAGGGGTGCGCTCCAAGATGATTGGAGATGGTGAAAATACAAGGAAAATTCGCCATTTTGTGAAATTAAATGACAATTACTAAGTAAAAATTCGCCCAAGCATGGATAAAGTGAAAAAATTGCACAAGGCAAATGCGCTGGAGTCGTGTATCGCATTGAAAATCACTTGGATGAACAAAGATTTAATTATTTGCCTAGAAAATCAAAGGATTTGAAAATTTGCCTAAGTCCAGACGATTGAAAATTTAATTGAAAAATCAAACGATATGTCTGGCAAAATTGAAATTCGCCTAAGTAAAAATCTTGGCAAGATTAAAATTCGCAAAGGCACAGAGAGATTTGGAAATTCGAATTTGCCTTTGGAAAAAAAAAAATAATAATAATTAAATATTATTATTTAAATTTTAATGAACGGGTTGGAAACAACACATAAAATATTATTTTAATATTTTATTTTCCAAAACCCATTTGATGAGAAAATTCGAATTTCTCTATGCAAATTGCTGAGAAAAGAAAGAAGAAAAATAAACTTCACTCGACTGGCAACGAAATTAGAAACTTTCTTTAAAGACTTATGCTGGAGACAGAAATTGCCATTCGAAAGACAAGTGCCAGCCGAGTTCAAACTGAATTAATTGGAAACAATTAATTAGGTCGATTTTCTCAGCCTTAAATTGGCTTTGCATTTCATTTTTATTCATTCTTTCGAAAGCAAAGTTGAGAAAATTTGTTAAGGCAGAGAAGTTTGTGAAGTTTTATATTTTCTGCGAAGTAAAAGGCTGAAAGTGCGAATTTACTTCAGCAGCAACACAGTTTTCATTGACAGGCAGACTTTACTTCCTCTATTTTTGACGAAGTTTTCTCTTTGCGAGCGATTTAATTCTTTCATTTTCAGCAACGGTTGTTTTCACGAATTAACTTATCGAGTTTGCTGGAATTTATTTACGTGTAAATAATTTCTGATTATTAAATTTTTCATTTGCAGATTTATGCTGAATGCCGGAGAATCATCGAAGAAGAAAATGGAGTTTGCAAGCAAAGGTGCGCAGCTGGAGTCTAAAATTATCTCCAAATGGAAGAATGTTGCGGACACTGATCTCGGCCATGTTGACTTGGAGGAATTTCGAAAAAGAATATACGGAAGTGACACACGCATGCCGACTCCAATTGCGCAAAGGATGATGCGAAATGGTATAGTTCAAGCTGCAGGATTTCCGGCAGCAGTCGAGTGTCTGGAGTTGATGGTAGAATGCGCCTTGCACTATAACGTTGAAGAAAGACAAATTGAGGCGCCTGATGGCAGAGTATTGGCATACTTAGGCGAGTTGGCTATACAGGAAACATTTGGCATTCCGGCTTACCACCGAACGTACTATCGGTCGAAGGAGGATGCGCAAAAATTGTACAAAGATAAACAGACTCTTTGCATGGCCAACATGAACAAGAACTGGCTCGAAAAACCTAGATGCTCATCCAAGAGATTGCCCAAGAAATTACTTAGGCCATTTTTTAAGGAAGAATACGGAGACATAGTCTTGTTGCTGAACAGACTAGTAGGCAGTCCTCAAGGAGCGCCTTTTGAAAGTTGGATGTATTACTTCATTGATGAAGTATCTACTGGGACAAAAATGATCAACTGGTCAAGGATGATCAGTGATAGTATTCATGAACAATTGGTTAACCTGGAGAAAACTGAATCCTTTCATATGGGTTCTTATATTGTGTATTCACTCGCTCGTACATACCGATATACCGGTCTGATATGCAAAGGTGTAGTCGGCAACAAAGAAGGAGAGCTCAAAGTTTATAACTGCTATCCCCAATTGCAGTTGAGTGAAAAGTCACATTGGCGCAGGGCACATAACGCTTTCCTCATGTACATCACTCGGGTGCTGCAGGGAGGAACGCATCAGAGACTTACACCTGAAGCAAAAAGTTTAATCAGTAAATACGGATCCTGGTTCATCCAGTTTCCAAGATTTACGTACATCTGAATACAGGGATTCACGGAATCTCCTTACAGGTTGCCAATCTATCCTACTGACAAGATGATTTTACTAGAAGTAATCAAGCAATTGGAAACATTCCAGAATATCCAGAGACCGAAGCAGAAAGCAGCTGTCACGTTTCCCTTGTTCATAGGAGACATGGTAGAATCCTGTCCGTCATCGCAGGCAGCAGACAATGCCAGGATAGAAATACAATTATATCCGTTCACCTCGTACAAGTCCAGAGGGGATTTTGATCCACTCAATCACATGGGAATGGTAAACGGAAGGAAATACAGGCACAGAGTTGACCTTGAAGATTTTTGGGCAAATGCTGCTGACGAGTATGAAGTAAGGAGAAGACTTTGGTCAAGGTTATCCTTGAGCATGATCAGAACAACAGAACTTTTCCATGTGCTTGACCAGCTAGATGACGATGAAGTGTACATACAGCTAGGATATGATGAAGGATTGCCGCTCCCTCCTATCAAATGGTCAGAGCCTGAGTTAAGTGAGTTGACAACTCTTATGAGACCAGTGGTCAAATACTCACAATGGTGGGTGGATCAGCGGGTAATTGGCGAAGCTGAATCTTGTTCTTCAAATATTGGCGCTTCTCAGGAAAATGAACGGATTGAGCCTATCAACCCGAAGAAGAGGAAAGGCAAAGAGGTGGCAACAAGCAAGAAGCCGATCCTGAAGAAGCCTAAGGCCCTTTACTCAGCCGCATCTGGGAATATCAATCAGCTACTGATTATGGAAGAAGAATCATGGGGAAATATAAAAATTCCTTCACCAGTGCTTGAAGGAAACACGGAGCCTATGCAGATTGAGCAGGACTTTCACCATTCTCCAACCGGCACAGAGATTTGTGAATCAGATGAGGACCTGAATGACAGGGAAGGCGACTTCCAAGAAGGGATGATTTCAGCCCTAAGGGGGATTCATGAGGACCCGCCGGCACAAGAAATCCAAGAGATTCAGGATATTTCGGACTGCGAAGACAATGGAGTCGAGCAGCCTACAATACCAAACTGGCTTAAGGAAAGAATTAAGGTTAAGGTACCAGTTGCAGCACCAGAAGCAGATGATATTGACGATTTCTTGACAAGGTTGGAGCAAGTAAATACGAAGAAACCTGCTAAGAAATTCTCTACTATTCAAAGAGATGAGACTGGTAACCGCACAGTGCAAATTGCAGTCCCGACAGTCGAGAAACCGCAGGATGAAATTACTCCTGCGGATTATGCCATTACTATAATTGATATTGGTCCATCTACCAAAGGGCAAGAAGTAGAAGATCTGGACAATTCCGTTTCCACCATTAAGTCCAGATTAGAAAAGGAGACTCAGAAAAAAAGGGAATATAAGATGGAGGTTGAGCGCCTGAAGGAGTATATCCGGCATTTGACAAGGCCACTCAACCAAGGCAACCAATCAAACCCTCTGCTCTCAAATGCATCACAAGAGCCGGTAGAAAGTCTTGAGAAAGAACTAACTACTGCTAGGGAAACACAAGAATGGATGGCAAGAAAAGAGGGAGAAGTAATGGCATTTGTGAAGAAGTTAGTACATGCTCATGGGCAAACTTCTTCCTTGCTCACAAGGATTGCAAATCTGACTGAGGCATGGGACGGATTGCAAGACTTGCAAGACAGAATCATTCCCTGCCTCCATGATATAAAGAAAATTCCTAAGCAAAGGCTGATTGACGAGAAGATTATTGCAGCTGGGGCGGCTTACGACTTCAACAACTGGTATTGCGCATTGGTCTCCTATAGGGAAGTGCTTGAAAAGGTTAAGGCAGAGAGTATCAAGGTCGAGGAGCAAGTAAGGAGCATCCAAAATGGCATCTTTCATATGGCTGCAGATATATTGAACAAAGACATTGTTCGAGAAAATGACTTGTGGCTGCATAATATGCAAAGGGAAGGGCAAAAGATTTTCTCCGTCATGCCAATTTTGGGCGAAAATCTGACTAAGGCATTTGACCTGCTGAATATCCGTAGTACTTTCTTGCAGCACGAATCAGAATGGGCAGTTATCTTTGTTGATTGTGCAGATAGTTTGAACCTGCTGGAATACAATGTCAGCACCTTGCCAGACATTACCATCGAGGAGATTGGCGCCATTGTGTCTAGGTTCGTCGAACGAGGCATTGCATGAGTGGATAAGGATACAACCGCCAGTGGGTGACTCATCTGTCAGTTAACTGATCGATGTTTTGGGCAACCCTAATTAGGGTTTTTGTGTTTAAATCTGGGCCCTTGATTTTGTTTCAATCTTGGCCATTCATTGTATCGGGGAATTCTATAAGTACCCTTTCTTTTTCATTTCAAACGATCGGAAGAAATCAGAAAAATTGTTATCAGAGGATTAGAGATTAGATTTTGAGTTAGAATTAGTTTCTTTTAGAAGTAAGAGAAGAGTTGTATGAAATTGTTGTGAAAACCATTGAGATAATAAAATTCATAATTGCATGAGTTGCTTTGAAACCTTTATTGTCAAATGGGTGCATGGTTGCATATTTGCTCTTTCTCGTAGGATTGTTATAGATTAAAATTTATTTGTTAGTGGAGCGAGAGATTGATGGTGAGGATTGAAAGTAACTTAGCTCATACTTTTTTCAAATGGATGCTTTTCATTTGATGTGCAAAGTTAGACTGAGCTCTTGATATAAATGCTTTTAAAACGTTTACTTGAATAATATTGTTCGAATTGATGGTGTTATTTATAGTGAAAAATCTCAAGCATAAATCCCAGAAGATTGCACCTGCTTTCGTGTAGTTGTCGTTTTTCGAGACGAAGCAAAGCATGGTTCCCTTTAAGTTGCATTTGATCGTTACCGTCTCCTAGTTCCTTAGGATTAGCATAAGATTTCTCACCCCTTTCCTTTCTTTTTATTTTTATCCAAAATCAAAAAATCCAAAAGGATACAACACTGCATTCAAACCCTTGCTTTCAAAGTAAATTACTGAAATACTATGCCCCCTTGGGTTACCAACAAACCTCATACTACCACAGAGCCTATCCGCACCCCAACTTAGGAACATTGGAATTACCTTGTGATCTATCTAGCAATCTTAGCACGAAAGGTGATTTTTATCAAGAGAGGATAGAGCATCTCCGGACACTTTATTCTAGTGTGTTCGTGTGTGTCACAAAACACGCATCAACAGGTACGTTGGTACGCCAAAAAAAATTTGGGGTTGGGTACGGGTACGGTACGTCCGTACAAAAAAACATATAAAAATAATAAATATATGCATATTTAATAATAATATAATATACTAATAATATAATAATATACAAATTTAAAATTTATAATATAATAATATAATATGCATATTTCATAATAATTAAATATATAATATACTAATAATATAATATATATAATATTATATAATATGCTAATAATATAATAATTTAAAATAATATAATTTCATAATTATATTTCTGGTACTTACAATATCATCGATAGTCTTAATCTATTCAATATAATATATATATTTATTATTAAACAATAAAATTATAAAAATAAAATAATATAATATATATTAAAAAATTAAAACATTCAATAATGAAATAATAAATATTTAATATATAATTTCTATTATAAATGATAAATATAATATTTAAATATTTTATTTTTAATCAATAAAATAAAATATTTATTAAATAATAAAATTCATGCCCTTACGGGCCTTATTCACAGGCCTGTGCAGAGGTTTTCCTGCGACGTCTTCCTGCGTGGTCGTGTAGTCTTTCGTGGTCGTGTCTTCTCTGCCTTTCGTGCCTTCTGCCTTCGGCTTGCTTTCGTGTCCTTCACACTCGCACCAGTTAGAATATGGGTGAAATGACACGGGTGGGATTTTATTTTTAGGTTTTATTGCGCTTTTCCCAAGTCAAACCTCGCCCGAATCTCTTCGGAATCATCCCAGAACCACCACGACAGGCCTTGAAACAGCCGGAATCGTTCGCCCGATCTTTGAAACGTTTCAGCAATAGAAAAACCGATTCCTGTTCGTACCCACAAGCGAATTGATTCCAATTCCATACCGATACGTTTCGTTTCTGGAATTGTCGGAGGAAGGCCAGCGATTCGGCTACTTAGAGCAACAACATAATTTGCTGCATTATTGGTCACCACTTGAACCACATTCTCTTCACTCACCTCAACTATGACCTCCTCTAAAGCCTCACAAAGGTATGTAGCATTTTTTTACATGGGCAGAAGCATCAATGGACTTGATGAACATGGTGGCACTTGAAAAAGAAGCAAAATCACCGATTCAATAAATTAAAAAAAAACATAAATTACAAATATTAATCATGTCGGCGTTTCAATTAGCACCTTTGGAGTGCTTATTGGAAACGATAGCTATTGCAAGTGTGTAGTCACTGCTCTTCAAATTGGGAGGGGAAGATCCCTCTTGTTGCTGATGTTTGCATAAAAAGTACAGTAAACTAATGTTCCTATCTTTTTACTCAGTGGTAGGACACAAGGGTGCATAAACACAATGCGTTGCAGCTAAGGGTTTTCTCTGGTTTCTGCAGATCTTAACTACAACTAAGCTAATTTTTAATCTATCCTATCTCCTCTAGATAAACAGAGCAAGAGAATATAGGAGCGGGAATGTGATGGTTCGATCACTTGGACGAAAGTTTCTCCCAGAATGCATTTGAAAGCTTTGAACTCCCAAATTTACACCGAAATAGAATCCACACAAGTAATCTTTAGATGGTAGGCTAAATCTCAGGACTCCCAAGGAGGTACCAAGACCTTTTCGAGGTGTAGGCTGAAAGATAGTCTACTAGAAACAACAAATGACGATAATCTAACTCTCTAAATTCCCAAGGAGGTACCAAGACCTTTCTGAGGTGTAGATCGAAAGATAAATTATTAGAACAACAGTCAATGACAAACTTTGAGATTTTTAGATCAAAGGCAAGGTAGCTCTCTTGATTTATTATCTCAATCTTCAATCAAAGATTACACTTTGGGACAACAACGTGTGTCAAAGAGGCAATCACACATGATGCGATCAAACCAAGAATACATGAACAATGATTGGATACACCTATCTGAATAAGAACACAAGCTGTACTTAGCGTTTCCCTATCACAAGTACGATCCAAGAACATATACTAAGCGAACAATATGAAGGCTTGTGAGCTCAGCGTTTTGCTGCCGTGAAGTAAAGTTACAAAATTATGAGCAAAGGCTCTTATTTATAGAGACTCAAAGGAGTAGGCAACCGTAAAATCTCCTTGAGTTAACATTTAGTTCTTGCCAATTTGCAAGATGTATTCCTATGTCTAAAAGTAAATGAGCAAACAGTTAATTGGAAATCTACTTCAGTTAACTGAAACTAAACAAAGAGTCAATTGGAAGTCTACTTTAGTTGACTGAAACTACTACAAGTGAACTCCAATTACAAAAGTGCCTCCAAAATAGAGATCCACAGTTAGTGGAGATCTAGAAATAGACATCCATAATTAGTTGGATCTAACATGCATGATCAGTGGGACAGTGAGTTAACTTGGAATGAGGCATCAAATTAACTCCTGTTGCCATTAATGCTATTCTGGAGGGTAGGACGCCCTAAGTGGGTGTTTTACACCTCATCAATTCTAGACACCAGTTCTCCCAACTAGTCATTGACTTCTTTATATGGAGATCGTCACATGCCTCAACTGTTAGTGTTAGCAACTTGATGTATGTATCTCCTTCATCCTGTTTCCCTTAGGAGGGTTACTCCTTGTCTTTTTGTTTGTGTTTCCACTTTGACGTGGGAGGTAGTGTAGTATTAACCGGTGGCGGCTCTGTGTTGGGAATGACTACCTTCCGTGTTCTTTTGCAGCTTTACATTATTGACGTTTTCCTTGATCTTCCTCAATGGAAGAGTGTTGTATGATGAAACCGCGAAGTTTGAGTGCCAACACTCCAACTGTGAGAAATGCCCACGAACTCGTTGCACACGCAAAATTCCAACAGTATCAACCCTCTAAACTGGCCTTGGAAGACTATCAACTATATGAGGTGAAACCATTATGGAACCTATGGACTTGTGTCTATGCTTGTCAATCTATCGAAATTGACCTCTAGGTGTGCCCGACGCAGATCGGTGTCAATCATTTTCAGGAAGTCATGAAGTAAGACCATTTTGGTCTTGTATTCGTCTTGGGAGAATGCATTTTGAAAACCTTGAAAATTGATTGTGCACACGATATTGTTTGGACAACTTTTTTTGGAATTGCTAAAAATAGCCTTGCCGGGGGTAATTTTTACAAGAAATTATGAGACGTGGGTTTTGTTGAGAATAATTTTCTAAAGAAACCTAGATTGTCAGAAATTCGAAAAAATGTATTTTTCTATGACATGCAAGAGCCCTATGGTGGCAGAGGCAACGAGGCACTAGAAAATGATTTTTCCCAGAAAAATTTGACACATGGGTTTTGTTCGTGCTTCAGAGCTGAATAAACCTAGTTTGTTTGTTTTTCAAATTTGTGACTTTTTCCAAAAACCCTAAAAAATAGGGGCAGCAGGGCTAGTTTTTCTGGAAAAATCTAACATGTGGGTTATGTTGAAAAAGTAGTGTCGATCATACCCAATTGGCCAGATCTATGATTATCTGCTATTTTCTTGGACATGCAAGAAGATCTAAGACAAGAATAGAAGAAAAAGACAAGAAGAATTTTGGAAGTTATCAACTGCCATTCTGGAAGAATTATGCCTTTTGGTGCAACCTCTGATAAATGGTTCCTTTGTGCAACAGATCTTCAAAAAATATGAATGGTGAAAATGTAATGTCCCCATTTTAGCTATACATCCTTCGGTGACTGATAGCCTATTTCCGGAAGCCCGTAGGCTTGTCAAAGGTAAAATTAGGGTTTCCTATTTTATAGGGGTTTTGAAACAATTTTGAAGGTTTGCATGTATGAGTTTCTGATGCATGTCTGGTGGAGTTTTTTGGGTTTTTGGAGAGCTTCAGAATGGTGTGACATGCATCTCCATTTGGCAACATTTTCCGGAACTTGCTATTTTTAGCCAACACATTGGAGTTTCGAGATTTGGATTGCGGATTCTTTCTGGGTTTTCAAAAAGCTTCGCAGTGGTATGACACGCAAAGGCATTGGGCAACTTTTCAGAATTTACTATTTTTAGTAAGTTCTATTTCTGGTAGTGCCATCTTGGGCAGTACCATCAGCAGTCAGCTCAGTTTCCATTTTGGGCAGTGCAATTTGGAGCATAATTGGCTTTCAGCATTTTGAAGCTCATTTTGGTGAAATGATTTATTTTAAGTCATTAATGTTTTAAAACTCATTTTAGGCCCCATGGCCTAGATTAATGACTTAATGTTGTTTTAAAAGGAGGCCATTAAGGGAGGACGCCTCATGAAGGAATTAAACAAATTAAACATTTAAATGTTTAATATTTCCCTAAGGAAATTTGGATGCCAAAATGAAGAGGAGAAAAAGGTGAATTAAATGTTTTAAAGATTAAATTATTGCAAAAGTAAAATGGGCATCCTTTTTGGAGGAAGATGGAAAGCCAACAATCATCTTCAATTCTATAAAAGAAGGCCTTTGCTCTCTCATTTCTCATCTTTGGAAAATTACATCGAAATGTTGCTGGATTGAATTCAGAACCCGGTTAAGGGGAAGCTTAGCTTTTCTACTCCATTCTTCGGGCCTGAAACTATGGTTCCCTAGATGGTGGATTGAGAGTGTGCTTCATTCAAAAGTACATATTGAGTTCATTGTGGAGATTTTTGTGAAGATTTCATGTTTTATGGTTTGCTGGTTCATCATTTGCTGTAGGAGAAATTAATGAACAACTTCCATGGTGATTTATTTTTGGTTGTGGGTATTTGTGCATTCTATTCCTATGCTATTGGCGCCTCTTTTTGCACATGTGCAAATTTATTGAGCAAGTATATGATTTTATAGACAAGGTTGCCCCTTGCCCTTGGCCGTCCCTTGTCTTTTGTCATTGAACTATGTGCTGGGCAGATTCCGAAGAGATTGGTGTCAAGTTGGTGTTCTATCATGGTCGCCCAGCCTTGGAGGTATTTCAATTTCAGTTTCATGTGCATTGGTGATAAGTTGTTAAAGATATGAGCATTTTGTTGAAGACTTCGCTTGCTGGTCTGAACTTTAATTTGCTGATTTTCATATCAGACCTTTACACTTCTGTTCTATGCTCTATTTCTTTGATGTTTCAATTCATATTTGTGATCAAAAGCATAGAGTAATCGTTGCAGCTATTTTCGAGCAGATTTCTATTGAATAATCTTTGTAATTTGCAAATAATTTACATTGTAAGACTGAGAATTAGTAATACTAATCTAGTCATTTATATTTATATTTCTGCATTTACTTTGTGTTTAAGCAAACATTGTAACCCCTGGTCAGTTTACCGCCAGTGTGGAGGAATTTACATTGTACTTTCATCTATCACCCATTGTTAAGTGGAGAATTCTCACTATTGAGTGGATGCTTGCCGCAACGGGTGAATTGATTTTGAATTGTAATGTTTTTCCCCCCACTAATTAAGTGGTAGAGTGGAAACCTCTCATGGCTGGTTCACTGCCTCTTTCTGCTTTCTGTTGTATTCACTTCCAGTTATAATTCAGTTTACTCCGCCATATGTTAGCACCTCACCCACATTGGGTCTTGTGTGCACATTCTTGGCGTAGAGTTGCTTTTCATTTGATTATCCTTTGGAGCTAACGCTAATCAAGTGGCGTAGTGTTGGTTTGTGTTGTGTTAATTCAAAGAAAAAATTGGTTGGCACATTTCAGAAAACCCCTCTATCAAATTTTCAAAAACGTTGGAGAAGAAAAATATATGTTCTTGAGCTCCTCAACCTGCAAAGAAATAATGAAGAATGGATGCCTAGATGCTTTGATATGTCAATTTGGAGTTTGCAAGCATCAATTGGGCATCCAAAATCTGATTGGGGAGTCAATATGCGTGATCTAGAATTCCCGAGAGTGATTTCCATCAATTTTGGGCCATTTTAGACATGAAAAGGTTGTCTAAATAGACAACTTCAGTCAACTGAGACTCTCTTTGACTTCAGGTGTCCCTTTGAGGAGATGAACATTTTTTTCATTATTTTTTCATGGTGAAGTGCCTCTGTTCGATCCTCGATCCTGGTTGTTTGATTGACTTTGAAGTGTTGCCGACGGATTCGTTGCCAAGTAGAGTCAACTTGGAAGAGGTATGCTCGGGAGTTATAAAGCCAAAAACTTGAATTTGATGCCTCAAATTCAAGGGCGCCTTTTCCCAGCAAGGGCGCTTTTAGCTTCAGACTTAGTCAAATTCTTGATTGTTCTTCAATTTCTTCATTTTGACCATTCGTGCTCTAATCTAAGATCTCTGCTGACTTATGAGTCTGATGATCTTGTTGGAATGTGGAATGGAATGCCAACTCAGCCTTGGAAAGGATGACTGATTTCACAAATCCTGAAAGTTGATTTTGATGCCTTAAAAGCTTGGGTGCGCTTGGCCTGCAGGGGCACCTTTGGCTTTTTGACTTGCTATTTTCAACTTGCAAACTTTCACGAACTGCCCCAGCCTGGTCTCTGTCGTTAGGTGTTTGACTTTCTTTGCAATGATTTCTGGCTTTGATTCCGTGAGAATTTTCACACAATCAAAGCCAGAAATCATTGCAAAGAACATTATGGATTGTGGAAACTTGATATCTTTAATAGGTGTTTGACTTGTCTTTTTTCTTCGCTAACAGTGTTGTTGTTGAGATTGATCAAAATAGAGGTCATCCTGGAGGTCATTAAGCTTGTAGACTACATCTGGTTACCCAAAAAGCTAGGTGCCTATTCTCAGCAGGGGTGCTTTTCCTTGACACTTATTCAATTTTCTTATGTTCTTCATTCCGCCTTCATCCTTGGTGCTTTTTGCTTGATTTGCTTCTGCGAATGCCTGACAAGTCCTGTGGATGTGCAGTTGGATTGATCGCAAAGCTGAGAGGGAGCTGAACAAATGCCCTGTAGAAAGCAATCGTTGAAAGCTTCATCAGGTGACTCAGAATGATGGGCGCCCCTTGCCTTGATGTGCATTGATTTTCCCTCCATTTGGCATGCTTGAATGATTAACAACTGTTGTCTTTTAATGTGTCTCGCAGGCTGACAAATAGGTTCGTTGCGAAGCTGAGCTAATGCTGGAGAGATTACCTGAAGATAGGATTGCTCAACAACTGAGATTTAGACCATCTAATTCAAGGGTGCCCCTGGTCAGCAGGGGTGCCTTTTCTCATGTTTGACTGCCATTTTGATGGCTCTTGTATAGCAACATCTCCTAACCTCGCATGCATTCGCCGTTGACCAGTGAGTCAGATGACTTAGCTTGATGAAGCGTCGAAAAGCCAGCAGGGACATGGAGAAGATGACTGCCTTGCTGAAAGTTGATGACTGCCTTTGACCTTTAGAATTCAAGGGCGCCCCTGGCCAGTAGGGGTGCTTTTGGCTTTGCAGTTTCATCATTTTCATTGAAAATCTTCATCTCTTCATGCTTCACGTTCGCCATGCATCTTGAATGTCTTGAGCATTGCTGTTGACGATGTAGACGCGTGCATCCTTGCAATCACCTTCATCATGCTGCGTGTATGGGTGTTTGGAAAAATGACTAAGGCATTCAACTATATAGCCTCCTTGGTAGCAAGGCATTCATTTTCCAGACTTAGCCAATTCTCAACATTTCTCACTTTTGAAAATCTCCTTCGTCGTAGAGCATCTTTTCGAGCATTTTTGCCATGGATTCATCGTCGAGGCTTTTGAAACTTAGATTTCACCACCTGGTACTAGCCATTCTGCCATTAATGGCTGCGGAGGTCCTAGCTTTCTTCCTGAAAAATGAAAATAAACTCACCAGAGTAAAATATACTTTTTGATGATTTTTACTTGACCAATGTGATCGTGAAGCCAAATTATCCTATCAAAATCATTTTCAATCATTTCTGGAAAGGTCCTATTTTTTAGGGTTTTCTTAAAAACGGGTTTGAAACCCTAATTTTCAAATTTTCAAAAATTTGCAAGCATCTTCCTTAACATAAACCCACAAAAAACCTACGTTTGGTTTGACCTAAAACATACTTTTGACAACATTTTTACATGATTTAGCTCAATTTAAGCAAAATGCCAAAAACTTATTTTGGGTACAACAAATCACTAAATCAAATTCAAATTTCAAATTATTCAATGCATTGAGGGAAGTACAATTACCTGTAGACGAAACAAGAAAATTGAGTAGCGTCCTATTTCTCCTATAGGTCCAACATCGGTCATGATGGTGCAACCATTCTTGCTCCATAGCAAGCACTGCTCCTCTATTTGGGCTTTTAAATCAGCCACCTTTTAACTCAAAAGTGGACCCTTTAATTCATCTTTAGTAGGGGCTTTGAACCTTGCCCAACAAATAGTTATGGCATCAACCATATTTTGCCAAAAAGGAGACCTAAAACATGTCATAAATAAATTAAATAAGATAAGTATTGTGAAATGTAGAGTTTAACTCTAAATTTGAATTTGACATACATCTAGATTCTAAATATAAAAATTTATGAGACAAAGAATCAATTATCAAACTATAAATTTTAAAACAATCAAACAAAAAAGAATTACCTGGCTGCATGGAATGGAATGGCGCAATAGTACCAGAAGTCTGCAATTGATTATTTGATTGCATCATGTGCCTCCTTGTTCCAACCCATGCTCTCAAGCGACGGTTGGGAACCAGGAGTAGCGCGTGGTACAACATATGAATCTATCCTAGATTTGCGAATTCTAGGACCAATGCTAACACTCTCACTACCACTAGCACTAGTGGCAACACTAGCACTACCAGTAGCACCAACACTAGCACTAGGACGAAATGGAGGCATGGAAGAAGCCTCTCCAACACCACCAATGCTAGCCAACTCCACCCTTTGCCTCTTTTTCAATTCTTTTTGCAGTTCAAATGATTCTAATTGCACTTGCACCTCACGAATAGCCTCAGGAGGTGCATGAGAGCAGCCCATTGCATCATGGGCGGGTATGCGTGCAATATGGTATTTCAATCTATTTATGCCTCCATGAAAAAGTGTTTTGCAATATTTACATTTGGTCTCTCCTTTTTTCTACCCAAGAAAGATTTCAACATATTTCCAAGCAGAGTCTTTTCTAGCTAGGGTTGTAGACATTGTGAAAAATATGATTTGAATTGCAAATGAAGGCTGCTGCAATAATAAGTAGGGTTTCTAAATTTATTCCAAAAAAAATTAGGGTTTGTAAAAAAAGAAATGCAAACTAAAAAAAACAATACAATTTTTGTTTAAAAAACACAAAAAAGCCAAAACAAATCAAGCTTACCTCTTAGATTAGGCTTGAAATGAAATGCAAACTCCATCCAATCACTGGTAAAGAGCTCTCAATGCATCTCCTTGCTGGTATGAAGCTGCCCAAATGCGATTTGATGATGGATTTATCTTCTACCTCCTTGCTGGTTGCCCTACAATGCTCTCTTGTTTTTCTTCACAACTCTCTTTTCTCCTCCTATTTTGCCAACAAAATGAAATGAAGTTGCTTTTAGGGCTGTGGAGGAGATATAAGTGAAAAAAAAAAACAAGTTTCAACTCTTATTTTATGTTTTTTTTTTGCTTTTTCACTCAACCTTGCACTAGTCGAGTCCAGCTGACAGGATTCGCTGGCGACTCCGGGAGACTTGGCAAGTCTCGCTAGGACTCGTCTAGACTTGATTGAGTCCGAGTCCAAGTCCGAACCCCCTAACTTGGCTGGGGTAACTAGACTCGGGACTCGGCGAGTCCAGGCGAGTCCCGTTTCTCTGGTTTCTTTGGATGATAATTCATTGAAAAAGGATAAAAGTGATAGGTTGTGTGGGCTGCTGTGTTACTTTAAATATCATAAAGGTTTGTATTTCATTGTAGCAATACATCTAATTTTTGGAGTCTAATAGTCATTTTAATAATTTTGATTTGTGACAAAATTCAATTATCATATACTCACCTTCCCATTCTCGAGACCTTGGTGATCAAAAAGTTTTGAAATTTTGTGAAGTGAGTTAAATTGATTAAATATCACATTATATTGCATTGTGGGATATCACAATGGTATTAGAGGCTTGCCAAGTTGCAGAACATGGGTTGAATAATAGTGTATCAGAGAAGACATAAGAGACAAGAAATACAAACGGTAGATAGAGGGAGACATGATTTGACATAGGAAGAAAAGGCTCATAAAATGTATGAAGTATTGATTAATTTAAGTGTGGGCTAGAGGGAAATGTCTGAAGTGCTCAAAGACACAATGGCAATGAGGGTGCAAGTCATGCAAGGTTAGAAAGCTCTTGGAACTCCGAGAACACCAACCAAAGGGGGAAGTATATTAGGGGTTAATCAAACTTTTGGATCTTTTCCTACTCTTTTCTAACCCAAGTCCCTTCAAAGAAGAGCAGATCCATTAAAGGAATAAACAACTAAACCAATAGAAGATTTTTCAGCTCTTTCTGTTGAATACAGAATTTCAGATCAAGAAGTTTGGGAAAATCTATTATTTTTTAGATTCTACAACATCAAACTCTGAAACGATCTTCAAACTAAGAAGAAATCAATTTAGAATTGAGCTCGCCAAGGATTTGCAGCAACACTCGAGTAAGGCTCCTGTACCTTCATATGATGGGACACAAAAGTGTTTAGCTTGCACATGGATCCAAAAAATCAATACCTAGCTGTAATATCCCCATTTTCGCCCTACGCTCTTAATTTGGATTTAGCCTATTTCTGGAAAAACCATAGGCTACTCAGATGGCAAATCAGGATTTCCTTGTTGGAGGGTTTTGTGGTCTTTCTTCAGTATTTACTATTTATAGTAAATACTATTTTTGGCAGTTAGCAGTTGTCAGCCTTCAGCTCATCCTGTCATTTGGAGCAATTATTCAGAGTTAAGGTTTGGCCTTTGGAAAATATTATTTTGATAAAATTCTTCTCTTAAAAGGCAAAGTGTTCTAATTTTAAGTTGACCCCTTGGCCTAAGTGATAACTTAAAGTTGTGTTAAAAAGGAGACTTGAAGGGGGACGCCTTCATGGAGGAATTTAATGTTCCTTATTAAATTATCTCTTGACTTAAAGTGGACGCCTTTTTGAGAGGTTTAATTCTTTTTTGAAAAGGTAAAATGTGAGATGGCTTTTGGCGTACCATCTAAGGGAATTGAACAGTCATCCCTTTCTCTTTAAAAGTGTGGCCTTGCTCCAGCATTTGGTATCCATTATTATGCTAAAGTTATGCTGTCAAAATGCTTTGTCATTTTCTACTTCGAGGAATGCTGACCTCCTAGTTCTCATTCAATTTCATGTTTGTAAGACAACACCTAGTTGAATCATTGCTGCTTCTCATTCAGACTAGCAGATTGTGCCTCAAGGTGAATTATTAATGTGTTTTTCCAATTTTACAGTTGCTGTTTGCATACAGCTGAAAGTAGTTTTTGCTCATATCTGATTGTACGAATTTTATATCATTCTGGGCATTTGATAATAAAGTTTCTAAGGTCTGGGCGACCATCCCCAAGCAGTTTCAGATTTTAATTTGAAGTGTACTTTTTTATTTAGCAAAATTGCCCCTCTCAAGGGCTGTACCATTTCAACTGGCATTGGGAAGTGTGCCATTAATTATTGCAGGTCTTTTGGGAGCTGTTTGGTGTCTTCACAGGGGTGCCTATCTCCCAGTTGAACGATGCTTTTGACGTCATGCCTTTTGGAGGTATTTTGATCAAGTTATGAACATTTCTATAATTCTGCAGTCGTTGATTTACATTTCCAGAATTACAAACTCATAAGAAAAAGCAAAATCAGTTGTGTTTTCCAAGTTCTATCTTCTTTCCTCTTATCTTCCAACTTAGATACATTGTAATTAATGGTGCTTGAAATATGGTGATGAACATTGTAAATTGCAGCCTTTTACTTTGTAAGAACTGCTAATAGTAGTATTGTTTCAGTTTAGCTTTGCTGCATTTAATTAGTTAAACATCACATTAGCACCCCTGAATGGTATACCGCCAGTGTGGAGAAACATATTGTTATCTTTCTTGTAATATTCTCCCCCCACTGTTTGGTGGTAGCGTGGAAGATTGTTTCATGGCTGGTTATCCGCCTACCTCTTTTCAAGTCAGCAAGTAGCACTCCACCATATGATAACACCTCGCCCGTCAAGGGATCTTGAGTGCACATTCTTGGTGTCGAGTTTAGTTATCTCTTTCAAAGTGTAATCTTGTTTTTATTTCGAGTAGATCCTAGGGATCCTCTGACCATATGCTCACCCCTCCTCCTTAAGTGGTTTTAGGGCGCCAGTCTTGGTTAGAGTTCTTTATTGCATCGTTTTGTTTTAAGCTAACCTTAACGGGTGCATTGGCTATATTGTAAATGTTACTAAAAACAAAGAAAAAATTGAGAGAGAATATTTCACTAGCTTTCTCTAAAGCCAATGTGTGAAGAAGAAGCCATAAGTTTGCTACTCTTCTTCTGGAAGACGTAGCCCATGAATGGTGGTACCACGGTATAGTTACCCAGTCTTATTACCACTTTCAAAGAATTTAGTCAAAGATTGGTTGTGAGATTTGATAGGGTTGATCCAAAAATTCACTTTTGAGAATTGGTCCAGCTAAAACACCATGGGTCAGTGGAGCACTACATAGGATATTCCAAAAGATTGTTGTCAAAGTTCTTGATGTGATTGAGAAGAGGATCATGGTCCTATTCATAGGACTAGCAGAGTCACTTTAGGGTTTGGTCAAGGCATTGGAGCCTTCTATTCTACAAGAGGTGATCAAGAGATCTCTTTGCCTTGGAGTCTACCTTGTTGTAGAATAAAGCTTATTCCAATATTCCACTCGTAAACAAGAAGTTCCAAAAAGGAGAATTGAGCACACAAAAGATTTCACCACCCTTGAAAAGAATGAAGATGATCAAAATGAGCTTCAAAGAAGCAAATTTGTTTTAATTGCAGAGAACCTTGGGAGTGAAGTCACAGATGCCTTGGCAAGAGCCAAATGCATTACATTGAAGTCATTTCTAATGAGGAAGCATAAGAAATTGATTCTCAAAAAGTGAATGAAGAACTTGAGGAAGAAGAGAAAAGACAAAATTGGAGGAACTCTTGTAGCCTTGTCTAGAACTTAGAAGTACAATCCATTCAGCATTTGTGGAGGGCCAGCAAGACAAAGGGTTGCCATTTTGTTCGATAGTGGTGCTACCCACAATTTTATAGATGAAGGCCTTGTGACAAGAAGGGCTTAGTTGCTAAATTTTTTGAGGGATTCAATGTGATAGTGGTTGATGGGTTTGCGATACCATTTGCACAAAGGATTTAGTAGCCAAAAATGACTCTTGAAGACCATCTGATATGTGAAGACTTCTATGTATTTAAATCAGATCTCCCATCTCACATAACTACCAATCTATGGAGTCAAAATTCAAAAATGAACAAAAAAAAATAGTTCTCAAGGAAATTCAAAATGGAGCACCTAGGGTAATCACTACTAAAAGAATGGAAAGGGCATTTAGAAGGGGACAAGTAACTTGGGTAGTCAGTTATTTAATCACACCTAGAAAGTCTTCCATGAGCATGAAGGATACCTAACATATTGACGTACAAGTTGTGTTAGACAAGCATAGCAAAGTATTTCATGACATACCTCTAGGACTACCTCTAGATTGAAGATTCCAACACATCATCAAGCTCGAAATAGGTGCAAAATTGATGATAACCACTTATTACTATCACCCTAGGATCTGCAAGGAAGAAATTGAGAAGGCAATAAAAGAGCTTTTGGATATGGGCCATACTGGGTGTAGTTCTAGCCCATACGATTCTATAGTAGTATTGGTGAAGAAAATGGATGAAACCATGAGAACGTGTATTGACTACTAGGCATTGAATAAGACAACAATCAAGAATAGATATTTTTTGCCCAAGATTGACGAACTGATAGATGAGATACATGGAGTCGTATAATTTTTGAAGATTGATCCGTGTTCAAGATACCGCCAAATTTGGATGAAGGACAAAGATGTTCATAAGATTGCTTTTAGGTGTCATTGTGGACACCTAAAATTTCTAGTCATGTCCTTTGGCTTGACTAGTGCTTCAACAACTTTCCAATCATGCATGATTAAGGTATTTAGCAAGCAATTGAGAAAGTTTGTTTTAATTTTCTTTGACAATATTTTGGTTTACAACAAGACTTGGGAGGAACGTTTGAAGCCCTTGGATGAAGTCTTGGGTATACTAGAGCAATACTCACTCATTGAGAAACAATCAAAGTGTGAGTTTGGACTTAAGGAGATTTTGTATTTGGGTTATGTCATTAGTGAACAAGGGGTCCAAGCAGACCAATAGATCCAAGCTATAGGGATTGGCCACCCCCTAAGAACATGTCATAGTTAAGAGGATTCTTGGGACCATGCAGCTACTACTAAAGGTTTGTAAAGGGATTCTCTCAATTTGCGATACCACTCACAGATCTAACCAAGAAGGGAGTATATAAGTGGACAAATGCAGCAGAGAGTAGGCACTCAACAAATTAAAAGAGCAATGAGTTCACGTCTCGTGCTTGTTCCAAATTTCTCACTTCCTTTCATATTGGAGTGTGATGCCTTTGGGGAAGGCATTGGAGCTTTATTGATGCAACAACAACATCCCATTTCTTTAGAAAGTAGAAAACTAATAGAAACAAAAAAAAAGGTTTTCTATTTATGATAAGGAGATGCTAGCAATCATGCATGCCTTGGTGAAGTTTAAGCAATATTTAATTTGTAGCAAATTTGTGGTCAAGATAGATCACAATAGTTTGAAGTTATTTTTTAATAAAAAAGACTTAAATGTTAGACAATAGAAGTGGTTAAGCAAGCTACATGCATATATTTTTTGATATTAAATATGTGAAAGGTAAACATAATGTAGTTGCTGATGCATGATCCATAATGCCCACTTTATGTTCTCTTTTGGATTTATCTGTCGATTAGATCATCTCCATTATAACTAAATATGCTAAGAATGATTTTTCTGCAAATCTATTGGATGAGACGGTACAAGATGATAGGTTCAAAGTGATGGGAGATCTAATCTTGCATAAAGATAGAATATATATGGTTCTAGAGTCAAAGATGAAGGAAAAAATCTTGAGAGCCATATATGATACTTCGTTGGCTGGACACCCAAGATATTTCAAGACATACAAGTAGATTTGAAAGAGATTTTTGAAAGGAATGAAGAAGGATATGCTTAGACACATAAAAAATGTTCCATATGTCTTCATTTGTGGATATGATGCTTAGACATATAAAAAATGTAGGATATGATGCTTTAACATTTGTGGATATAGCAATCACAAAAAAGAGGGTACCTGAAGCAACAAATATGATTAGGCAAAGTCAAGATATATTGCAATCTCTTAAGGATCATCTTCAATATGCCCAAAATCAACAAAAGTTCTATGCGGATCAATGATGCAGGATGAGTGTTTGAAGTTGGGGACATGGTCTACATGAGGCTACAACTCTACAGATAGTCTTCATTGAAGAAGAAAGGAGCAGAAGTTGAAGCCAAGATTTCATGGTCTTGATAAGGTCACAAGGAAGGTGGGAGAAGTAGCTTATGAACTAGAATTACTAGAGAACAATAGAATTCACAATATCTTCCATGTTTCTTGCCTAAAAAGGGCATTGGGCAAAAAAATTGCAATTTCCAAAGACTTACCGCCTCTGGATGATGAAGGAAAACTCATTTTGATACTAGAAGCCATCATGGATACTCGGGAGAGAAAGTTGAGGAACCAAACCATTATTGAGTATTTGGTGTGATGGAAGGACTTGCTAGCCAAAGATGCTACATGGGAAGGAGTCGACATTCTAAAGCATCCAAATTTGAATTGCTTGAGGGCAAGCAATATTGGGGAGGGTGGATTGTCATGTCCTATTTTCCAATAAGTTCCATGATAATCCATAAGCCCATTTTCCGTCAGTTTGGGGAAATGATTTTTATAAATTTTAAGTGAGCTATGCTTTTTATATCTTCATAAAGTGACCACTTAAAAGTGTTTTTATAAAGTGGACACCTAGAGTGGGGGTCTTTGTAATTAAAACAAATCTTTTATTTAATCCTCCTAAGTGGCATTGGAAGGGGCACTTGATAATTTTAAAAGGTTTCTTTTTGGAGGGAAAAGCTGGGCACCCAAGGGTCTATATAAGCTTTTGACCAAAGGATGTATGCTTGTTTTGCTATCTATTTCTCTCAAATAGATTGGACATCCTATTCATCTATCACCTCATGGAAACCCTCTATGCTGGAGATTGGATGATGGAAAACCCCTGATTTTTATTAGTGGATTAGTGGATGAAAATATTTGATTCAGAATTGTGCAATCTTATTCAAAGATTGTGTTTGTGCTTCAAAGATTGTAGATTTGGAATGAAGTTTGTTCATGGTAGAAATCAATGTTTGGGTGGCTCACATAGCGCCAATTTTTGAAGGTTTTGGGTGACTTTCATAGTGCCATATTTTTGGGTTTGAGGCGGCTTCCATAAGTGCCAAACTTGCAGGTTTTTGGCAGCTATTACAACGCTTTATCTGTTGGTTTTCGGTGGCTAACACAATGCCATTCTTGTAGATTTGGGGTGGCTTCTTCAATGCCATTTTGGGATTGTTGGCGGCTAGGATAACACCATTTATTATTGCTGTCTATTTTGTAAATTCTGATAAATATTTGCAATTCCATATTTGTTTCTCTAGATGATAATTTATTAAATAAGGAATAAAAGTGATAGGTTTTGTGGGCTGCTGTGTTACTTGTTTAAATTTCACAAGGGTTTGTATTTCCTTGCATCAATACATCTGATTTCTGGAGTCTTAACACTTATTTGACTTGTGACTAAATTCAATTACTCTCACCTTGCCCTTCTCGGGACCTTGATGATCAAAAGGTGTTGAAATTTTGTGTAGTAAGTTAAATTGATTAAATATCACATAATATTCCATTGCGGGATATTACAAAAAATTCAAATACACTCACATTTGAATTGGAACAATCAGGACAGCAACATTACACATCAAATATCAACTTGAAAACCTCTAAAAACTGATTTTATTTGATTTGCAGCACCTGGAACAATTGCATTGATCGATATAATGCATTGCAATCACAAGTTCGGATTTACAATTGAATTATTTTCACTCACAAGCTTAGTACAGCTGTACGGATAGCAGATCTGGGCAATAATGAATGGGTTTCGGACTTGTACGACCGCTCTTTAGGTGAAATTAGCCTTGTACAGATTGTTGTATGGAATCTGGATGGTGATTGAGTAGTACAGTTGCGGCAGGGATTTGTACAACTATATGGCGGCTGGAAATTGTCAAATGGGCCTGTGTAGCAACAAATAAATCTTCACAATGCAATCGCTCCACCAAACAATGATATTAGCAATCAATTTAGCTTGCAAACAACAATTAATGTTGTACGGATGAGGTTCAATTGCCCCAAAATAGTGTAAATTCCTCCTTGTGATGTTGGCACCTCAATTTGGTAATATGACAACAACAAATAATAATAAAACAACCACCAACTCTGAAAATTCTGGAAACTAGCAATATTGAAGATTTGTTTGCAAATTCCAACTGCTCCAAATCTGAAAATAGAAAGGAAATTGCCAAAATTAGGTCATATGCTATACTTAGATGGAATCGCCAATGTTGAAGATGAGAGCTTTCATTCCCAAATCTGGTAGTAGAAATCCAAGAGGGTTTTTGTCCTCCAAGATCTCCAATCAGCTAAGGGTTTTCGTCCTTAGTTGTGAAAATTGGACACAATACTCAAACTTCTGGAAAGTTGATTTGTAAAAATGATGACAACTACATGCTCAATGAATCCATGCACCCCTCTTAAGCTATCCAATTTGGTCCCGAGAATAAAATTTTCCTCCAAGAGTATTTCAAATACTTTTTAATATTAGTGTTTAAAAACACTTTATTTTTATTATAATATTATTAAGTTGCCCCTTAAATTACAAACTACTAGGTTCAACTTAAAATAATATTATTAACCATTTTCTTTTGCTTTATCCTTTAGCTTATGGGAAATGAGGATAGGTGAGAGGTCTTCTCTAGATCTCTAATTCTGAAAAGGGGACATGACATATATATATGTAGAGTTTGTGGGATTATACATTGCAGCTATGGAAAAAACATTAAAGTTGCAGGGTCGTAAGTGTTGTGAGCAGCAAAACCACAATCTGTGGAAAATATCACACACTTTACCTAAGTTACTGGTTAGACCCCTGTAGAGCTTGGGTCTCGGTCTGGTTTGGCTTGGGTTTGGGGTTCGGAACCAATTCCCTGCAAGTCTAGGTAGGGTCCTGCCCAAAGCCTGTGGGTATGTCCCGGGCTAACTTGAGGTGAAATTGGTGGGTACCTACGCCAAAATGGCGAATTTTGCCTTTTTTATTTTAATTTTTTACTCTTCTTTGATTTTTTTACATTAAAAAGTTCTTTTTGCCCCCTAAGCCCTAAAAGGTGGAATACAAAACATCTCAAAGGCAAAAACAAACTCATTTTTCATATTGTGAATAGAAAACAAAAATATTGTCCTCCATTGCTGTACTTATTTTCTCGCTTGCCATTGCACGAATAGAGTTGAAGATTGATCGTTGAATGCTCCAAGTTGGTTGTTGTGTTATTCCTATGCATTTGCAAGAGTCTGTTTGTTGTCAAGGAGATCGTAGAGGAAGATTTCTTCAAAAGAGGTAGGTTTTTTAAGTTTTTGGTTTTTTTTTTCTTTCTTTTGTTTTACAAATGAACTCTCTTGTTTTGTTTTCATTCTTCTAGGTATCTATAACACATGCTCAATTTTTTAAAAATGAATTAACTATTAAGTTGTATTTATATATATATATTTTTTCAAATATCATTTGTTTCTATTCTTCAAATGTGTTATTTATTGAACTTGTTTTATGTATTACAATGGCAACCAGTTCTAGCTCCGTGAGTTAGATCCACTTCAAAACAGACCCAAACTCTCCCCTTTGGAAATATGTTGAAATGGTACAACAAATGCCAGGTGGTGGGGGTTATGCTTGGATTGGTGGTGAATGTAAAGTTAAAAATTTGAGCTCATATAGTCAAGTGAAAGGCCATTTGTGCAAGATCCATGCACAAGGCATCAAATTTTGTCCAGGAAAAGATGGTAATGGCATTCCAAAAGCACAAGTCTTGGCATATATTGAAGAGAAAGAAAAAGCGGATCAAGCAATAGGCCGTAAATCAAATCATCCTTTGTTAAAGAAAGGATCTTGAGGGATGAAGCCCTCTCTACTACCTTCTCATTTTCAACCTATAGAGAGCCATCCTTTTTGTCCACACCTGAAGAACAACCTATGGCCTCTACACATAAGAGATCAAAGGGACCATTGGAAATGGCATTTCATAATGAGTCTCAAGAGATTGCCGATCGACACATAGTGAGACGTGTCTATGTGAATGGATTGACATTCAATGTTGTTCGCTCACCATATTGGCAACAAATGGTGAAAGCAATTAATAAGGCTCCAAAAAGGTACAAGGCACTGGGTTTTGAAAAAGGTGCATAACACCTTATTGGGAAAAGAGGTAAAATTTTTAGAGGACTCCTTGAAGCCTATAAGGGATTCATCAATGTCATTGCAGTGTCCCCTAAAGGGGCAACATTTTTGAGAGCAGTAGATTGTGAAGGGGAGGTAAAGGATGGTGAATTTATTACTAACATTCTTTGTCAAGCCATTGAGGAAGTGGGCCCTCAAAATGTTGTGCAAGTTATAATAGAAAATGCCAAAAATTGTAGAGTGCTTGGGTTATTAGTTGAGGGCATTATTCACACATTTTTTTAACACCTTGTGCTGTCCATTCCCTTAACCTTATGCTACAAAAAATTGGCACCAAAATTGATTGGATCAAGAAAGTGTACATTGAGTCCGAAGAGATCCAAATGTTTGTCACCAACCACCATATGTCACAAGGCATATTTAGAACATTCTTGAAATTGGAGCTGCTGAAGGTAAGTTAAATAATAAATATGTTTCATTTTACTTTTTAGTTTTAGTTTTAATTTTAATTTTTGTAAATTTAATTTTATTAATTTTGATTTTCAAACAAGTTGCCGAGACTCGTTTTGTCTCCAACACAAATGTGTTGAGATGACTTGTGAAGGTTCGTGGGGCACTTTCTAACATGGTCATCATCCCAAGTTGGTCTACATGGAGGCAATCTAGCACCACAAAGGCAGCAAAGGTTAAGCAAATGATCCTAGATGACAATTGGTGGGATCGTGTTGAGTATCTCCTTAGTTTCACTAAGCCCATATTGAGCATGATCCATTATACTGACATGGATAGGCCTTGTTTGGGTGAGGTATATGATGGCATCGACTCAATGATTGAGAAGATGAAATTATCATAAATGCAAAAGAGCAAGATGCTAAAGAAAATTTCTTCAAACAACTACACAAAATCATTGAAGAGAGATTGAAAAAAATGACCACTCTGCTACAGATTCTTGCCTTTGTATTGAGTCCCAAATATTATAGTGTCGAGCTCCTTTCTGTGGCAACAAGAGTTGCCCCATATAGAGATGTTGAAATCAGTCAAGGGTATAAGGCAACACTTTGTAGACTCTTCATGGATCGTGACATGTGGCATGCAATGAGGGTTGAGTTCATGGATTTTGCATGCTCCAATGATTGTGGTCTTGATGCTCTTTGAGACAAGTATATGCTCGATGCTCATACACCTACAACCTCTTGCGATCAAAATTTTATCGCAAGAAATTTTTATAAAAAAACTCTTTTATCTTTTAAGTTTTATTTATCTTTTTAATTTTATGATTTGAATTTTTAAATTTTGAAACTCTTAACTCTCTAATTCTTAATAGGTTGCTAGTTCATCTGCATTTGAGAGGAATTGGAGCACATACTCCATCCACCCGAACCAGTACTAGGACCGGTAACTTAGCAGTTTACCATTGGAAAACAACATTCTATAGTGAAGACAGATTTACTGACATAAAGGTCAAGCAGTATGTGCAGAGATATGGTAGTTATACTATAAGTATATCAAAGGCTAGAGGGAGGATGAGGCCTGATCATATTTCTGACTATATTTATGTGAGAGAAGCTTGTATGTATGCACTATACATGACTCTTTCTAAAACAAAATTCATGAGAGAAGCCTTTATATTTAGGCTAAAATAATTAGAGTATTTATTGTTTCTAGTTGGTCAGTGGTCACCTACTTAAATTTTTTTTGTACCAACCCTTTCCAGCTGTTTGACAAATCCACCTAATTTTAATTCATTTCTATCTACATCTTGCAGATGTTCCAACTGTCCACCTACTTTTTAGTATATCTCTATCTATCCATTTGCATATGAATATGAGTTACAAATAATCATAGTTAAATTACTTACTATATAAGAAGTTATCATCATCAGTTCTAATTTCTAAACACACAGGCATGCTTTCTTGTAATAAGTTTTTAGTTCCTTGACCTCTGTACTTGTATGCTGCATGTGTTAATATACTAATAAGTGAGAACCATGTTTTGTATATTGAGTTTGGAGACTTCCATTGATGTAAATTTGTAATGATGGGTGCCTCATGTGACCTAAAACAAAAATATAAATTCATTAAGATAATCTGTTGCTGATACTCAATAAAAGTAATCTTTTTGTTGTGTGTGTTAAGCACTGCAAGATATTGCTAATTTCATTTAGAAAAATATCTAACTCTCTCATCTGGATTTATCTGGGACAGGTTTGACAACAGTTGAGGGAGTGCACCAAGTGAATTGCTCCGTTCAGAGTTATCTGGAAGGGATTAGAAATGGTTGTTTCTGCAGTTCCTTTCTTAATAAATTTGGTTGGATTTCACCTTTTCTACTGTAGACTGACATTTTGGTGGGAATAATGTTTTTGTTACTTTGCAACTTAAATGAATGATGAAAATATACATTAGTCTAGGTGATTCTCACATGAATTATTGATTTCATATATCACATTGAATCTTGTTATTTCTACCAGAAGTTGACATACAGTTAAACAACAGCATTTGAGTAAATCACACGACAAATGCAAACCTCAGTCTGCAACAGTATACTGTATGGTGAAATGTTTGTCTATTTTTCAATAGTAAGAACTGATAAAAAAATTGTATACTGTTTCATAAAACTGTTTTCATTCTCTAAGTCCCAATCTAAAAGCAACTTTAGCAATACACTGGATGTTTATTTATATCTGTTTCATAACACCTTTCTCATGCTCAAGGTTCCAATGTACAGGCCTCTTAAGCAATACTGTTAATGTAAAAAATGTCAAAGAAATAGTTGTCCCAGCCAACTCTAAGTAATATTGAATAGTTAAATGGTATGACTATTTGCAATCTGGATGGAATTATGCATTGCAACTATTAGGGTTGCTTAATTTGTCTGGACTTCTGAACAGGCGATGTTCATTCGTGTGAAGCGTAAGAAGACAACGTACTTTATACACTGTGATCCATCAGAAACAATTTTGGAGATCAAGCAGAAATTGCAGTCACTTACTGACCAACCCACAAGGGATCAATGTCTGATTCTTCTTTCTTCGGAGCAGGTTCTGGATGATGCAAAGACCCTGGCTGCACAGAAGGTAATCTCTTTTAATCTGTGGAATATATTTTGGTGCACAAAATAAGTTAGATAATTAATCAGTGGTTTTGTGAGAAATCTTTAATTAAAAAAACTGAGGATTTTCTTCCATCCTTGTAAGAACTATCTGTAATTAACATTCTTTTCACTAGGATTTGTACTTGGCATTATATTTATATCTGATTATCTAGGCTTACATCATGCATTTAATCCTAATTAATAAATTATATTAATCTGGCCTTTTATTTGCAGGTTGAGAATGATGCTGTTGTTGCATTAACTTTTAGACAAGGTTTTCTTCATGTCCTTGTCTTCTCTTTACTGAAAGAATATATATAGTTGTTTAATTATCAATTTTGTTTAGCTGAATTTTTTTTTGCCTTGGCTATTTTGTTTAGTTTTTTACGCACGCACCAAAGCCTGCTTGTTACTTGCTTTTAAAATTGTGTCACGATCATACTGAAGTTGAGGTTCTCAGGAAATGCTTCTAAAGAGTCTTCTTTATTGATCATTAATGTTAGATTTACAAATTTTATTGCAACAGGATATCTAACAGGGAGGTGATGTCAAATGCATTCTTTTCAAACAACTGTAAATGATTGATACTTGGCATTGGCAATAAAGAATGTGAAAACTCATCCATAACTTTGTCTATAAACTTCAACATGCTTTGGATCTCTCATGGCAAATCAGATATGTCAACTGCTGTCATGACAGTCCGGGGTTTGATCATGATCTCAAAATCCACCCTTTCCTCCTTCATGGGATTTAGGAACTCTTTCTGACTCATTATTATCACACTTGCTCCCTGTTTTGGATTTTTGTCTTCCTTTTCTATGATTTGAACAAACTCCTTTTCACTCACCAACATAGCACTAGAACCCATTTGTGATTCATGACCTTCCTCTTTCTCAAATGGCTTTTGCTCTTCCTTCATTCTCTTCAGAATAATCTTCTTGATAGGTCATTTGAGCCTCTTTCTTATTGGCTAAGTTACCCATTCATTTTTGGATTTGGGTATGGGTACGCGAATCCGGTACGGGATTCGGTCAAAAAAAAAAATTGGGGTTGGGTACGGCTTGGGTACAGCAATACAAAAAACATATAAAAATCAGAAATATATACATATTTGCAGCAGTAATTGAGTTTAGAATACACCACCATATTAATAGTCTAATAACATAGCAAAAATACATCACCACTTTCATAGTCACTAAGTCAAATATTAAAATATTAAGTCAAATATTAAAATATTAGTGATTACTCGAATGTCATGATATAAAATTATAAATTAAAGTTCAATCATAAAATGTCAAGTGTTTACAATCAGCCATTATTGATCATTGATCAATTTGAATCATATGGGTCATAAAAAAAAGCAGCATCATCAACACCATTAGATGCTACATTTTGTGTAGAACCACAAATAGCATTAGTGGCACTCGCACAAGCACTGCCACTAGCACTGACACTACCACTCTCATGCTCAGTAGCTGCTTCAGGCTCATACTCATCATCAATATCAAGTGCAACTAAGTGACTTGTGGAAACATCCAAGTCAAGTTGCTTTGGCTCAATATCTATAATGTCTCCCTTTTTGGCGTGATCTTGTTTGATGGTGGTTAGCCTATTACTCAAACTCTCGTAGGCTGACAGGATTGGGTTAGAGGGTCAGTGGCCTTATCTGGTGGGTTTTGTTGTTTCCATTCCTTGAGTTCAGTGATTGGCTCACAGCAGGCCTTGGCAGTGCAGTGATTGACAGCTTCTGACGACACGTCGATATGCTAAGTTATGAGGGAGATATTAATTTTCCAGTGTATTAAAGTGTTTTACTTTATTTAATGGAATATTATAAAGTCAACTTGATTTTATAATAAAGTATCACTTAAATTTATTTAAGTGAAAAAAATTAAAAAAAACACTTTATTGAAAAGGGTGCCCAATAGTTAATTATTAAACTATTGAAAGTTTAAAATACATTTTAAAATGAGGATGGCATCACTTTTGGGAATGCATGCCTTTTTGAGCATATAAGGCAGCCAAAGGAAAATTTGAACTCCATTATTGATTATTTGACATTTTCTTTGGCTTTGGCTAAATACGTGATTTCTCTGAGACAAGGGTTTCAAGGAATTTCATCTCTGGAGAGCGACAATTCTTCACAGATTGGTGATTGTGAGACTGTGAAAGATCAGTTGAATGATTGCATCCATGGGAGCTTCACTTCGGGAGTTCTACAGTGTTTCAAACAGGGTTTTTAGTACAGGTTCTTTCAATTTACAATAAGGAAGAGGGCTTCTTCATTAGAGACGTCTCCTTCAGGTTCCTCTACAGTTTGCAGTGTACATTACCAGTTTCTTGCTTGGCCGTACATTTCAGCTTTGGGAAACGTGCCACTAGGAGGTTAGGTGTGTGAAGCTTCTTTCTGAATCGCCTTCTTTCTTGCATCCTTTTGTGCCCCCTTTCTTGATGTCCACCCTTCAAGACTGCTTGCATCCAGTTTCTGTTGGGGAGAAGTCAGGTTTGTAGCTCCAGCGTCCTATTTTGCCAGTTTTCACCATTTCCGGCTGGCAAGCTTGGATCATTTCTTAATCAAATAATCTGGAGGCTTACAGGTACGTTTATTATTTGTAATCTTATTGTTAGGGTTATTTAATACTCTCTGCATTTACACTTGATCAATATTAGCTCAGATTCTTGTTTTATGAGCTTTTATATGCTGCCGCCCCTTCTATTTCTCTCTAGAAAATTCTCTAAAAAACTTAAAACACAAAAAGATAAGCAATTTAACACAATGGTTTGAGAGAGAGCCAGTTGGGCTCATCACAATATCCCACCTCCTTGTGTGTAAGGAGGCACAAGTTTGAATGCACATACACCAAGTCCTCTGCCCTTTTTGAATGTAGCCTATTGCGTTTTATTGAGTGGATGAAGGAGTATGTGCTCCAATTCCTCTCAGAAGAAGATGAACTAGCAACCTATTAAGACCAAATTAAATAGTTAAGAGTTACAAATTTTTTAATTTAAGTTTAACTAAACAAAATTATTAATTAATATAAAATTATAAATTAAAATTAAAATTACAAAATATAAAACTTACTTGGGATAAAATTTTAATTGCAATAGGTTGGAGGTGCATGTATTTTTTCCCATGGAAGTACCACCAACTATGAGCATCCACCCTGACCTTGTCTCGAAGAGCATCAATATTCTGATCAACACTACCGGAGCATGCAAAAGCCATGAACTCAGCCCTCACTCGATCACGTTGGTCACGATCACTGAAGATTCTATGAAGTGCTTCCTTGTACCCTTGAGCCACTTCAGCATCCCTATATGGAGCAACTATTGATGAAGTAGAAAGTATCTCAGGATTATAATAATTGGGACTCGATGCAAAAGCGAGAAGATGCAATGGAGTGGTCATTTTGTTCCATCTATCAACCATGATTTCCTGTAGCTCTTTGAAGAAGTTTTCTTAAGGATCTTCCTCTTTTGCATTGATGATGGTTTTCATCTGCTCAATCATTGAGTCTATACCATCATATACTTCTCCCAAACAAGGTCTATCCATGTCTATGTAACAGATCATGCTCAATATAGGCTTAGTGAAACTGACTAGGTACTCAACACAATCCCACCAACTATCATCTAGGATCCTTTGCTTGACCCTATTTGCCCTTTCATTGCTAGATTGCCTCCATATGGCCCAATTAGGGCTGATTACCATGGCACAGAGTGCCTCACGAACCTTTATAAGTCGTCTCAACACAATTGTGTTGGAGGCAAAACAAGTCTCAACAACCTGTTTGGAAATAAAAATAAAAATAAAAATATAATTTAAATTTACAAAATCAAAATTTAAAATTAAAAGAAAATTAAAAATTTTAAAATATTGAGAATTAACTTACGTTCAACAATTCCAATTTTGAGAATTGTCTAAATATTCCTTGTGTCATATGGTGGTTGGTGACAAACATTTGGATGTCTTCGCCCTCAACAGACACGTGTTTGATCCACTCAATTTTGGATCCAATTTTTTGTAGCATTAGATTGAGGGAGTGGACAGCATAAGCTGTCCAAAAAATGTGTGGATACTTATCCTCAATCAATAACACAACAACCCTACAATTTTTGGCATTGTCGGTTACAACTTGCACAACATTTTGATGGCCCACTTCTTCAATAGCTTGGCAAAGGATGTTAGCAATAAATGGACCATCTTTCACCTGTCCTTCACAATCCACTGCTCTCAAAAACATTGCTCCTTTAGGGGACACGGCAATAACATTGATCAATGGGTGATTTTTTGCATCTTTCCATCTATCAGAAACGATGTTCACCCCTGTTTTGATCCATGAATCCCTTATGGGCTTCAAAGAGTCTACTACATGTTTCACCTCTTTCTCCAATAAGGTGCAACGCACCTTCTCAAAACCTAGGCCCTTATACCCCTTTGGAGCCTCATTAATAGATTTCACCATTTTTTGCCAATATGGTGAACAAACAACGTTGAATGCCAATCCATTGGCATAGACACATCTTGCTATGTTTTGATCAACAATCTCTCTTGCCTCATTCTGAATTGAAGCTTCCAACGGTCCCTTAGATCTTTTATTTGATGAGGGCATGGTTTTCTCTTGAGGGATGTTCATAAATGGATGGCTTTGTGTAGGTGGAAAATAAGTAGGTGCCGGTGGTGTAAGGGGTTTCATGGATCAAGATCCTTTCCTCAAAGGATGGCTTGTTTTAAGACTACCAGCTTTTTGCTTTGCTTTTTCTTGCTTAGCAATATATTTCAGCACTACGTCATCTGGAAGGCCTTTGCCATCACCTTCTTGAGGTCTTGGACAAGGTTTGATGCCATTATTAGGGATCTTACACAAGTGGGCTTTCACTCGACTAAATGAGCTCGTATACCGAACTTTGCAATGACTAAAAATCCAAATAAATACTCCACCACTTGGACATTGTTGAACCATTTCTACATATTTCCAAAGGTAGAGGTTGCATTTATTTTGAAACGAGATTGGCCTGAGGAGTTAGAAGCAGATGCCATTGTTATACCTAAGGCACAATAGATTGAAATAATTTTGGTTTTGAAATTTGAAACTAAAAAACTTAAAAGAATGAGAACAATCAACAAAACAATAAAAACAAAACAAAATAGTTCATTTGTTAAAAAAATGTAAGAAAAAAATTAAAAAACTTCAAAGAAACCCACCTCTTTTGAACAAATATTGCTCTACGATCTTCTTGGCAACGAATGGACACTTGCAAGTGCTTAGGAATAACACAACAATCAACTTTGAACAACCAACGATCAACCTTCAAGTCTATTTAAGCTTGTGCAAGTAAGAGAGAAAGTTCAGCAATGGAGGCAAAAAAACTTGTTTTTCATTCACAAATTGTTAAATGAGAGTGTTTTTACCTATTTAGCGTGTTTGGAGGCAAAGATTAGGGTTGGAACGAATACTTAATTATTTAGAAGTCAACTGTTGGTCAAAAAAATAATTAAAAAATGCAAAAAAATGCACTTTTTCCATGGCCTGCGCGTTTTGACGTTTGGATTCGTCGCGGATTTGTCATGGATTTTTCTGGGGGTATCCTAGTCGAATCCACAGTGACGAATTGAATCCAAGGCGAATCCACATACCAGATTTCGAATCCTGCTCGAATTTGTATCATACCGTGCCCGAATTGTGAATCCGGTACGAATCGAATCGTACCCAGGGGCTAGAAGTGGCGAATCGGTAACTTAGCTTATTGGAAAACGCCAACCACTTGCTTCTTGTGCCTTCTCAAGACATTGTTGCAACTCAAGTTCCATTCTCTCTTGCATTTCTTTCATTTGCTCGAAGGCTTGTCTCAAGTCTATTATCGCTTGTCCAATATCCATTTGTTTTTCCCTGTCATCCTTCTTCTTTATCTCACTTCTCTCTTTTCTCATCACTGGCTTCTTGCTTGGTACCTCCTCACTCTGCAAGTCTCCATAGAATTTTCTCCTCAATTCTTTCATTCTTCTTCTGTAAGCAAGTCTCTTTCACCTTGCTTCTTCTTGTCTTCGTGATACCTCACCTTAGGCCTCTTTTTTTTCCTTTGGCCTAGTCTTTTGGCATCTAGGTTCTTCCTTCAACCTGCAAAAAGACAAAACACAAACTCCAAAACTTTCTTGCCCAAATCTTTAGGCTCTGATACCAATTTGATGCAGAGCATGAAGGCCTCACTCACAACAAACTTAACATAACACAATTAGGGTTTCAATACAAATGGTGAAAATGGGCATTCTTGTTCATTCTTGTTCATTCTTGACAACTTGCTTTTAAAGTCTAAAACATGGGGGCAGTAATTTGGGTTTTTTGGTCATAACTTTCATTGTAGACTTGCTATTAAATATGTAAGATCTGTTTTGAATACCCTTTTGGCCCTTACTAAACATATCTCAAAACTACGGTAGGGTCTTTTGTACAGAATCCTTGAAAAATGGACTGTCCTCTTCCTGAATAGGCCTAAAACATGAAAAAATCAGACCTAGGGAATCACCAAAACACGTGCCAACCAAAACCCTGGAACCTGCAATTTTGAGGAATGAAAATATATACAATGATAAACCATTCCACCAATTTTTAGGAATTTCTACCGTGGGAATAGGAAGAAATGCATTTTACAAGTCCACTAGGAACCCTACCTAAGATTCTAGACTGTTTTTAGAAAAACGCTTGTAACTTCTACAAAACTTAATGAAAATCGATGAAACAAAAACCAAAATTTAGAGGATTCATGTGCCAACACTATCCAACAGGTTTTTGAGTCATTACTGGTCCGTACAGACCGTACTATTCACCAGATCAGGAAAGAACACGTTCAGATTTTCAAAAAAATAGTGTTCCTTTATTGCTTTCTTTTCAAAACTTCAACAACCAACTCCTCTTCGACCATACAAGACATTTTAAACTTTTTCCAATAGAATCCCAACGATTCCTAACCACATTTCAACTTCCAACCGTTCAACTTCCCATTTGACAACAAAATGCGAAGTTGTTTTGACAACATTTGTGCAACTTGACAATATTTTGCAACTAGACTCTAATTCACCCTTAAGCACTCAAACTAGACCTAAACAAGCATAAAATGGTCTTCTCAGACATTATTACATGCAAACATCATAAAACAAAACAAAATGCTAACTTTGGCCTCTTGGAGGCATGAAGACGTAGGGTGCCCCTACACCATACACGTAAGTCAATTGCATAATACAAGGAATTGAAAATTCTCAAACAAGTGGTTTTGAAAGTGTTATGACATCTAGAAGAAAATTTTAGAATTTCTCAATTAAACATCTCTTCTTTGCTTTTTGGAGATCTATATGATTGATCTTCATTTGATTGGAAAAGCTACTGACAGTTTCTTTTCCAATTCCACTCTCTGGTAAGGATCAAAAGCTTCACAGGGTTAAGTGTCTGAAAGATCACACATTTGGATTAGTAGCCATCAAAGCATCTTTAATGCTAAGCTTTCCCTGGAATTGCACCTAATCCTAACTGTATAATGCACCACTAGGCTGGTGGGAGTGCACAGGATTGAATCCTGGTGGACGACCTGACATTGAGTCAATCTTCCCATTGAACCAGTTGAAAATAAGATGTTTTGTATTAAACATCTTAATGCAGAACAATGTAAATAACAAAATTTCAGGGAATAGTTTCCAATTATATTACATACAATGATAAATGCCAATTTATAAAGTTTGTTCTTTAGGATTCAAAACAAAATTATCATATATCTAATGTGGTGATCTCATGGGTACGGGAACCCAATTGAATTGCAAAACCTGAGAGTTGACTATTATAGAAGATATTGACTAATCCAAATGTGCAAGATGTGATCTCCATACATCACATTCTAATCTTTTTAATCCCTTAATGTATAAACTTGCTAGTTGCAATTGATATGATGAAGATCAGAGTTAATAAATGTGTTTTGGCTATGGCTGTCTGAATCTTTCATGCTTGACTGAATCAATGAGTGTAACAAAAACCATGGTAAATTAGTTTCTCTCCATTTACATTGAACTTGCAGCTTTCTAAGTGGTACAAAATTCCATATGAAAAGATCTAATGGGGATGAGTATCAAATGTATAAGTATTAATGATTACAAAGATGCCTTTATATTTTGCCTATTTTATTATACCCTTGTCATCAAAAAACTGTGTGGCCTTCAACTGCAGCAATTGCTACTCCCCAAAAGTCATCTTTAACTATATTGCTTCACATATTGAATTGCACTAACTGTTTGTTTGTATTTTTCTTGCGCAAAAAACAGAGCAACCATAGATTGCTTTTCATCTACTGATGAAAGTGGAAATTTATGAAAGCATAATTTGTTGCTTTACTTTTGTCAACAAAACTTTACCTTTTTAAATATGTATATTCTTACAATCTAAGTTCCCCAGCCATCACAAATTTGATACCTTGTCCAAGGCCTCCTTTACTTATCTAGGAATCCCCTTAGCTGCAATCCAATTACAAATCTTTTGTTCAGCCTAAAACTGGAATCCACAATCACCTGTATAATTGAAATCTAGCTTGCTAGGTGAGACAAAGTAAGCCTCTAACTAACTCCCATCATGAAACTTCATCTATTGACTGATAATTTCAACTCTGCCTCCATTGCAGATGAACACTTATATCTTTCATAATATGGAATGCTGACAATTTTTAACCATATTTTGTCTGGGAAATCAAGACAAAATTTTACTTTTGCTAGATGAATTTCCAAACAACATTGCATTTTGAAGTTGATCTTACCTCATCAATTAAGCTAACTTTGCTACACATGATAATCATGAACATAAACAACTAAAATTACAATCTCATCTCCTTTGCTTTGAGACTGGTGATGTTAATCACATTTCTGGTTCTGCACCTTTTATTTATTGATGTTAGGAAAATTCCCATCGCTTCTAACCACTTCTCTTTCTTCAATTCCAATTGTCATAGATCAATCTGATATGAATGTGTTCTCTCATTAAACGTAACATTTCTACCAATAGCAAACATATATTATTGTATTCAAACAACCTTCATGGTTCTATACTGTGTTACAACCAATAAACACATAAATTTCTCCTTAATTTGAGGTGAATATGAAAAAATCTTTACCTGTGTTTGTTCTACTGTAAGTTCAGTATTATAGTTAGAACTACCTTGGCAAGAAACATACTCCTGTTGATTTCTGTTGGCGTTTTAAATCGCACCTCTGGAATGCGTTTTGGAAATGGACAACTATGTGCAGTAAGCTGCTCTTCAAATCAGGAGGGGAAGCTCCCTCTTTTGTTGAGTTGCATAAAGAAAGTAAACTAAATTAATTTTGCCTATCTTTTTGATTCAGCTGCGAGAACACAAGGTTATGTAACTCTAGATGTTGCAACTGAGGTTTTCCCTTCAATGAAACTTAATAACTACAACTAACTTACGCTATTGACGTTTCTAGCCTCTCAAGTAAACGTAGAGCAAGAGAGTTAGAAATGAACAAGATTGATTTTCTGACAAAGACACTTAAATAAACTTTCTTCAACATACATCTACTGAATTTCAATGCAAGCTGAAAAAAAGATCATAAAAGCATTACACAATAAACGGAAATATGAGACTTTATATCAAGGCAGCAAAGCACGCTCAAGACTTTATTTCCTCACACTTCTAGCACAAAACAATAAACGGAAATCTGAGATTTTTATATCGGGGCAGCAAAACACGTTCGGGACTTTATTTACTCAAACTTCTAGCTCAAGATTACAATTCCGGGACAGCAAGTTGTGGCAAAATACACGCAACATGCGATCAAACCAGATTATCACTTGACACAAGACACATGTACCGAACAAGAACTTGCAGCTAAAAGAGGCATGCAAACTTGCCCTTAACACAAAGTGAACTGACACTGAGCAATAACAAACATGAAGGCATAGGCTCAGCAATTCTGTTATCACAAGCACGGTTAAAGAAAATGAGCAAACACTGCTCTTATTTATAGCTAAGCAGAGGAGTAAGGTACCCTAAAATCTCCTTGCTTTTACAACTAAGACTTGCCAACATGCAAGATTTATTTCTAAACCTAAAAAAAATAACATCTAACACCTAAGAAAGCATGTAAAATAGGAAATGCCAACTCATTACATTTGTTTTCCTTCTTCTTCAAAGAATGGATAAGAATTGAGACAAGAATAGAAAGAAAGCATGAGATAAGAATGGAAAGAAAGCTTGGAGAAAGCTTCTATAATATTGTTGCTTTAAATCTCTATCACATCCACCAAAAAGCGGGAAACTGCCTCTCTGTTAGGAGCGTTGATACTATTTACAGCCATATTCCGCTTTTCTAAAATCTTCTCCTTTTTTGCAATCAAACTTAGAGAATCTTTGATATCTTCAGCTTCTTTGTGAGTTCTATTCTTGAAAAACATCACTGCCCCCCAAAAGATGACCCATCGATTGATAACTTGGCGGCTTTGCAACTTTTGTGCATTTTGACACTTATCTTGATTCCCCCATGGAAGAGTATTGCACAACTTTTTCTAACACTTGTCCTTTCACTCATACCACTCCCTTTGCACGTTCTTCAACTGAGATGATGATGTTTTATGCCCATGATGGTACTGAAAAGCACTTCCCAACATTGTGCATTCAGATAATTATGATACAACACTTGTTTGGCTCTGAATTCGATGGGAGAGTACTTCATGCTGAAAAACTTGAAGATTGACAGTAAACTTGACTATGTTCGAACAAGCTCAGCACAAACCCTAAAAATAACTTGTTGATTTTCCTTCTTCAAAATGACAAATTTTTCAAAAATAATTGGAGATATGGGTTTTGTGTAGAATCTCATTGCAAAGAGACCCAGATCGTTCATTTTGAAACATTTTGAAAAATGTTGATGGCTGGTTGAAAAAGCAGCAAACCCTAATTTCCTCCGAAAAAGCATGAAAAAGCTGGCACCTAGGTATTATTTAGAGGCACATTCTGGATGAACCCAGTTGATCAGATGTTGAAAACTTTGAGGTCTGATCGAAAAAGCAACCACTTGAAATTTCTCTGAAAAAGTTGTGATATGGGTTTTGTCCAAAAGAACATTTAAGATGGACCCAGAAGATCAGAAGTTGTAAATCTTGAAGTTTTCTCTGACATGTGAAGAAAAAGAAGCTGCTGCAACCTTGACAAAATTCTTTTAAAATTATCCAGAAGATCGAACTAGTATAAACCAGCTCGCTGAAAATTGAAAGTAATGGCCTCCTTTTGCAAAGATTTGATGTTTTGGATGAAAAAATATGAAAAAGCAAGCCTTCTTTAGTGCTGATCTGAAAATTTATTGAAAAACCAGCAAGTTAAACTCTTGAATCTTGAAAATATGGGTTTTGAAGTTGCTGCTCTATTCCTTTTTGAAGCCACCTGCAAGAAAATATGAAAAATAAAACATAAAGATGCCTTTAAATAAGTTTAGCTTTGAGAAACAGCCTTCAAAACCCTAATTCTTGAAACCCTAAATTTAGTTCATGCAATGAACTTAGGCGTTTGTTCCTTCTTTCACAATTTTTGAAATTTTCAAGAATTTTACTAAGGCATGAGAAGTTGGGCGCCCTTCTTGAGGTGAGGCGCCCAGTCTCTCCAAACTTAACCAATTTTTCATCACTTCCAACTTCTCTTCAATTTTCCACCCTAGTTTGATCCTGTCTCTCGGCTTCCTGATTGATCCAACGTATGAACTGGAAATTTCATCACGGAGCCTGATCAAATCTGACGACATTGTTCTGGAGACGTTTTCTAATAAAAACTTCGTTTAACCCTTCAAATTGTCAGGTGCCTATCTCCACCAGGGGCGCCCATTTTCTTTAGTGTTAGCCATTTTAATGATCTTCAAATTTTGCTTGTCTTCTGACCTTCAGATGAATTCATGATTCCGGGCATTGCACTGATTAGATTGACCGGCTGATGGATTCATTGGATAGCTAAGAAGATTCTAGGAGGGGTCTCCTTGATGCTTCATTTATGGAAACTGACATTTAATGGCTTTAAACCCTAGGCGCCCTTCTCCTTTAGGGGCGCCCATCTCCTTCAGAGATAGTTTTTATTTTGAGTATTTCACTATTTGCTTCTAACGTTTGTCGTTCCATTTACTTTTTCTCCTCTGTTCGGCTTGCGACATCAGATGATTGCCAACTCTGACGGATGTGCTGATGATTGCGTTGGAAAGCTTGGTCCAGTCTGACGAAGTTATGTTGAGGTACCTTCAGCAAATTGAAAAATTCACTCATTTGACACCTCAAAAACTTGGGCGCCCAGATTCACCAGACTTAGCCATTTTAACTGTTTTTTACCTTCAGAGTTCTAAACACCTCTCTCCGTGACCTCTATTTGACTTGGATTTGTTGGCGGTTGGGTGATTAGACGAGCTGACGATGACATCCGCTGCGAAGCTAGCAGGAAAGTGAAGAGATTGAGCATACTTGCAAACCCTAACTACTAGATTAGGTCATCCAAAAAGATGGGCGCCCCTGGCCACCTAGGGTGCCCAGAGTTACTAGACTTAGAAAAAATTTCATCTTTTCGTGATTTGCATTCTGTCTCCAGCGTGAAACTTCTCCGTTTGATCTGAGATTCTGGATGATTGCGTGGTTGGATGATCGTGCTGATTGATTCTGAGTAACAATGGTCTAGAGGCAAAAACCCTAACTCTGACATTTGACTCCTTGAAAAGTTGGACGCCCTTCTCCTTCAGGGGCGCCCATGGCTGGCAGACTTAGCCATTTTTATGCAATTTTCAAAGCTTTGCCTTGTTTGACGTGCCTTCCTTGTCGTTGGTTGCTGGAACAAAATTTTTTTCGAAGGCATTGAAGTATGGGCGCCTCTTCTTGACTGGGGCGCCTGAAGTCTCCAGACTTAGACAAATTTTTGCATTTTTCAATTCTTCAATCTTCCTTTCTTCGTTCTTCGTTTTTTGTGCATGTTCCTCGTTGACAGCTTCTGTTTGACGCTTGAACGTCTGATTCTGACACCTGGCAGTTGATTGACCTCCATTGATGACCTTGGATCTCCGAAAAAGCTTTTGAAAAAGCAGAATAGACCCAGTAGGGTAAAATTGATATTTTTGAGATTCTGACTGCACCAGCCTGATGAGGAAATATTTTGAGCCAATCAAAATCAATCTTAACCCTAGAAGCCAAACTTTCTATTTTTATAAAATTTTACAAGTATCCATTTCTTAAGAAACCCAGAAAAACCTAGAAAAGTTTTTATTTTTAGAAAACTGCTAAAAATAGAAATTTTCATAAAATTTAGGGTTGAAAAATTGACATCTGGGTTTTATAGATTTGATCGTTCTGAACCGACTCAGATTGTCATATTTTGAAAATTTCAAGTTTTTGACCCTCATGCAAGACATGCAAACCCCAATTTTGACCTTTTTTGACAGATTTAACAGTATTTTGACTCATTTCTTCAAAATGCCTAAGTGTAGCAAAAATTTTAATTTGGGGTACAACAATTTCAACTCTCATTTTGTTTTCCTTCTGTTTCATTAACATAAAAATAAATCATATCAGTTCAATTTATCTTGGCTTCTGTTCTTTGCAAATTTTTATTACCCCATAATGACACTACTGAATACAGAAGCACAGCTCCCTAAGAAAGATGGGTTGACAATTTGACAACTTTAAAAGGGTCAGATCTCCATCATCTATCCCAGATATGGATCCTAGTCAATAACTTGTCAATTGTTCCCACATATTTAATGTCCCCATATACATGTATGTATGTAAACACACACATGCGTTTCTGAACACATATTTGTATGCTTTTATATGGTTGCTGACCTTCAGGTTCATATAAGTATGAATGTATAGAGGTTTTTTCATCACATACTGTTACATGCTTCTTGTATGTAACAACGATTTAAGCAATTAATTAGTTTTACATATCCGTGTATAGTATGTATTGCCATAATTTAATTCATTAATTGTTGAGTTAATGATGTTTTTTATTTGAATAGTATACATAGTTGGAGGGCTGCTGACTTGTGTATCATGTGTTAACCTGGAAAGCTTATTGGTTTTTGTTATTTCACACACGTTCATTTTTCTTGCCAGTTTTTTCATGGTCTTGACATGGTTTGGTCTGCTGTGGTTTTATGCTGACTCCAGACAATGGCCAGTTTGAGGATGTCAACATTGAAAAGCCAGAAGATCATCATGGCCTGTTAGAAACTGATGTTTCTGCAATGTGACAGTGATCTGAAAGCAAATGAGTTATATGTGAATCTTGGTCCATTTGTCTTAAATGTTATTTTTCTTGTCCAATCAAAAGGATATGCACTGGTGTAATAGTAATATTTCTATGTTTACAGATATTCTTGTGAAGTTGCAGATATAAGAGGATACGTATGTAAAAAGATCTACTACTCTTAAATTTTTGTTAAAAATACAGGTAGCTTAGTAACTATGCTTAGATGATTTTTTAAAAGTTTTGCTGGTGGTTTTAACTTTTAGTTTATGTTAACTTTAAAACAACATTTTTATTTATGATGATATAGTTTGAGGTATCTGTACTCTGTAGGACACCCCGCTTGAGAAATTGAACAACATTACATCAAATAACTAAACTTCCAATGACAAATGGTTGAGAAGCCAATAGAGTAAAACAAATATGAAAAACTAAAAGACTAAAGCCAAGCAAAATGCTCTGTCACCCTAGGGGCAGAGACATCATCCATGAACTGAAGACTTCACACTCCAAGTTGCTGCTTGACATAAGAAAGCTGCTGATAGGAACTGGATAGCTCCCCAAAAAGCTCAACCAGTAATAGAGATGTCAATGAGTGACCTGATTTGCACCAAAAACCATGCGCACAGTACTAAAAACCAGCCAGCCACATTAACGGTCACTTGCAAATCCCCCAATGACCAAGTCCTGAGGCCACAGATTCTCCCTATCCCATTATTTCTTCAAAGGAAACCTAGGCTGAGCTAAGGGGTCGAGGGCATTGATGCTCACACCATGATTGGCTTCCTCTTGTGATTTCGCTCTATGCACCAAGTGACCACAAAACATAGGAAGGTTATGGTCACTTGTGACCACCAACCACCCTTTTCTATGTGTTATCAAGAGGCCACACAACACCTTTCCCATTTCAGAGCAATATGCCCTAAGCACATGCACGCCTTTCTCCAAGGAGAGAATTTTCTCTTCTAACAGCCTCATCCTTGTAGATCCCTTCTCACTAGTGTCGTCTTCATTCTTTACTCTAGACAAATTCATGGGCAAGCTTTGAGGAAAGTAGAGACATGCCGTCATATTATCTGGGGGGAGCATTTGAAATAACCACACTTGTAGAGCATCATTTGAAATGAAAATAGCCAGGTGAGATACAAAGGTTGGACACAACATTGCTTTGGATCAGGGAGACACATGTGCTCCCAAACCTTCATCTCCGAGGACAACTTTAGCAAAGCTTCAGGGCAGCATTGAAATTACAGTTAAGATTGATTGCAAGTGCCTATCAAAAACAACCCCCGTATGCATGGGATCATGACTAGCATTCTTGCTATGTCTACATGGCATCACTTGTGCAAGATACCAAAGAAAAATACACAACCAACACCTCTAAAACACCCTACCAAAACACTCCACAACATCACAATTGAACTGAACTCCACCAAGGGCAACACTTAAAAGCCTCACAGATGCCAAGTAACTACAACCCAACCTCGTGTACAAATCCATGCCACCTCAAATCTCTGAGCAATCCATTGTTATGCCCAATTAAAATCTGATATAAATATAAAGGGACACTATGGTTACATAATCACACTGCCCATAAGCCTTAAATCCACATTTAGTGCACTCAAACCTAAACAAAAATGAAATAAAAGAGCTCCTCCAGCCTGGGAGTGTTCCTTAGAGAGCACTAAAGTTCTGCTTGAGGTGGCATAAAATTTAAGTGATGATCTAGACCTTCCTAGGAGTAAGGAAGATGGTATAAAGCACTGTAAGGGGTGCTTTGATCCACACCAAAATTTGCTAAACATTCTGCAGCAGAGTTCAAAATATGCCTGCAATGTTGAAACCTTCATAAGTTTAGCTCCAATCTGCAATATTTCTTCCACACAACACCATAATTTCCAACTCAGGCTCGATTCTCTTACAATTTGCATTGATCAGTATAAGAGAATCTCTTTCAACAATAATATTTTCATCTCCTTGCAAAGCTGCCACCACCATTCCTGTGACTAGAGCTTCTCATTCAGCTTCATCATTGGATTTAATCCCCAAGAAGAGAAAATCCATATACAAAGCTTCCTTTAGACTCTCTAAGAGCAAAACCTCCATGCACATGACCCACATTACCCCTAGAAACACCATCAAGATTCAGCTTAACAAAATTTTCAGGGTGGAACCCATTTCTTGCTCATCTCTTGATTTTAAGGATCTTTGAGTATCCTTTTTTTCCTTCCAATCTTATTTTCTCTTATCCGTTGAATGGGGAAAAACATTTATTTTTATTCACACACAAAAAAATAGAAACAATTTGTGACAAACATGAAACGAGATGTCTCTTTGATTATTGAAGTGTTCAATATGGCATCAGGTAAAGTATGACATATTTAGGAATTCCAAATGAAATCCTCTACATACAAGATTGACATGTGTTCTAAAATGGAAGAACATTCAAGTTTCTCTTGTTAGGAAGCATATGTTGGGATGCCGAAGGTGAAAATCTAAAAATAATAATTGCAAGTACAGCACAGGATTCTCATGTACACTAATATTAAATAACAAGGGGCATTGCTGGGAGTTCACAAGTGAGTAATATTTTTATAGGGTGAGAATTGGGATGTATTCTATCAAGGATGTTGAAGTTATCCTTTCTCAGATTGCAATCCTTTAGTGTTGTTACTGTTTCTTGCCAATATTGTTTGAAACACTAATGTCTGTTCTTAATCACGGACAAGTTGAAAATTTTGGGAGTTCTTATTGATGGACTGATTCTACTGCAGGGACACACTGGTAGTCTATGCCAGTAGTAATTCACTTTGTCTTATATTCTACACATCAATACACAATACATTGTAAGTGTTTAATTTGCAGAGCAACTCTCTTTGTGAGAGAAGCAATCACAGTTCAATTTAGAATTGGAGAATCACAGTTTAATTTAGAATGGAAGCGATGGTCTGCTATGCTTTAAGTGTTTTAAGCAGTAGATTCAAGCTGACAGAAGCACTTCATCTTTTTTTTATGCATCAAACTTAATGAAAATTTGATTGACCCCCAAAATCATTTGAGGAAAGGAGTGCAGATTTGATCAAGTAGGTCTCCATAGCTAGGATTAGAATATTTCTCCCTGTTTACTAGACATTTAAAAACCTTATATTAGAAAGATGACTCATTTGGGTCAAGCTTACTTGATTTCCGCAACACAACTACTTCATTTCTTAGGAAAATATTCATAACTTCATAAAAAACCGTGACATGCACGACTCATCTAGATTTTGGTGGAGGCATGACCTCTCATACTGTGTAGCTTGGCCAAAAAGAGACTGTTTAGTGACCCAAATTTTCACCCTCCAAAGAAAAAAGATGGAATCCAAGGTTTCACCCTCCAAGAATTAAAATTAAAATGTTAATTTGATTTGGAGAGGTTATTGATTACGTGATGAATTTAACTTCTTCTTTAGGTAAGCAAAGCATAAAAGATGTATTTTAGATCCTTGCTAATGCTTTAAACTTAGATTGCAGGATGTAAATTGGTTTCATTTGGTAGCACAAACCAAAGCCCTAAGAAAATTTGGAGATTTTTTAATCTTAATTTGCAGGATTGACTATGTTAAAGCATTCTTTGCATTATTCCATCTCAAATTTGCAGTCAGACTTCCAAACATAGAGATGTTTTCCCACTTTTCTTAACATGGTAAATGCTAGAGGAGGGCATATCAACTGAGTTTGTCAGAAAACTTCAAGCTGGTGGTAGTTAAGTTTCCCAAACCATGTAACAAACCCCCTCAATCTAATTTGTGAGATTTAGGGCATGTTATCCCTGATGCTGTGCCATCCTCTTAAAGAAATTGATGTAACTTTAAAAAATTGACAGGTACAATCTTTGGTTCTTTTGTGGACCATTATCTCAGAATTTCCTTGGTCTTCAAGCTTGTCAAATTATTTTACTTTCAAGCCACAAAATTTTGAAAATAAAAAGAGTGTGGGATGCAAAATAATCAAGAGCTTGGTGTGATTGAAACTAGGGGGCATAGTTGTCTGATTGCGCAAGTGTTGTTTCAACTTTCAATGATGTTTATGTGGGTATGAGACTTAATAAAAGATTGAAAGAACAAAATGTTTGGAGCATTCTTGTGGTGTCATTGATCTTGCATTGTCTAAATATGAAGCTTTTAAAGCAACAAAGGATCTTATGTATGGCATGCATGCAACAAAAGAAAGAATGATTTGAGTGGAGATTAGTTGCTCGTAAACATATATTGAAAATTTCTCATTAATGAATTTATACATAATATATGAATATTTTTCAAAATGATTATGGGCTGTGTTACAAGTACTTACCCAACATAATAATGTAAATATCAGGAAACGAGAATAATTCTACAGTTCATCTTGGTTATTTGAAAAATGCGAAACTCAATGACTCTTCTGTTCCCAAGGACAGTTTTTATCTGTACTAAGTTTTCAGATCTGCACAAAAGATTCTTCATTTGAGCAGAATGAGAACTTTAGTAATCATTGATTTACTCTGTAAGGACTAGTGTGCGCAAAGTTTCTTGGTGAAGTATGAAAATTATAGCAAAGAATAAAGTATCATTATCATGTATCACACGTTGGGAAAGAGGAAATGCTTCTTGCAATTATAAACACGATCCCCCGATATACTTTATGTTGGAATAACAAGACATCTTTCCATATCTAAGTTAAACTCCTTTTTTCTCCCATGTGTTAATGCTACTTTTCAGTTTGCCCCTCAGAATGTAAATTCTGAACAAAATCTCTAAAATTATATTAAAAAATGTTTAAATTGAGAAATTTAAGGTTTTTTCACATCTTTCAAAATTGCAACCTCCTATTTCTTAACTTCCCTCACTAACTGGAAAATCAAGATTTCTTGTGCGCATTACACAAAGCAAAATTTTGCACAACCTTACATTTCCTAACTGACCTCATATTACATATGGAATTTTTTCAAACCTCAAAGTTGTTGAGATTTCCAAACCCATATTCATTTTAGTGAGGGCACAAGAAGTAAGGAAATGAAAGCTAAAATATCTATGGATAGTACAAAATTGAGCATCACTAACATTGTCATTTAGAGGACAGGATATTTTGGGCATAAATTTTGTGTCTAATCTCCATTTTAAGCCTTGATGGAAGTATTGTGGGCATTTTTCATAGGCTGATCTGTTGAAATCATAACAGATCGTACGTCATCATAATATTGAGATGATCATTACAAAATTGTTATACAAATATAGATATGTAATAATTGCAATTGAGTCCTCTAAAATAGTTGTCGCTCTGTTTTTTCCGCTACTAATGTCGTCCGCATCTTCACCTAACCCTAATGTGCACCCTCCCAAATCTCTGGACTCACGTTTGCAAGCGAAGGGAGAATCAAAGTCCTCAAGCACGAACTTATGGCCTCGCCTGGGCAATCCTTTGGTTGCGTCTGAAACGGGCAACTTAGAAAACCAATCCCAGTTCCGCTCCAACACACCCAAGCTTCATTTTGTGGGGCATGGCTTTCAGCGGATTGCAACAAAGTTTGGGAGTTTCAAGGAAGCGTTGTTCAAAGGCGCGTCAAAGATTGGCATAAACTGTTTGCTCGCCTAAACCACAAAACACAGAGTGGGAGTTCGAAGACATGCTAATACCCTCTTTTTGTGCCACTGTCGCCCAAGGAGATAGGGGCTCTAGGGTTGGATCTGAGGCATGGGATGCAAGATTAGAAAAGCGAGGTTCGGCCTTTGACTTACTAATGGCCTCCAAGGTTTGCTCTAAATTCCCCATCAAAAAGGCAGCGAAATCCCCAACACTTGTCTTCTTTGAGGATCTTAAAAAAGGATGTCCTCGAAGGAGAACAATTCTTCTCCTCCAATGGCTCGATTGGCTAATTCAGCCGTCTATGGCCAAGGCTTGCAGACCTGCACCAATGGATTACCAACGTGGAAACCTCAGCTTAGGGGGAAAGTGGAGGTCTATCCTTGTGCATAGGGGTTTTTTGTGGTGGTGTTTGATTGCAAACAAGATCGGGATGACATCCTCAAGGAGCAATTGGTCTGGGGGCAAAGTCCACTTCTTCTCAAACCTTGGTATCCAGATTTCAATCCTCTCAAAGAACCTTTCACAGTGTTTCCTATTTGGGTCCGTCTCCCAAATCTGTCACTTCAGTTTTGGTTTGAGGATTGCTTCGAAGCAATTGGCTACTCTTTGGGTAATTTCTTGACTATAGACTCATATACCTCCAATTTCACTCACACCACATTTGCATGCATCCTTATGGAATTGGATGTCTCAAAAGATCTCCCGGGTGACATCACTCTTAAGGTTGTAGATCGTTGTTGGTCTCAGCCTCTAGATTACGAAGGCTTGCCCTTCCGATGCAGAAGATGCTTTGAAATCGGTCACATGGCCAATAGTTGCCCCAGAGCCAAGAATAAAGTTGAGCAACAATCTTGGTGGATTGGTGCTCAACCACAACACTACACTGTGAATGCTCCTTCGAGTGGTCTTGGGATGGATTCATATTCCCCACAGTCCAAGAAGTTCACCCCTTCACAGGTTTCGTCGGGGTCGGCTAGGTGCAATATGCACACTTTGATTGAGGACCCTTCTTCATAGCTTCATGCAACTTCGAAATTCACAGAGGAGAAATTCCACTCTAAGAAGGAAGGAAATGTTGCAACCTCTTTTAATCCTTTGAATCTTCCCGAGAATGAAATTTCGGGGAAATTTGTTGCCAGTGAAATGGTGTACCAAAACAAAACTCTGTAGCTACTGGAGGAAAGAGCCCTCTTGCAGAAGTAGACCAAAACACTTTGGCCCCTATTCACAATGTGCATGGTTGGACAGAGGTTAGAAGGAAGAAATCCCTCTTGGTAAAGCATCAAATGCAGCTCAGATCAGCCACAAAAGGGGGTGCATGTGGGAAGGTTGAATGCTATAGAGATGGGGCATAATGCTAGCGCATCAATCTTAGGATTGTTCTAATTTGGCTGCAGGGTTGCATTTCAAGTCTTCTCTTTGTAACTTGGTGTCTTTTATAGTTTGTATGTTTGTCGTATTTGGGTGGTCAAGTGTCTTTGGTCTTCTCTATACAACAAATCATGCTGGAACATATGAATGGCACTTGGTGTCTGGACGAAGAATGTAATCTTTTTTGATGATTAATACAAATTCTATTTATGTACCAAAATAAATAATAATTGCAATTGAGTCAATGCAGATTGTCTTGGCACAAATGATATATTTATTCCAAATGTTAAAAAATTGGTAAGTCACAGGTCATGTCATTTATCTTAGTACTATTGAGTCGTTATTTTAATTGTCCATGTTAAGGTGTTCATGAGGAGTTAAGATAGTTGGCACAACGTCAAAGTAAAACTTATAATTAATTCATAAAGGCTATGTAATATGGGGTAAAAGTGTCACCTATGTTGGAAAAGGTCAAGTTAGAAAGTGGTTGAAAGGTTAATTTAATGATTGAAGGTAGTTGTGCAACTAACTCATAAAACTTAAATGAGTTAAAATAAATTAAATAATATTGAAGATGAATGTATAAATGTCTTTTTCCTTGCCTTTGGAGGGTCCAAAAACTTTTGTCTTCTTTGGTACATTTGTTTTCTTTCATAAATATGAAGGGAACATGCAATATTGTGTGTAAGAGAAGTATTTACTGTTATGTGAATTTAATTATTCTTTTATCAAAATTAGTATTACTATTTAATCTTATTTATGTTTTTATGTGAGCTTTTTTGTTGGTTTGTTTCAAAATTGGATTCGGATTAAGATATTATTTGCTATGCCAATGTTTGCATAGTGGGTAGAATTCATTTGTTTTTAAAAAATAGACAATTAATTTTTTAATTCAAAGTTGGGTTTTCTGCTAGTTAAAAAATTAATTATGTATTTGTGAAAATCAGGAATCACAAAGAGAGGAGTAAAAGTTAAATTGCATGTCTAATGTTTTTGGTATATTGTCTATTGCACCCCCTTTGATTTTTTAATCTTCTTTGAGGCTGTAGGTGCATGTTAGGTGCATGTAGGTGGTGGCATGTAGAACTTAGAATGAATATGGCGAGGGCACATATAGAGGCAAGTGGTTGGAGTTTGGAAGTGGGATGAGGGTTGTGTGCTATGTGTCTCCTCCATCTATTGCTTATAGGACATAGATGATGTTATAGTAATACATTTTCAAATGCTCTAGACATTCTTCTCTGGAGGTTTCACTTTGTCTAGTGTTTGAGTCTGAATTCTGTGCATGTGATATCATTTCCTAATAATTCGTGTGCAATTTAATATTTATACATGCTTGCTTTGCTTTATGTTTGACTTAGAAGACATGGACACAATTGCTCTAGATATTTTTTTAGGTCTTGCTTGGTCAAATTTTGTGTCTCAGATTTGGGCGTGTGAATGTTGTTTCTTAATATTTACTACGTAGGTATAGATTTACACATGTTTTTCGTGCTTTATTCTATGCTTGTTTGTCTCCGTGCTTGCTTTTTTAAAATCTAAATCTTTTCTAAATTAAAATTCATTTTATTTTATTGCTTGCTATGGTTGTTGGAATGCTCACTTGTGCCTTCTCTTTTCAAACTTGCCTATATAATACATTGATAGATGTACATTCTCTGTTCCAAGGCTAGTGTTTTGGCCAAGATGTCATGGAAGTGCTTTAGTAGATATACATGCAAAATGTGGAAATATAAACAAGGGAGTAAATTGTTTTACAGAGAGCCTCTAAGAAATGTAGTCTCATGGTATGCCAAGATTGCAGGATATGTGCAAAATGGATTTTCTAAAAAGGCTTTACAAACTTTTGAGCAAATGTAATTAGCAGGTGTTAAGCCAAATCCCACAAACTTTCATGGCATCCTACCTACCTTCACCAAAATGGAATCTTTGGAATAAAATATGGACATCTGTCAAAGGATAAAGGAAGGGCTTTTTTGTCAAATGTTATAGTTAAAATTGTCTTGGTAGGCATAGACAAGGCACATGAATTGTTTGACAAAATGCATCAAACATATTTTTCTTTTTGGACAACAATAATTGCAGGATATCCACTTAATGGATTTGTTGAAAAGGTTTTCAAAAAATTCAAGCAAATGCAGAGAGGATGTAGGCAGATGTTGTTGGTTATAGCTTTGACAATGGAAATTGCATTTGCTTGGAAGATATTTAGTTCAATTTTTCACATGCATCCTATAATGCCCTGAGTTGACAAGCTCAGAACAAAACCTGATGGAACAACTTTTTTTTTTGAAATGAGGACAACACAGATAATACAACAATGACATGTTGCACTTGCACAACAATGTGCACATAAGTGTCACAACGAAACAATGCTAAAAATAAGGCACTTCACCATTGCATAAGCAAGGTGGCAATAGTGGAAGACTAACCATTCATGGGATAAATCCACCATAATGAACACATAGAAGAGAGAGAGAGAGAGAGAGAGAGAGAGAGAGAGAGAGAGAGAGAGAGAAGATAATCCTACATAACGATTGGTTACTAAACCACAATCATGCTCTCTCACAACAACACACTAGGATAGGATGAGGGATTCCTCAACCTCCAATCCACATCCAAACATACTAAACCACTCTAAACACAAAGGAAAAACTTCACAAGAGGTTTCCTAACCAAGAGGCACAACTCGCCTCAAAATGGAATGACAATAAGTCACTTCCAAACATCCTCACGCTTCCCAAGACATCTTATCACAAAGCGACATCACCCAAGGGAAGAAACTACTTCTCAACACCCCATGACCTATGATGATTGTTGAGAACACTCACAAGATGATCCAAGAAGGCTTATAACCTTCACAAGACTAGAAGAATAATCTTACCAACCCTAGGTTTGACAACCAAGTCATATTGGGAGGTTGCATGCAAAATGATGCAGGAGATGACGTAAGTCCTCAATGATGGCACTTGAGAACTAGGTCAAAGCACTACTAGGACCCCAAGACTATGGGGAACAACTTTTGTTCACCAAGTTTTCCCAAACAAAGTCCCAAAAAAGCAATGAAAGCTCAAGTTCAAAGTTAGAGAAATTTTGACTAGGTTTCAAGGTTTCAGACAACCAAAACGGTCGGAATGAATAAATGAAAGGCATACAAATTATTTGAAAAGGTCAAAGGGCTTAGAAAACCCTCACCTATTAATGACCAAGAGGATTTACTCTTTGGTTTTTGTATAGGGACGAGGCCGCCCTACACAAGACGAGGCCGACTCAATAGCCTTAGAGAAATTTTTGAGTTTTTTTACTTTTAAGATTGTCAAACTAGGCCACCCCTACTTCTACCAAGCTGCCCCTACTTCCACTAGGCCACCCCAACAATTTTAGAACAATTTATGAGGTCATGGATTGAATTAGGTGCATGACAAGGCCACCTAGGTACAATACCAAGCTGCCCAATGTGAATTAGCATAGATAGGTTCATTGTAAGCACCAAAATAAATGTTCCTATGTTTGAATTAGCACTAAACATCATCATGAGAATAAATGACAAGATTTTATGCCCGACACCAACATCGAGACACATAAACAAACCAAATGTTCTTTTCATTTACGATTTACAAATCATCTTCGAAGAGAGGTTCCAAATCAATATATTACAACATAAATGAATGAAATACATCAATCACCACGAATTTAACTTGAAATTACATGATGCCATGCCATTCCTTGATCCACAAACCTTAGGTCCCCAATGGTGGTTACCACACCACTCGACCTCGTGGAATCAAACGATCCACTCCCGCCATGCTAAAAGATAGTCACATGGGCCACAAACACAACACTCACACCAAAAAAATGGGGAGAAGGCTTACACACACATCATACACAAAGTTTACACTCCACATACACATCGTATAAACACTCAATCACCCAAATCACAAGATGGGTCCAACACGTAACAACACATGTACAATCACAATGGTATAACACAAAACACATTGGGAAAACCCACCAATGTCACATCACAAATCTGCATTGGGCCAACTCACCAATGCCATACAAGATCATCCTTGGGAAAAATCATCAAAGGTAAACAATACATCCACATGGAAGGGAATACACTATCCTTCAAGATTCTACTCAACTACACTAGGATTAAATGTTAGAGAGAAAGAGAGAGAATGTCATCGTGGACACTCATGTGGGGCTCAACGCGGAACCAAGTATCCTCTCATATAGACGAGGGTACTTGATCTTACAAGACCCAAGCTCCCTGAGCTGACATGTCTTCCTCAATCATCCTTAGCCTTTACGAGCACTCAAGGCATGAGAGGGCTATCCATTATCTTGGTTAATTAATTACCCATGTTCCATTAGTTTTCACTTAATAATCCAACTCCCCACCCTATGATCACCTACGCACCACTTTGGGTTAGGTTCACATTGGGTGCCATTCCCAAACTCTCTTTAACATTTAAACCCTAAGCTCTTCACACCCTCCAACGAGTGTGACAAGGAAACCAATGCAAAATACAATCTTTCCAAAACCAATAACACTTTTCTCATAATGCATAATATCACATTTCATGAAGCAAAACTTCATCAAAATATTCCAAAACAGTCATCACACCCTCCAATGAGTGACAAAAAATGATGCACAAAATTCAACTTCATCAAAATTTTCTATTTTTCCACAAGCATTAGTTCCATAAATGATGAAGGAGACTTTTGTGAAAACATTAAAATTCACCATAAAACATATAAAACATTCAAATTTTATCAATATTTTTACAAGGTAAAAACCAAGTTTTTCCCAAATCCTCCATTAAATTTTTTTTTCAAAATTCAAAAATCTAAAGATACCCTTTTGCTCTAATTATGCCCAACAATACACTTTTCACATAAAATTCACATTTTACACATTTCCCAAAAATTTGGGCATTATAACCCCATATAATTGAATATTTTCAAATTTTCATACAATAAATTATCTAGCATAGATTTTTCTCAAACGAAAGGCATTGGGAGGTTTTTACACTCCCCTAATTCTAATTCAACCTTTCAAAATGGAAATAAATGAGCAAGGGAGAAGAATTTAACAAATTAAATTAAATTAAATTAAAATTTAAAATGAAGAATACCTCGAGCACGCCAAACAAATGCATAAAAAAACTCCCATGCACACTCTCCTTCCCATTCCTATCCCAATAAATCCGGTCCCATTGAATTCCCCTTCTGATTGCATTCCCAATCAACAATTCCATTTTCACCATGAGAGGGTTTTTTTTCCCTTTTCTCCAATTTTCTCTCAAATAGAAATTACATAATGCAATAAAAATCCCCTTTTTCCTTTTTACCCTTTTTCCAATTTCAAATTTAATATAAAAATCATTTTCTATTCCTTTAATTCCCAAAATTTCCCCAAATCCCAATTACACATTTAAATTCATTCCTGAATAACATACATCATTTAAATTTACGATTTAAATCCATATAAGCATATTCCTTTAAATTTATGGAAATCGGAATTCATACAAGATAATTCACGCATAACTCACAATTCCCAACCCAAGGAATTTTCTGAATTTGAATGAAACAGTAACTTACTTTCATTTCTATTTTCCCCTTTCTCGAAACACAAAATATTTTAATAATAAATATCAGAATCATTTAAATTCCTAGTATTTCAATTGCGGGAAAACATAGAATTTAAACCATTAATTAAATCAGGCATTTACGGGTTGATCACAACACATAGGGATTGTGGAATAACTCCCAACTCAGATATGGGTTCACATAGGGTCAATTATGACACATACCGTACTCGATTCGAGTATGACCAAGGAATGGATATGGACGGGGCCCAATGTGACATCTTCGAATTAACCACCATTGGGGAAATAAATCAAACCTATGTAGCTAGGTGGAGGAATAACCATGTACCTATAACCATTCAATTCATGTCAAGGGTACCTGCTCAATGTATATATAGTTGAAGCACAACATAATCATCCCAATGGGGTCCAATAGCATAAGCATAAATAATATCTATACATCCATCATATAAATTATTCCTTTTGAACATCAATAATTAGGATCACATGTAATCGTAGCATAAATAATGCATTTCACTGAACTAAAGCATAATAATAAACCAAACATGTAAATATACAACATTCCAACAACCGACATGTTGAGGAATCTCATCTCAAACATGTGGTGGTTCATACACACTAATCAGAGCCATAAAATAATCATCACACCACTCATGAGGAAACGGTGAAGCTAAAGCACTGATTTCACATTAACAAGATGAAAACAGGAGGGACACTACACATCCTCTAAGCTTCCACATTTAGCATACATATTATTAAGAGAATTAAGAATTCAAAAATGACTCAACACTTTTAATAGCAAAGCCATGAACTTGCTTCCCAAAATCCATTACCTTTGAACAAGCACTCTAGACAATTGCAAGAGTAAACTCTCTCGACATTACATCTTTTCACAGTATTTGGTAAAATAGTCTCAAGGCTTCTTTGCTGTCATAACTTGCAATCATTGTAGTCCATGAAACCACAATTCGTTCATGCATTTTGTCAAACACATGTATCATGGATCTGCTAAGTAACTACATTTGACATACAAATCAACAAGAGCATTTCTAACATAAGCATCATACCTACCCTCCTCTAGATTGCCTATGCTACCATAAGCTTTGAGAAAACTAATAAAAACATAAGCATATGGATCAATGCCACCCCCTGCATCTAACCAAATACTTCTAAAGCACTCTTTCCTTGACCTTGTTGCGGATAACGTACAATCAACACAATTCACAAAGCAACATTTCGTTCATACATTTTTTCAAACACTTGGCATACATTCTTCATACAACTGTAAATGTCTAAGGACAAGTAGGCTATAATAGTTGGCTCTTGCCTATTTTTTGGATTCCAAACTAAGTGTGACCAACCTTAACATTAGATCTGCATAGAATGGCATATTTTCAATGATGTTCATGGGGATTGACTAGAGGTATGTTAATTTATTGTAAACTTGACTCTTGGTTTTGGAATTAAGATATGGAGAGGTATTCATATCACACATTCTTGGGAGCCACCCAATTGTTTTAATTGATCTAGAAGTAGGCAAGGTGTGTTTTGCAAAATGAAGGTAGAATATTTGTCCCTTCTTATCCTTAGTCACTAAATGAACTCATGGGAAAGTCTTCAATACTCCAACCCAATGGAAACATGTAGGAAAAGTTGCATGGCCTTCTAAGTAGTTTCCTCAAAACCCCATGGTTAAAGGAACATGTAACTGTGGACATTGAGGAGTATGTGTTGGATTCAATGAGAAGTTGGAAGGATGGACAACTGGTTTACATCCAAAGATGAAACCAAAAGGGTAAGAAACAAATAAAATTTGGATGCATTTGCTTAGACACATTTATATTTTCTATAACTTCTTTTGTTTTGTTTTGACCATTTACATTATTTTTGGAACATGTAGCTTTTTAGGTGTTGTGGAAAGTCTTAATGAGTCTTAACCCTGGTGATGAATTGGAATATCTAAAACAAGAATTCATGAAATTTATTTTTGGTTTGGTCTCAATTCTAGCCAAATTGCTTGAATCAAGCCTTTATATGTTGTTACAAGTTAGATTTGCTTATTGCATTCTACATTTTCTAATTGAATTCATGTTGATCACTAATATTACATCTATCTAAAGTATGGACATTGAGAGGTTTTAAGAATTACAATTCCCTTTCCAATTATGATCATTAAAATATGTTTCAAACAAAGCCAAGCATGGTGAAGATGGTGCATAGAATCATACAAGATAGAAGAGGGAACTATGACATCGATGAAACTCGATATAAGGATGTGTTGGATGTATTATTACATGAAACAAGCAATGTAAGAGGGCAGTTCACCAATAACATGATAGGTTTAATTATCATATCAGGCACAATGATGGTGGAAACCAATCCATCTTGTTATAGATAAATATACTAGTACATTACCAACACAAAATCATATAAATAAGTTTATTATTTTGAGCTACTAAATCACGCTCTTTCAATCCCATGGTGATTGCCAAGTATGCACATGATTTAACTCATATTGAACCTTGCAAATCTCTTACCACATATAATATTTCAGTTGGGGTCCTTCGGCATTTTATGTATACATCATGCTTGATGGAAAACTTTATTTTTTCCATTTCACTAAAATTTGGCCTCCCTTATTTTGAGTTCAATTGCTTTTGTGTAATTTTATATATGATTGTCAAGTTGCAATTAAATGATCCAACACTTTCCATTCAATGTAGATTCATCTATAACCATAAAAATAATTCTGTTTTTTTTGTTTAGCAAGTCTCAATCATTCAAATGTACTAAACAAAGGCTATTCACTATTCCTTAGGACAAGGCTAGTGTAACTTGTCATTCCTAAGAGAGTTGGTTGGGGTAAAAGTAAATAAACAAAAACAACAAAACCTTTGCAACCAACTTTTGTGATGAATCCTAAAACAATTCTCCTCTTAAACCGAACGATTTGACTATTAAAACTTGTTTCAAAGATGGTCGCCATTGCCCCCAAAAGATTGACCTGTTAATGCCCGATACAATCGTCAGAGTTAATGAATCCACGGGAGGCCGTTAAGCCATGTCACAAACCTGAGCGTTGAACTGCACAACTCAAGGAGACCAAGGGTGCACCACCTTGCAACAATCCCCCCCAATGCAAGCGAGGAGTTCAAACCCATGACCCAAGCTTTGATACCAATTGTTGCAAAGACGGTTGTTGTTGCACCAAAAGATTGACATGTTAATGCCTGATACAAATGTCAGAGTTAATGAATCCACAGAGGCAGTTAAACCATGTCATGAACCCGAGCATTGCGCTGCACAACACAAAGAGACCAAGAACGCACACCTTGCAACAAAATTGATATTGCTACATTAAGTCTGCTAAATAATAATGTTTTCATAGCAAATATTTATTTTCAGCTTCAAAAAGTATTTGAAGCATAGAAATGAGATGCAAACAATGTGTACAAACTATTTTAAACAAATTTCAAGCTTTGTTTTGTACATTGTCTTTATAACCCTTTTTGGGAATTGCAACTGCAACACAACTCTGGTTTTCTATGTCATTGTTTCGAGTTGCAGGCAATTTATTTTATTCTTGTTAGATTTGTATTATGAGAGTTCCAAAGGGAAGCTGTGAGTCATGTGTGGCCAAATTTGATAGGAAGATTTTAGAATTTTTATATGTTTTGTGCACATAAATTTTACACACCCTTTTCCATTTGTAGATTCCTCATAAGAGGAGAATGCTTTCATTCTCTATCATTTTCTTGGGTACTTAGGTGGTAAGCTTCCTCTTGTACTTTCAAGTAAAAAAGTATAAAAGTAAAATCACATCATACAAAGAATTAGTACATAGAATAGATAAGTGATTGTGAAATTGAAATTTCCAAATCTAACTCACCACTACTATATAGATCATCAATGGTAGGCACACTGACTGTTCACATTGATTAGATGGGTGGTTTTGGCCTGTGCCTAATTATGTTCATTACGGTATCTTTTTGGTTTCCCAAGTTGCTCTAACAAGTCTTATTTCATGTGTTTTCCCACTATAAGTCCTATACTTGTGTTTTTGAAAAGGTAAGCAACATTTACAGGGTGTCGGACCCTTCACAAAGGGCCCAAAGGGCCAAAGGACAACATAGTTCAAAACAAAATGAACTATAGAAACACACAAAAACAACTGACCGACAGCTGAGAGACAAAGAGATTGAAAAGAAAAGAATAGGAACTAGAGGGGACCAAGCCCACAACCTGAACCCGAGGCCGTAGAGAAGCCACAGGTTTGGGGAGTCCCTTCTTCTTTCTCAACACAACCGACCAAGAAGGCTCGGGAACAACCACCGAGCAAGGTGAGGGGAGAGGATCGCCAGCAGCCACCATGGGCAAGGAGCCACCACACAACGTGGGCGTCGATAGCAAAGGAGAAGAGACCGAAGAGATCAACAAACCGACCGAGTCGACAAGCGAGGGACGAGCAGGAAATGACTGCACAACAACAACAGACCGGGGCAGCAAAGGACCAGCAGAAGAAGTAGCCAAAACAGGAGCCTGGGGAGGCTCAGACACCAGAGGAGGGACAGGGAGATCGCCATCTTCAGAGGAATCATCAGAAGAGTTCGAGGAGTCCGAAGAGGGAGGATCAACTGTGAGGTGATTCGATAGAGCATTTTTCCACCACGTAGCAACACCCTTGCGGCGAGCAAGAGGACAACTTGAGGCCAAATGACCAGCAGAAAAACACCTCCGGCAACGAAAGGGGAGGCCCTCATAGTCCAACAGTTGCGACCAAGGTCTGTCCAACACCATCAGAACCACATCACCATGGAGGGGTTTGAAAATATCCAAATCAACCAAAATACGGGCCACCGTAGTGTGCCCCAGATCACAAGATGTTGAGTCCACCTTGAGGAAATGTTCGATGGAGTTACCAATAGCTTCAAAACAGGACAACTCCCAAAATTGGAGAGGGAGATTCGGGAGACGAACCCAAACAGGTCTGATATTCAACGGCTTAGTAAGCGGGTTGAAAGAGCGCGACAAGGCCTAATGGACAAAGAATGGACACCCCACAACCAACCCCTGTCCATCACACAGTCCCGATCAGTAGGGGAGGATAAAGTGACAAAGAAAAACCCCCAAGCATTGGGGTAGAGCTCAATCCGTCCTAAGACAATGGGCTTCCAAGAAACAGAAACCCACTCATAGAGATCTGGAAGGGAGGGCCACAGGCCATTAAATCTGCAAACCGCACCCTGCTTCAAGTAATACTCTTCATTTTCAGCAACTTCCGGACCACAGACAACCACAGGGGAAGCCCGAGCACAAGGCAAAGGATGAACCTTAGAGGGAGCAGGAGTAGACCGAGTGCCAGCCTTAGAAACCGCCTTAGAGAAGGACTTTCGACCCGCAGGAGCACTAGAGGAAGGAGCAAATGACACCAAGGGGACAGAGGGGCCAACAACACCCACGCCAGGCAGAGCATTGACCATACCATCCCCCAACAAGGAAGGAACCCCAGAAACACAACCCCCATCACCAGACAGAGAAGGCACACCCTATCCACAGAAATGCCAAACAAGCTCCCACAGAGCAAACCGGAAGAAGAGTCGCCCACACCAACACCCACGACAAAGCCAACCAACGGCAACACCAGGGAGATCGGCGGAGGCTCGACCGACAAAGAACCGTCCAAAGAAGAAGCCGCTCCAACCGTAGCAATACGGGGCCGACCACCACACCCACCTGGAGACACCACACCCGTAGAAGGCCGAAGGGAACGCCCACCAGAACCAATTTGAATTTGCCCGCCCATTTGAATTCACCCATTTGAATTCGCCAGATCTAGAGCCATTGAGTCGTTACTTGTGTTATCCTTCACTTGTGGTGATGTTTTATCTGCTTTTCTACCCTCCCTATTTTTCCCATAGCAATGTGGTACCTTGTTTCATTTTTGTGTTAACCCTCATTGCCCCATTATAGATCCCTGTTACTTATGCATGCCTTCATTTGCTTCCACATATGTTTATCATTTTTTTATTGTACCTTAAAGGGAGAATACTCCAATTGCTTACTTCTATTATCCCCCCTAGTAGTAAAATATTATTTGGATAGTGACCACCTTGAGTCCATGATGGTTACCTATGTTGTTTTGAATATGACTTGTGTTGCAATGTCACCCTCACGCTCTTCTAGTTCTTGCAATAGTGATGAAAATTATCTTGGCCCGAGATCCTTGTGATATTACAATGATTTTCACAAAAGGTTTGAATGCGCTGCGTCCTCCTGTACTAGTCTTGTGGTATACTTGTGCAGTTTTGGGTGGTATGTTTGCAAGAATATGATGCAGTTTGCTCCTCATGGTGGTCGTCACCCTTCATGATTGTGACACATGTTCTAAAATCACTTTGTAATGATGTATCTCTCTTGTGGTAGAAGTGTTTTGTTCGGAATGGTGCTCATTTTCCTTTGGGGTTTCTTCGTTGCCCATGGTGACATTTTCTCACTCGATGACTTCCTTTGAAAGTATTATAGTTGGTATGGTGTCTATTCTTTTGTGCCCTGATCACAGGTCAATGTAATTTATATGTGCTTTTATGGCAGGTTAGTGCATTTCTATGATGGTGTGCTATGTATTGGTCTTAGTGGTGCCTTAAATTTTATCTACCCATGGTCTTAGAGTACTCAATAGTTGAGCATCCTAACTTCACTCTTCTCAAAATTCTACTTGGAAATTTCAAATCACTCAATATTTTACAGCAACTTACTTGGCAAGTCCCCTTCTTATGACTAAGGTTTTAGAACCACGTCATCAAATATGATGCCACATCAACATGCATTTTGCTGAGGTGTTCAAAAAGGTCGAGAAAAAAGTTAGACCAATAATTGTGCACTAAGTCATGATTTATTAGTACACTGATGTGGCATCACATGATTTGTTGCTTTTTAGATCTAAGGAATACATTCCATTCAGTTATGGGTACTCATCACCAATAGTAACTTTTTTAAAATCACAACTATTGGTGCAATATTGTTAAAAATATTGGGCATTAAATCAACAAATGCTATAATAAGTATTGGAACATGCTCAACTATTGACTCATTTCCCCTACATCCACCATTTGACTCCCATGTAGACGATTTATATTTAACTGTTTAAAATAAATATATCTACCCTAGTAGGGGAGAGAGACCAGTGGTTGGGTTAGGTTCAATTGTTGGTATAATAGTTGTGATTATACATATTAGTATTATAACAAATTAATATTATATTATGTTAATATTTATTTTACATAGTAATCGAAATATTATCAAGTATGTGACATATGGGGTTAATAGTTATACACTTGAGAACTTGTAATCCTCAAGTTAATTTTTATTTTTTTATTAAATATTATGTAATATATTTTGCATTGATTAATATAAGACAACCATCTACCATATGTCTATCAATTTTAAAATAAAGCTTCTTCCATAATTATTTAAGAACATGTGGAAAAAAATCAATCCATTTCATATCACATTTAGAAATAAAATAAATAAGTATTAAATCTAATTACAATTTAAGATTTAGTTTGTACTTGTCAAACATGTCAACTTGTACAAGTTAATCATTGTTAATTTTCAAATTCAATAGATAATGTCTTATCAAATCTAATTATTTTAGATATAAATAAACATTTGAATTTGAACTAGTTAACTAATATATTTTTTCTTAAATAATGTATTACTGTTGGAGTACTTGTCAAATATAAGTATCTTATGACATAAATAAAAGGTGATTGCATACATAATATATTAATACAAAATTTTAAATATGAATATCAACTATATCTAAATGTCAGCATTCTCTTGCAACTTGTTAATCTAACTTGTTCTTGGCTAGTTCATTTATGTCATTTATTTGAACTATCATCCACCATTGTACCTACAAGAATATAAAACATATAATACTCACCATACATTGAGATACAACCAAGATGAATTTTTAATAAAAGAAAAAAAATTAATCAATGAAATGAAGTACACAACCTATCAAAATTGAATAAACACTACTCAATTCATGGTAACAATCAATTATCAAAATAAAAATCAACCTATCAAAAGTATCCACACACTCATGTCAAACTAGAAAGGATGATCATGTAGAGAATGAACAAGAGGGTCAAAGTGTTCCCTCGCAACAACTGAAGAAGGATCATCTTCATCAAAGAGAAGATGAATTAGGCAAATTGATGTCATTCGCAGCACAAAGATGCTATAAACGATGAATTTCATAAAGTTTCATATCATCAAGTTCTTTTTGAAAACATTCATCTATTGGATGCCTTTTCTTCCCATAGTAATCATATTTTACTTTTCATGATTTAGAAGACATGATTTTAACCAACAACAACACATGATTACCCCACGCCCACCCCAAATTACTCAATCAAGAAACCCCCCAAGAAATATACGAGGTTGACACTTTATGCTTAGTGTGATTACATGTGCCACTTACCAACAACATCGAAGTGGACTTGATCTTAGTGCATACATATTGTCAAATTTGGCTACAAGCTCAAAGTAAAAAATGTACACGATGAGATAAATTTGATCCCACCATCGGAAATTACAAAAAAAAATTATGCACTTTAAAAAAAATCACCCAAAAATGTTATTGTAGGAGCAAGAACAGAGCCTCGAAAGTTCCTAAAATGAGAATGGTTTAGCTACACCTGTGAGAATCTATAATTTTTGGAAAAACCATGCACCAAAATCAATAATCAATTGCACCACTATGAAGAGCACAAAATTCTACCTCGAATAAAAAAAATTCTCAAAAAAAAGAATCGGTATGACCAAGTTATGGGCCTCCAAAGTTGAACTGCAAAATGAAAAACTTCAATGGAGAGGGGGGTCCAAATTTTCAAATCCTTGTTGATTTCATCGTTGACATAGTGTTGACATCAACAAATGACGGGCTTAAAATTGACGGTCGCTCAGTTGTCAAAATAGAGTATTCTCTCCTAGACAAAATATTTGACCAGTATATCTTGTGTGAAAAAAACATCGATGGAAGAATCTTTAGAATCTAGTTGAAATATTCTATTTTTGGCGGAGGAAGCTTCAACATGCATTTTGGAATATTCCAAGGATGGCTATCGACTAGTGGGCAACAACTAGCTGTGCTATGCGACTTTGTGTGGCTAGAGGAAGGGCCTATTGCAGGCTCTCACATGGTAGCTACGCCTGCAACCCGTGGTACGATAAGGTTTGTAGGTCGGCAGACTTTACAAACTTTTTATTTTATATTTTGATTTTTCTATTAAAAATTTTAAGGAAAAAATTTAAAAAACTTGAAATAATTTTGCACTTGCTGGTTTTATTTTCCTTTGCCTACGACTTGCTTTTTTGTTGTACAACCGTACAGATCATACGGTTAGTCATACGACCGAGTAGGGTGATACTTTTCTTCAACCCTAAGTCAAGTTCTTAGATTGTGGAAAATTGGCAATCGATCTTAGGATTTTTGGGCCTTCCAGATGCAATGGTAGGGGAAATTTTGGCCCAAAGTGCTTTGAAAATTCAACTACCTCCTGGATCTAGTAACCCTTTCCCAACATCAAATCCTTGTAAATTTGACAAAATTTGAGGAAATAAAAGACAAACTTGACTTTCTCTAACAACTTGGATTTAATGGTGAGGTCCTTAAAACTCTAACTCACACCCAACAAAAATTTCACACCAAGATTTATTCCTCATCTGAAAAGAATTTTGCAATACTGAACCTTTGATACCATGTAGGAGTTTATGGTGAACTCCTCAACACCCTAGGATCACTTGCAAGGAAATAATAACTTCCACAAGAGAGAAATGGCAAAAATATCATGCTATGTTTATGGATTTTAGATTGTCAGATTGAATATGTCAATGTACATATGATGCTTTGCTTATAAAGGCAAGTTGTGAGATATGATCAAACAAGATCTTGACATGTGTCTTAATCTTTTACAATAAACAACTACCTCAACAAATATTAAATGACTTAAGACACAAGCATTAAATTCCAAAAGATAAGTGACAACTAATACTTAACTATAAAGATTCCCTCCTAATTAATGCTAACTAGAAATATTCGCTCCTAGGACCTAAGTGGACTTAACATGTAAATAGGATCTAGATAGGTAAAACACCTATTTACACCAACATTATCCTCTGCACAAGAGGTTTTCTTGGAGGTGCTAGTTGGGGAGGACAACATCCCTTCTTTGCATTCAATTGATTTGGATGGGAATATTTCTTGGATGATTGTCTAAAGAAGGAAAAGAGTTCTTCCTAAATTAGTTTTCAACTCTCATCCCAAGGCCAAGGGGGTGAGGATTGATAGGAAAATGTGAGGCATTGTTTAGCTACCTATTGTTGTTGTTTATGTTGTTGTCTTGTCGCTTGAGAAATTGAGGTCTCTAGGTTTTTTCATTGTAGATGGGCTGCAATTTTGTTGTGTAAAGGGTTTTGGGGCCTCTTCAAAACCTATTTTCTCTCAATCATAAACAAAAATTGCATACCTGACAACTTTGTCATTACATTTTTGTCATATTTTGACCCCTTATCACTAATATTAGTCATACCTAGTCAGTTATGACCCTTTCCCTAGATCGTTCTCATACCATTGTTTAGAGCCCCATTGTGTTCATTTTATTTGATTTTATCCTCTTCTCCATGCCCTTACCCCGTCTTTAATTTTCCTTCAAATTATTCCCTTATTTCCCTTTCTTAAACTATTAAATGTTGAGCCTAGCCCTATCCTATGCTAAGAAAACTTTATCCTTCCCAAACCTTGATTTTTTAAGCTTAAAACTAATGTGACTAACCACCATATGATGGGTCCATTAAACTTAAATTCACCTAAAAATGAGTAGATTCTCATTCACAAATAATGCCCATAATTGGATAGACACTAGGGGAGCCTTGAACTTTTATTCCCATCACCAAATTGGGTAGTTCTATGGAACACCAATAATAGAACCTAACCCCCACCCAGGGAAAACAAGGTTTTTTCCCCTCCTCCAGATAAAGTGGTCATCTGGCAATAAAATGAAATAAAAGCTCATTAATTATTATGGCTTCTCACTTGGTAAATTTTATCCTCAATAGAAACTTCTTTAAATCAAGCAATTTTTGCCTCGTTTTTACATGGGAAAAGTGAATTTCTAAGTTGTATTATTTTGTCTCTCTAATCATAAATGATGCTCCAACATAGCTTCAAAGTTCTAGGGGTGAGCTACATTTGTTTCCAATCTTTAAGATAATTTTATTATCTCTAGACAATGTTGTCACAATTAAATGGTAATTAATAGATGGTTGATTTCAACAATTTCCCATGGGTGAGAAAATTCCATATGTGGTTTTGGTTTAGAACTCATATGTTAAACTCTACATCTATAGGTTCTTCTTCTTACCTCTTCCCCCTATCCATCCAATCTATCCTCATCCATTTTCATTTTCACTTAAGATTTTTTTCTATCTGCTACCGTCTCCATCTCGATTGCTTAGCCATAGCTTGTGTGTCTCCGTTTCCATCTTTTTTTTCTTTGAAGCCTCCATCAACCCACCTCTAATTATCTTATTTTTAGACCTTATACCATCAATATCCATTGCCATCAATTCTCCACCTTGTCATTTTATCCTTTTATTTTCTAGTTTCCTATTGAACATTTACCATAGTGCTTCAAACTTGTGATTTCTCCTTTCTAATTCAATCAACATAAATATCCCATTAACTATTGTTTTGTGTTTTCACATTGTTTCCAAAACCTCTCTCCCAACCCCACTTGATTTGAAGTGTTTCCATCATCCATTGACATCATCATAATTTTTTTACTTGTTTATGTCTTGATTATGATTTATTTCATTGCATAGATCAATGTAACAACATTCTTAATATCAACATGTTGATGTGGATTAATATGGAAACCCCATAAGGGGACTAACTGAGATAAACTCCCCCTTAACTATTTATTTTGGAAGGTTTCCATTCCATTGACTTGTAGGTTAGTTACAAATAATTCTAAATAATTTTAAAGAATGTTGCACAAGGAAAGTACACTTTAAAAATGATGAGGAAACTCTCTTAAAAGTTGTAGGTGAAATTCTAACAAGGTAAAACTTGCTTAGGTACAAGGTCAAGGTCACCATGTGCTTTGTTAGGCAAGGTCAAGGCTACCCAGTAGACTACCACTTATTTTATTTGAATCCCTTAAAAGATGACGATCATAAATAAAACATTTATGAGGTGAAATAGTTTGTTTCTTATATTTTTATCATTTAAGAATAAAAAATTTATTGTTCATTTTTGGCACTTCTCTCGAAATTCATGATCTAGATCTCTTAGGACACTTCTACATGTTATGAACTATCCTTATCAATTTCAAGACTCAATCTTTCCTTTTACTATCATTTCATTACTCTAAGTTATATCATTTTTTACTGTGTACCAAGACCTTGTAAGTTTGTATTAAAATATTACATTTGCTTTGTTACTCCCGAATAAGTCTACATCTTTTAGGATCTTGGAAATTCTATCAATAGCTTTCATACAAAGTTTCAAGGCCCTACCTACCTCCTAGACAAGGCAATCCATTTTGGTTAATGTTGTTGTGTTGACTATTAGAAGAGGTCAATACTATCATTTTCGTTGTAACTAAGCATTGGGTGGCCTTGACCCCTTAATCCTAGGGTTATCAAATTTATAAGCAACATCTAGAGGTGATCCTAAGCATATTCGTATTAGCCCAATTTTATAATGATCTTTGATTTTTATATTTAGTCAATTTTCTGATTTGTTGATTTATACCTCTTAATTATCCAATTTGAGCATATTTTTTCCAATGTCCTATCAATTATCAATCCTAGCTCTGGTGATTATGAATCAATGTTAAGCTTATTAGAGGTAGTTTTAGGGAACACTAATTTGCACTTTATTTTCACTCACAATCAATGCTCTAAAGAACCAATTTAAAAGTTTGCAAATCATACTGTTTCCATCATAATTCAAAGCCTTTTAAGGTTTGTCATTCTAATTCTTTCACTAGACAATGTAATAATCACACCTAGTTACTACTAATTTATATTTCTGTCAATCACTTGCCACTACAACTTACCATATTTAATTAAATATTACTTCATTCAATAACAGAAATCCAACTAATGAGTAACCATCAATATGGATAAACCATATCATCTATTCAAATGAGCATTCAATAATTATAACAAATACACTTCTTATCCATGAGTCCATAAAGGAACATCTTCGCGTATGATAAAATGCATCAACGCCTCTATGTAGTAAAAGCATTTATACCTCATTAGATGATATTCATAATGATAAATAAATCGTGAACCCTATATAATCTTCACATGTTCTATCAATGCGTAAAAAATTACAAAGTACATAAAATAGGAACATGGTACATATAAAATTCATCAATAAGACATATATTGTTCTAAATAGTTGCAAGTAAGTTCTTAAAGGAAATTGCAAGAAAAAGATATCAATTCCACATAACCCTTATAAGAGAATACAAAAAAATTCAAAATCTGCAATTTTCAAAACAATAACAAGGATACCCACAAGATAGCATTAGCTACACCCTAGGAAAAGCCTTTTGGAAAAAAATCCAACCTCCAAAAGCACCCACACAACTCAATGTATTGTATCAAGGAAAAGATTATAATACACGTGTAGATTTTGTATGTAAGCCGCTAAAACGTCGAACAATTCAATTGCACTCTTCCATGTGAACAAACAAATGAGAACCATGTAGCCGCACATCTCAATCCATGCTTCACGTAATCACATATGCAACCTATAAGAGATGCTCAATCTAACCAACCCTTAACAACTTTATGTGCTTGATTTTATAATACAAGCTTGCACAAAACTACTAAATAATATTGCATAAGCCATGCGCCTCAAAACCATGAGCTCACTAAATCATGAACCCCCAAAATAAATTATTTTTCTAAGTAATCCCACATTAAATATTGATCTTTGTGACTACTACATATATTATTTAACCAACTTGGCATACAACATACAAGTGTCCCAAAGAATTCCTATTGCATTCGACATTCACATCTCTAGATGCACCACAATTAAATCTTTATTTTACATTATTAACATTATGCAAGGTGTACAACACATCTTTCCCAACAAATTTTGATACACAATTCAATTTTATGTAATTGATACCTCATTCTTAATTTGTATCACTGAACATGAACAAATCCCAAATAATCTAAAATAGATTTCTAGTTCTAGTAGGATGGTGCAAGATAATCACACCATGTGAGTATACATCACCTACACACCCTTCTGAAGATAATCACACCATGTGGGTATACAATGTGATCAACTAGCATAAGGGAGTGAATGGGATTTTGTATTGATGGCTCCCTCATACATTGATCAGGGACATTTAAGCTCATTCATAATAAATATGAATAGCTAAAAAACATAAGGCTAGAGCCTCCCACACTACCCATATTTCCTTTCCTTTTTGATCCACCATAGCTAAGATCACATGTTAAGCATCCCACAATACTTGATGTCATCCCTAGCATGGATATTGTTAATTTGAGCACACAAACATTTGTAATTAATAATTTAAACAATCCTACAACACACAATGGATATATTATGCCATAGCCTACTGAACCTTAAGTTGGGTGGATCTGGAGGCTATTACTTGCATGCTACTAGTGGGTGGCATCTAACATATACCACTTGTATGCTATTAGTGAAAATCAACAAAGTCCTTGATACAACTGATCACTTCTTTACACGAAGCATGCAACTTGACTTCAATCCTAAAAGTTTTCAATAAGCTTCTCTATTATTCTAGACATAGGTTTTAAGATGTCACCGATCAACTCAAGAAAAGTAAGATGAGATAAATTTTAAGAGAAGTACTATCATCTACCTATGCCCACATTGTATCCTTGACTCGACCTTAGATGTGATACCATAGAAGATGGCTCTTGTGTCTATCTTGATTTTAGTTGTTTGTGTTGTTTAAATAGTACACTAACCCATGATCTGACATATTATTTTATCAATTTTACACTGCCTTGATTGGTTGTTCTTGTCTTAATACCTCTTTGTTTGAGTTAATGACTTATGCATGGTCTATAAGATTTAGGTGTTTAGTTTCACCAAACAATAATATTAGAATGAGTGATCTCATGAGAAGTCCTTATGATTTGCTTATGTGAGAACCACTTAAATGTAATGAGTATTAAGTGGATCATTCGTACTCATGAAAGATAGATTCATGTAAACCAAAAATCATAAAATATAAATAAATAAAAATATTCAAAAAATTAGACAATGCAATAAGTATTAAATAGACCATTCCAACTCATGTAAACCAATACTCATAAGATATGAATTAATAAATTTAACTCAAAAATTAGACAATTGAACTCTAATAAAATTTTATAATTTAATACACTACCAAAATTACTTCTACCTATTATTCTCATTCTAGCTTTCAAAGTTGCTGAAGGACTGATAAAAAGCTTGATGATTTGGCTCTCATGCTTTCCCAGCCTTATCATTTTTCAATAAAATCTGTCACATAGTATTTGCTCAAGTGTCTCCATACTTGATTTAGATATCGTAGTAAGCTTTGTACTCTAAAATAAAATGTTTCTCAGATTCAACTGTTCCTGCTGTTAAAAAAACTCCGTCCTCCTTTTCTTCTTTAGACCTTTTCCATATTTTTTCTGAACACCTCGTATTTAAAATGGCATTAAAGTATTTTGATAGTGATATAATAAATTATTGGGCTTATAGAAAAATATTACAACTATGGCGATAGAATGGAGGAGCGGTTGTGGTCTGGAACATTTAATTCTGATCACTGATTTTGGAAGGGTTTACAACCTAAAAACACTTGTATTTGATACCCTTTGCTGCTTTGGTTTGGTTTAAATTTATTGTTTATTTGCTAGAAGATATGGTAAGCTTAATTGCTGATTTATATAAATTATTGATATGCAGAATGAAACTACATGATTAGTGTCATGTGCATATGCAGATTTAAAACAGCAGTCTTAACATCCTTTTGATCATTCATATGCAGATTTAAAACAAATTTCGCAGCTCCTAACATACTTAACTCTTACTGAAATAATTTCCACAGCTATTAATACATTTATTTATTAACGGATTACAAATATAATGTTCACTTAAGCTTTAAGAATACCACTGTAATGGTTTGAACAGCATCTTCTGCCATTATTCATTATTTTTTATTTAATGTTTTATGTGCTGTCCATGGAAGAAGTATAAATATTCTACTGTGATCTGAGTGTTAATTTAATATTGTAGCTCGGACAGTTGTTATTCTCCAATTTCAAGAAATAGTATTTAATTCTTGAGACTTTTAAATAGAAATTAATTAGGTCCAGATATTTAATTATTTAATTAAATAATTGATTCCTCTAAAGACTTATAGAAACCAGTTAGTTAGGGTTTGTTAGAGTCTAATTAATCTTAGCCATTGATTAAGATTAAATCATGACCATTGGTTTTCCAATGAGAATAGTTTAAAAGGGGGTCTTTGGGCATTTGGAGTATAAATAAGTTGGAGAAGCATTTTGCAGTGTTAGCAAATAAATTTGCAATGATAGCAAGGGCGCAGTGATAGTGTTGGAGGCAGCAGCAATGGAATTTCAGTAGGAGAAATTGAGAGAAGAATTTTCGGAGGAGAATATTGCCGGAGTTTTGTCAGTAAGAAACAAGCAGTTTTTGTATCTCTTGATTTGCTGAAGATTAATATAATTCCTCATCTGCAGTACTGGTTTTGCCTCCGGGGTTTTCCCAGGGACAATTTGTCCAAAAATATTGTGTTTATTATTTTGCATGTTTTCTATTCCTGTGAGTTTTATTTGTGAAGTTGCAGTTGTATTATTTTTCAATATTTGCTGTGAATTACATTTTGGCAGTCAAATAATCTTTATAGATAGGAGATTAATAATCAGTAATTGCAATAGAATTTTCACATGGTATCAGAGCAGATCTAAGGGCAAAAAAAGCTCAGTGCAGGCACAGGAAGAAAAGAAAAATAGAGGGTTTATAAAATCCAGTTCTACCTCTTCAGTATTATTATTTTTGTTTGAGATGGCCTCAACAGATTTAAGAGATCATGACAGATTGGATGGAGCCTCAAATTTTGGTGTCTCGAAAGCCAAAAAAATTTTATTGCTGGAAGAGAATGGTATCAAGGAATATGTGACCAGTGTTGTAGCTACACCTACAGATCCAACACAACTCTTAGCATATAAGAAGGAAGATGCCAAGGCGAGGAGGTTGATTCTTGACGGTGTTAAGGATCATATTATTCTGCATATCGTAGAATTGGATACAACGAAGAAAATGTGGGATGCTATTTTGAATCTGTACCAGAATGCTACCACTAACAGGAATCTGATTCTCAGAGAAAAGTTGAGGAATACCAGGATGAACAAGGGAGAAGATGTTACAAGTTATCTCACCAGACTTAGACTTGTCAAGAATGAGTTGGCAGCTGTTAGAGACAAACCAGATGATGACGAGTTAGTACGGATAGCCCTAAATGGGTTCACTAAGCAGTGGGATGTTTTTGTTCAAATTATTAATGGATGAAACACCTTAACAAATTGGGATCGACTATGGAGTGACTTCACTCAGGAGGAGCTTAGACTAAGCCTTGTCAGTGGTACCAGTAGTAAGAGTCAGAAAAGTAAGGCAAAACAGGAAAATGTTGCCTTAGCAGGAAAAGGGAAAACAAAGAAGGGGTCTAGCAAAGGATCAAATCCTAAAGGGGAGAAGAAGAAGGAATTGTCTAAAGTCAAGTGCTATGGTTGTCACGAGTTTGGCCACTATGTTAGCAATCGCCCAGAAAGGACGAAAGGCAACAAGCAGACGACAGCTTCAACAAGTGCAGATGAACTCTCTAGCAAAATGGAAGATGAGTTTGCACTCATAGCTTGCATGGTTAGCTCAACCTCACAGGGTGTTTGGTATATAGATAGTGGGGCGTCATTTCATATGACAAGAGTTGGAGAATGCTTCTCCAGTTATAAGGAGGAGGACATCAAAATTCAAATTTCTATGGGGAACATGTCCAAACTAAATCCAGTTGGAAAATAGACTATTCTATTTCAGAGGGAGAATGGCAAGCCGATTTCCATTCATGATGTGTTGCATGTGTCAAGCTTGGGTATGAATTTGATTTATGTATCTGTCCTTCAGGATAAAAGCTACAATGTACTTTTTAGAGGGGCAAATGTGTTAATCAAGCACAAGGATTGGAAATCACCCATAACTATTGGAGTTAGGAGCGGCCGACTTTACAGGTTGCAATTTGATACTCATAAGGCACTGATGAGTAGTGATAATTCTAGAGATCAAGGAGAGTTATGGCATAGGAGGATGGACCATATAATCATGGAGCACTTAAATTGCTTCGTGAGACAGTGACAGGTGTTCTAGAGGTGAGCACAGAGCATGATGATGTATGTAAGGGATGTGTGTTGGGGAAGTTTGTGAAAACAACTTTTCCAAGGAGTGGGCATCCAGCAGAAGCTCCAAGGATTGAACAATCAGATCAGGGATAGCGAAGGTCAAGTACAGTGACTAGTACAAGCACAGGCTCGGGTGCTGAGAGTTTGCAGAGTATGGAGCAACAGATGCAACATATCCAAGAGATGCATTAGGAACACATAGGGGTTGATATTTCATCCTCTACAGTTGGTAGCAGTAACCAACAAGATACTCAGGAGTTTGTGGGAGCTCCTATGACGAGTAGTAGGCAGCAGAGACAGCCAGCCAAGTATAATGACTATATGGCTTTAGTTAGTCAGTTGGTAGATAGTGAGCCTTCCAATTATCAGGAAGCCGCACAGCAACAAGTATGGCAAGATGCGATGGCTGAGGAATATACCTCAATAGTGCAGAATGATGTGTGGGAGGTTGTGCCTAGACCGACAGATAGGGCAATGGTTGGATCTCACTGGATCTATAAGATCAAGCACGGTGCAGATGGTAGCATTGAGAAATACAAGGCAAGGTTTGTGGCCAAGGGTTTCTCTCAGAAGGAGGGAATAGACTATGAGGAGACATTCGCTCCAGTGGCCAGATATACTTCTATACGAGTTGTGATCTCTCTTGCAGTACAGATGGGATGACAGATTCATCAGATGGATGTCAAGACGGCGTTTCTTAATGGTGAATTGAAAGAGGAAGTATACATAAAACAACCAGAGGGCTTTGTAGCACACAGTAGTGAAACCCACGTGTACAGATTGAAGAGAGTTTTGTACAGACTCAAGCAGGCTCCTAGGGCGTGGTATGAGCGCATTGATGAATACTTATAGGGATTGGGCTATGTAAAGAGTGAGGTAGATGCTAATCTCTACTACTTGGTGGTTGGGGGTGAGATTCTCATTCTTGTTCTATATGTGGATGACTTGTTTTTAACAGGTTTACTGGGGCTCATAGAGGAGTGCAAGCGGGACCTTGCAGCAGAGTTCGAGATGAAGGATTTGGGGCTTATGCACTACTTTTTAGGCATGGAGGTATGGCAAATAGATGGTGAAATTTTCTTTGGACAAGGGAAATACTGCATTGAAATCTTGAGGAGGTTCGAGATGGAGAATTGCAGAGCCATGTCTACTCCTATGATCACAAATTGGAAGAAAGTAGATTCATCCAGGGAGAAGGATGTAGACCCCACCTTATACAAGCAGTTGATTGGGTCTCTCATGTATTTGGTCAACACTAGACCAGATATATCCTTTGCAGTAAATTCTCTTAGTCAATTCATGGTTGAGTCAAAGAGAGTGCATTGGACAACAAAAAAGCATGTGTGGTACAATCAAGCATGGGATCAAATATGCTTGAGGTGATGGTATCAAGTTGATAGGTTATACTGACGCAGATTGGGTAGGCAGTACAACGGGCAGGAAAAACACTTCAGGGTGTTGCTTTAGCTTGGGATCATGAGTTGTCTTTTGGTACAACAAGAAGCAGAAGTCTGTGGCTCTGAGTTCTACAGAGGCAGAATACATAGCAACTAGCATGGCGACATGTGAGGCAATATGGCTTCGGAAGTTGCCGATAGCCTTGTTAGGTCAGAGGGTTGAGACTATTGTGATACACTGTGACAATCAGAGTTGCATCAGGTTGTCTGACAATCCAGTGTTTCATGATAGGTCTAAGCATATAGACATCAAGTATTATTTCATTAAGGATTGTGTACAATGGGAGATTATTCAGCTATAGTATATACCTACAGATCAACAGGTAGCAGACATTTTGACAAAGACATTGGGGAAGGCGAAATTCATCTTCTTCAGAGATAGGTTGGGTGTTATGCACAACACCTTCCTCGTTAAGAGGGAGTGGTAATTTAATATTGTAGCTCAAGCAGTTGTTATTCTTTAATTCCAAGAATTAGTATTTAATTCTTGAGACTTCTAGATAGAAGTTAGTTAGGTCCAAATATTTAATTATTTAATTAAATAATTGATTCCTCTAGAGACTTCTAGAAACCAGTTAGTTAGGGTTTGTTAGAGTCTAATTAATCTTAGTCATTGATTGAGATTAAATCACGGCCATTGGTTTTTCAATGAGAATAGTCTAAAAGGGGGTCTTTGGGTATTTGGAGTATACATAAGTTGGAGAAACATTTTGTAGTGTTAGCAAATAAATTTGTAGTGATAACAAATGGTCTTGCAGTGATAGCAAGGGCGCAGTGATAGCGTTGGAGGCAGCAGCAGTGGAATTTCAGCAGGAGAAATTGAGAGAAGAATTTTCGGAGGAGAATATTGCTGGAGCTTTGTCAGTAAGAGGCAAGTAGTTTTTATATCTCTTGATTTGTTGAAGATTAATATAATTCCTCATCTGCAGTATTGGTTTTCCCTTCAGGGTTTTTCTAGAGACAACTTGTCCAAAAATATTGTGTTTATTATTTTGCATGTTTTCTATTCCTGTGAGTTTTATTTGTGAAGTTGCAGTCAAATAATCTTTATAGATAGGAGATTAATAATTAGTTATTGCAATAGAATTTTCACACTAAGGAGAACAAAAGAATTTGTAGGAGATGCTATAGAGTGGTAATAAGGTAAGTAATAATATGGTGAGTTTATAACTAATAACAAATTTGGATTATTATAATAATATGTTATAGTAATATAGAAAAAATATTAAATGTATATTAAAAATTAGACATTAATATTTTTTTGGAAGGGGTGTTTCCATTAAAATTGGTCAATAAAATAAAAATGCAATATGAGAATACCATAACATTAAATTTTGATATTGATATACATTTGAGATATTAGATTTGAAATTTAGCAATAGCAACTTTGAATTTCATATCATTTTTGCACAATTTATAAATATTTAAAATATGCAAGTCACAAAAATTCAAACAAATAGATGAAATAAAATATCATCTTGCACCATTCCTCAATATTCAAAGCAATGTACCTCACAAAATTTCAAATGAAAAATAGAATTAGATTCTCAATTAGGTAGAAGCTAGCCCCCTACTTATATCTTATATCTTGAGGGTGGAGTGGCATCCTTTACGTAAATAAATTAGGGGGTGTGATAGGTCATCATCCATATATCTATAGTTACTTAACAATACAAGGATCTATTTAAAGAATATCAAAACATTTATTTCTAGTCAATTAAGAAATTTATTGAAATTGCATATATTAGATTCCAAAAATTCACACATACACTAAATGCAAACATATTATCTCCATATTATTAATATAGTCCAAATTACCATTGGACTATGTGTGTTTAAGAAAACATGTTTGACAAGTATGTCACAAAGAATCATTTGTTAGCCACCATCACTTAGAAAAAGTCTCTCAATAGTCACACCTTTGTTAAATATTTGTCTTTGCATCGACCATCTCATCTACAACAATTCTTTCATCAGCAAATGTCAAAATCTTAATTCTTGCACATATTTTACTAGTTTAAAAGTTATTACACTTCATCCATTATATTGAATTTCAAGCACTTATTATCATTGTATCACATCATTATCAAGTACTTACATATTACACATATTGTTTGGTGTGTCTTCCAACTTGTTACAAATCGTTGAATCAATAAATGGGGCTTGACTAGAATTGAAGAAATATCAAGATTCTCTATTGCAAAATCAGCTTCTAATGGAACTTCTGAACACAACAAAAGAAATGCATTTTCAAGTGTAAGCACAACCAATTGACTTCTATAGACAATAAAACCTTAACTTGTCAAAGGTCAAGGCCATCTAAAATTTTGAAGGCTACTATTTCAAGTTCAAGGTTGCCTTAGAAATTTAAAGCTACTGCTATAATTTTAGTTTGAATCTATACAATTCTAAATTTTGTAGAGTAAATTTATCACAATCACTTGATTTCAAATTTTGAATCCCTTATTACAATTACATTACTCTCTTGTAATTTTATTAATGTCAAATTCAAATATACACCTAAACTCAACCCTTTTATTTAAATTAATTAAATTATTACATTATTAATATAACATTTTGAAAATAGTATTTATCCTCTACATTTTAGATTGTTTCTTTACTTTTGTTTTCTGTTGTTCTCCTTGGGACCCACTTAATATATAGTGAAAAAATGTGTTTATAGGCAATTGCCCCTTCGTTTCATATCATACCTTTATTCTTTGATATTATAAGACGTGCAATATCTAACATTAAATTCTAGACATTATCTAACATTAAATTCTACACATTCTAGGGTTTCACTCTCATAATGGCAAGATACATTATTTGATTTGCTTGGATATGTCCTCCATCTTTACTAGACACAAAAAGGTCTTCACAAAATGCCACAATAACTGGTATGTAAATAGGCTACTCAAATAGAATTTCTACTCAAATCTAAAATATTTCAAGTCTAAAATCGACCTTAAGGCTGCAATTTTTTCTTAAACAATAAAAAAGATAAGAGAGGATTTAACAATCATGCAAACAATTATGTGAAATTTTATAAGATCTCATTTTTTAGAAATGTGAAATGATTTTTTATTTACAATTAAGGTTCGGAGGTGTGACTCATCACACAAATCATCACATCAACACATCCAATGAGAAGTGTCGTTCAAATGATTTTTAAAAGATTTGACCAAAATTTAGGCATGTAATCCCTAAGATTTGACACAAAAAAATATCATTTGTTAAAACAATATAATATTCTTATTTAATATATAACTCATTTGCAACCTAAATGATCTCAATGCATTTTGGTAACCATAAATCTTGTTTCTCTAAACTTTGTAGCTAACATAAATGACTCAACAGTTGAACAGAAAAATAGTATTTATTGTTTATAAAAACCACATTATTATTTCAAATACAACTTATATTCAACTTTAAATGAACACAACTTTTTAACAAACTCACATTTCATGATAAGATACAAGGTGTTTATTGTGCTCTCTTTTTACATGTGTGATATGACCAGCATATAATATGAAGTATACCAATGCATACACATTGGTACCCCCAATAGTTATACACATAAGTATAGTATTTTCTCACAATGAATTTTTAGATAAGCACCTTATTTTATTTGAAGCAAAAAAAATAAAAAAATATTGATTAACATAAATGTGATGTAAACAATATCACCTCCTTCAACTTGAGACCACGGTAACATCAATCAAATAGACTAGTTTGCAGCAATTTAATTTATTACATAAACGTACAGCCATAAGAAAACTCATTAATCTTTGCAAGTCAAGAATGAACTTTTCCTCTACAAATGTCTTATTTGTGAGTTCCACGTCACTACTATTTGCATTTTCTTAAATTATTGCTCCAGGAAAATTCTTGAAATGACTTCTGTTACTTATTGTCATGAAACCCTATTTTAAACTAAAACAAGCAATTAACTGCATGCTGCTACCTTGAAAAGGATCGGTCACTTCACACCTGCAACTTATTAAAACAGATAGACAACTTCTTTCGTTAAAAAACGAAGCAGAAGAGATAAAAAAATATATGTTCTGTTACTGGAAGATCCATCTTTTCAAAGAAAACATCTTGCCGACCGATTTTTACTAATTTTATTATCATGTCAAAGAAAACATCTTAGTCAGCCAAGATCAAAGAAAATATCGAACCCAGCCCATCTGCACCGGAACTATTATTTAAAATCCCGTCTTATTTTTTTTCACTGTAAAACATCAGGAAGACATGCTACTTGAGTTATACCATTGATCCAAAGATTGCACCAGCACAAAACAACTTACAAAATTATGAGACAATATTGAAGATCCATGGTCTCATTCAAAAAGTGAGTAACTTGTAAGAAAGAGAATGGTCCTCCCAAAAACAAATTTAACGCTCCCTCTACCACATCAACAACCTGTACACATCATTCTATAGTGTATACATAAGATACAGCATTCATTGCAAAAGCGGCAACCCTGCTTTCTTCATGCAATTGGACTGCAAATAAAAATCCTTTATATCACATCACTGGGACGAAATAGTCCAATATCTCAACCTTTCCTTTGCCCCTACGTGATGCTTTCCAATTGACAAGGACCACATTGTGGTGGCAGTATACAAATTAATTTAATTTGATTGTGAAAGGCAAGCTGCCATCCTTCAGTTCAGGACTCATTAAACATTTTTTCTTCAAACCCCAACCTTTTATGTAGAAGTATAAGCTGTTCTTTGAACTCCAAAAAGAGGGTTTTTCTTCTTTTGGCCTTCTCAAAATCTTCAGTGCCTTTACGAACAACTAAAATTTTGCTAGGTGTACACTGCTTACAGTACTGCAACAGCAACAGCAACAGCAACAAACATTATCTCTATATAATTTAATGTAGGTAAAACTCATACCAAGTAGAGGAAATCCTGAAGGCAAAAGTGAAGCTTTTGATGTGATGATTGTATTGATAAGTAAATAAAAATACAAAAACTCCAACGGGGCTGCCATTGGGTAAATAACAAGTATTGCTAAAAGGTGATTACACAAGCAGAGATTAATAAAAGAAAAGCAGAGAGCTACATGGATGTATACACAGTAAAATTACATAACAAACGGCAATATCCAATAACCAGTAAAAAGTAAAAAACAACAAAAGATGAAAAATAGTATCACTACATAAGAAAGTGCTTACAGAAAAATGTTCTACAAGGCATCATTTTATTTGATTTTCTTTCGAACAGAGGAAAGCAGCGTGTCTCCTAAGATGGGGCATGGCAATGAGCACATTCATGCTTGCTGTGAGAGCACCTGTATTCACTTGCATGCCTCGCCTCATATTTATGTTGCATCAAAGTCCCTCCCGTAGCCAGTCCCTCCTGCTCAAAGCTTTGGTTGGGATCTAAGGTCTCTCAGCCAACAATATTTGCCATTTGAAGAAAACCCATACCATTGGCATTTAAGCATGCGGTAATCTGATGCCAGTTGTGTAGCATTACTTATTGAATTGCTTCAACCAATTGACCTTTGTTTTTCTGTAATGGCTTCAGTTGTGCTTTGGAAGCGGCAACTCCCTCCTGCTGAAAGCTTTGGTTGGGGTACAGGATCTCCTAGCCAATGATACTTTCCATATGAGAAAAGCTCAGTGCATTGCCATTGAAGCATGCAGCAATCTGGTGGTGGTTGTGTTGCATCACTTTGGCCAATTGACAACTTTGCTTATTTACAGAGAGAATTTCCTCAATGGCTTCTGCTATGGTTTGGAGGCTTTCTTATAAATTTTCACCTTAAAAGATTAAGGCATTCATACTAACAGGAAAGACACTCTTGCAGAAGTTCTGCATTATCTTTTTGCTCTTCAACATATAAGTTCAAGCAAGAAAATTTTGCAAGATATTCATTTCAGCATATGAAACCATGGAGGTTAACACTCACTGCAAAGAGTTATTATTGCCCACTGCAATATGGATGAATGTATCTCTCTTTTGGAGAGATTTTCCACTTGATAGGGTGATGAGGTTAGAAGGTGATTAGGCCTAACAACTTGCATGCCCACCGTTTCATTTCCAAAAGAAATGAGATAGGGGGACTATCATTAAAAACAGTAAGCTGTAGGGTATTCATATTGGTAGAGATAAAGGGAAAGACCTCGTTTTGTTGGGAGAAAACAATAAAGACGGGAGAGCCTGGGTCCCTTTGACTAGGTCAGATGCACACAAAACTCTTGTTGGTATGGTGGGGACTGGATGGCAGGATGAAGACAGGATACAGTAAAAACAGATTTTGCAGATTTAATATCTACTCTTTTCAAGAAAGGTGTTTGTGTTTGTCCTTGAGGGAGATTACATTCTTCTGTTGTTCTTAGTTGCCACAAATTTCCAGGTTGATGGGGTTGCAAATCATAACCACAGATTTTAATGTTGTTTTGCAGAGGTGGAGTAGCAGTGCCTTGTTTTTCCATTGTGAAGACTTCAGCTTTTTTTCGGTCTGCCCTTTTTGTAACTTTTCAGGGGTGAACTACTTGCATGAAGGCATTTGCATTTACAATAGTAGATTTCTCCTTTCATGGATTTTGATAAAATCTGAGAGATACTTCTCTTTACAATAGTAGATTTCTCCTTTCATGGATTTTGATAAAATCTGAGAGATACTTCTCTTAATTCCAGAGACAGGTATCAAAAGGCTCAATGATAGATCTATATGAAAGAACACTTGAAATTCTGACAGTCCCGACATACAAAATTCCTGACAAACTGACCTAAGATTCCTGTCAGAAATTTAATGAAGACAACCTCATCCGCTTGTTGGTCTTTCGAATCTACACTCCTGATTGAGTTGAACTGGAGAGACTCTACCTCAGTATAGGTGTCAATTGTACACTTCTGGATGATGTATCTAAAGTTAAACAGACTCTCCTCTCCTTGATGGACTGGTACCCTCACTGCTAACAGAAGCATGTTGGCAAATTCTCTCAATATCATCTACTTCCATTTGTAATCCTCCTTAGAACTTTGTCACAAACGCAAGGTTATGAGCAGTGATAATATACCTCCCCATGAACTATAATGTATGTATGAAGAATCATGTAAGGACACATTGCAGTAGTTGTCCTAGGCAATAAACAAAGTGTTTGCTTTTGGGGTCACTATTTTATCCACGTTTAGCACTTGGATATTATTGGCTAGCTATCGAAGAGAGTGGAGATTTAAATTGAAACATAGTTTGTGAGCCCCTTGCCAATCATAAGGGTGTCATTTTCATTATAATCTTCCATATGAATCACTGTATGATTAAATCAAATGTATTCCATGTTAGAATCTGACTCTTTACTTATGTGTTTCCTTCGAGGGCAGTTTGAGTGATGTGGTTGCAAGGGTGCGTTATTTGCTGAGTCAGCTAAATTTGTCTTTTTGCGAACCTTCAACTCTCAGCAGTTTGTGTGATGAGGTAATTAGAGTGTATGCTAATTGCTAAGTCCAAGATAATTGTGTCCTTTTATGAACTGATGCTTTCCACCTTGACATAAAGTGCTCAATCTATATTGTCTGTCTTTTTGTAGGTCACTTTTGGCTGGGAAGAGCTGACTATAGGTTATGATCTGGACCAAATGAATGAGATGCTCTGAGTAGCCATAAGGACACCAGATCAAATCCTCGCTTTATTGCCTTGACCAAACTGCTTTGTTTGTTTTCTGTGTGACACAACTGAGTTGATAGAGCATATATACTGGGAGGAGGCATAAGGGCAAAGCCCCAAAGTTAAATGGATTTCACCAAAAAAACAACAGAATATTGCATCCCAGTCAAAATTACCATTAATTTTTATGGGTCCCAGGAACTTCACATAGACAAGATGATTTATCTTGCACTGATATGAACGAATATTTCTACCTCAAATTAATCTATAAATATTTTATAATACCAAAATTATGATTGTCAAATCTAGCAAAACATGACCCTATAATTTACTTCAATAAGCACCCTCTAGAGCTTGTTGACTCCCGCAAATATCTAGGACTTGAACTTAATCATAAACTGAATTAGAACTTTAATGGGAAAAAGGAAATTATGCGGTATATAAGGCCTAAATAGATTATAAGACAACTGCAAAGAAGTTGAATTTTGGATTTTTTTAATAAAAGAAAACAGGGGTAAAGTATCATATTAGAAAAAGATAGGGCTTCAATGTATGAGACATCTGGAAAAAGAAAACAAAAATCATCCATAAAAAATTTCCTTTGGCTATTTCTTTGAACAGCCTTCAGTTTGACCCTGTTACCATAGGCATAACTTACCAAAAATATTGCAATCAAGGAGATTTACAACAAGTGGCAATGCAGTATGAGAGGAACTACAGCACCACTGACCACTAACATGAAAATCATAAATAGATCTATTTACAAGCCATATACTATTCCCAGTGATGAAACAAAAAATTGTACTATTACTATAAAACATCATTTTGAACAGCATGAAGTTTCATCAGCAGAGTGAGAGGAATGACTTTCCTCATTTGCATCACAAAAGGACCAGACTGGTGCAGTGATCATATTCTGTAATTGGAAGAGCAGACCGACAGGGACGACTTTCCTCATTTGCATCACAAGAGGACCAGACTGGTGCAGTGATCATACTCTGTAATTGGAAGAGCAGATCGAGAGGAATGACTTCCCTCATTCACATCACGAGGATCAGACTGGTGCAGTGATCATATTCTGTCATCAGAAGAGAGGTCTGTTCCAGGTAGGGCCTCTTACAGTTGATGCACAAAATCTTTCAGCATGAGTGGCTTGTCTTTTTGGAAATTAAGCCATTTCAGCTTTTCTTTCACAATATCTGCTATTCTCCTTGAATTCTTTGAGGGAAGCAGAATTTGAATGGCTTGCTTTGTTTGTTTGTGTTGCTCATAGCATCGATCGATTCTTATCATTTTGAGACCAAACATAAGAGTTTGATGAGATAAGTTTGCATATAAGGATTGGAGATACCTTTCTCAGCAATATTTTAGTTATGATTTTTTATTGCACAAGTGATTTCATGAATAGTAGCAAGGCAATTAGGATCACTTTTGGTATAATCAACCTAATTAGTTGAAAATAAATGATTTTTCCAAGTCCCTTTAGAAGGCAACTGGGAGTTCTCTCTTTTGTGGGTTGGCCCATTATTCTTCATGGACCAAATTGAGGAGCTTGGATTTGGAAATTAAGAGACAGCAAGCCAATAATGGGAAAATTAGCATGACTCCTTGGAATGTTAATTTGTTGTGGAGAAATGCCAAAACAAGTAAAAATAGGAGCAAAAGAGGCTTCAGCCCTAGCATTCCTGTGGTGAATTTCACAAGCAAAATAAACTTGAGAGACATTCTGAGGCTTTGGATAAATAAGAGGCAAAGGATTTTTAGCTTTTTTCTCATGAAAAGGGGTGTTGGCCATCACCTAGGTAAGGTTTAACTTCTTAGAATGACCCAAACCTTCTGGAGAACAGTTTGAACTACAGTCTCAACATTCCTCAATGAGAATAGGTTGAAATAGATCAGTAACCTCTCCTTGCTCAATAGTCAAAATTTCATCTCTATTCACATGAATAGAGGTGGTGTTGGCCATTACCAAGTAAAAATAAGCTCCTTAGGATGATGCAAACCTTATGAAGGACTAAATGAGGATCTCTTATTGCAGCTTGTTCAGCTACTGTCTCATCACCGTCGATGAGAATGGGTTGAATTAGATCAGTAGCCTCTCTCTACTCATCATCAAAATTTTAGCTCTATCCTCATGAATAAGGGTGTCAACCATTACCTCAGTAAGGTTTAATTCCTTAAAATGATGTGAACCTTGTGGAGAAGAATTGGAAGAGTGACCTCACCTTGCAGCTTGTTCAGATAGAATCTCATCATCCTCAACATGAATGGGTCGAAGTAGATCAGGGGCCTTTACTTGCTCCAGCATCACTCTAGTAAAGTTGCTGAAAACGGAACTTTGCTTCCTCTTCTTTCTCCTGAAATATTTCCTTTGATAAACCTAATTTTTTGTATTTCTATCCTCGCTTGTTTTGCATTCAACTTGCATTATTTTCTTCTTTATAGAATAACCCTTGAACCAGGAGCTTATTATGTGATTATAACTGCTAAGAAAACAATTTTTACTTGATAGTTCTGATGTGATGTGACAAGCCAATCCTATATAATCTCACATATTGATAACACAGCTTATGAGACTAATTAGCTGCTGCTAAAACCATTCATGGAAAATTGAGATGGGGACATTAGGACCTTGCTGTGAAGGAGGGCATATGGTAAGGGGATCAACCGATATAGGCTTTGAGAAACTCTGGCTTGAATTCTTCATACCCAGAACCGATGTATTAGAAGCTGATCGGAGCTTCCATCCGTGTTGATCCAACTCTTTTTAAATTCTGACCTGCTCTTTATAGCTTCCTCTTACTGTCTAAATAAGCCCTCAATTTGATATTTTCCCTTGCTCCATCGAATGTTTAATATGGCACTTAGATGATTTTCATTGAATATATTTGAAGAGTTGACATTGGAATACCATTCATGATATGTGTGAGAGGGTGTCATATGAGGGGTGTAGAAGCACTCCCTATGGGCAGAGATTGACAGTAAGTCAGAAAGGAATTAAGGCATGCATTGACACCTAAATATGGCATGATAAAGAATTTCATGAATCCTAGGAGGGTTAATATGCACAAAGACTGTGATAAAAACGAGGTGAATAACATTCAAAGAAGATAAAAAGTGATATGCTTAAGGATATAGCATGTGGAAAGTATAACCAACCGCTTTAATGAGGCACTCACATAGATCAAAAAAAGTGAACTAGCCACCACAAATAATGGGTTTAGAGTATATCTGTAGCCCTTAATTCGTTGAGCATTTTATCACTATTGGAAAGCATTTCAGGAATTTCATTGAAGCTGAGTTGATCTACAATTTGAAATCCCAAAAGCTAGAAAAAGTTATCAACAACTTAGTGTTTAATATAAATAAGTATAGGTGACAACCATCAATGTTGTTACTCTGACAATTCTGTTGATTTTTTTTAATTGACTGGATGATAACTCTCAAATATTCATCAATCTACAAATTAGAAACTCCAGAAGTTTTTGCCAAGCCCACTCCACCATTACAGGCAATCAGCACAGCCATCTTATTGGTCTGTTGACCAATATCTTTTTGTACGAGAAAAACAGATTTATATTATCAACTCTGATGGTTCCTCCTATACCTGCTTTTCCTGGATTATTTTTTAAAGCACCTTCAAAATTCACTTTGTAACAATATCTTGTGGGCAGGACACATTTTGCTTCTGATTTTACTGTGATTAACTTCATTTTGTGGTGGAAATGGACATTCCACCCCTTAATTGATAATCAATCATACTTTGGGAGTCAACAGCTCATAGGTGCTCAGAATAATGAGTTCTAGTGGTGGTTCAATATTGATTTTAATGATTTAGATTATTTGAGACAGATCTTTGGTTTCACCATTGGAAATCTGAATATTTTACTCTTTCTAGAGTTACCATGATATAAAACAAGGGTTGAGGTGAGCCATGTATTTGAGGATTTGCATTCCCATTAGTATCAATGTCCAATTTCTGAACACCTTCTCTATAGAAATGATATGTAAACTAGAAACAAACAGACCAGACCAGCATCACTCACCAGAATCCAATAACCAGAGGGCATTGTAGGGTTATATGTTAGATTGTAAATATTTATATATCTTAGAGACTTACTGTAGAGAGGAGGAATACTTTCCTAGCTAAGTTCCCAAATTCTGACCTGATCTCTTATTCCTACAAACCAGGCTACATGTCTTCTCAGTTGTTCTACTTCCAACTGAACATACCGAGGAGGAATACTTTCCTAGCTATGTTCCCAAATTCTGACTTGATCGTTTATTCCTACACACCAAGCTGCATGTCTTCTCAGTTGTTCTACTTCCAACTGCACATACTTTAAATTACTGACAAGAGGAAGCCTCCAATGGACACTAACACTATCTTCACTATTTTTTAGCATGATATTTTTCTTGAATAATTCTTCCCCGTATTGAATTAGGTGTATTCTGGAATTTCCAGACAGCTTTCATAGCCAAGGCTTGATTGAACAGGCAGATATGTTTTAGACCTAGAACTCCCTTTGATTTGTTACAAGTGATAGCTCATCATGCTATGAGCAAGTATTTGTAGTGTTCATTTGTACCTCTCCAAATAAAATTCCTTTGTAAAGTCTTTATTTGGTCATCAATTCTTGGAGGAAGAGATAGAAAAGAGAAAATGGATGGGAGTAGCTTGTAGGCTTCCTTGATTAGTTGTATAAGTCTCACAAAGGCAAGCCACCTACTTCTCCAGCTTCACAGCATTAATTGTATATTTGCAACAGTTGGAACACATGGATTTGAATTATTTTTCAAATGTAGAGGAAATCACCAATTGGTCATTGGCAGTTTGTTTTTTTTTAATTCCAGAAAATGAAGCATTTCATTCTTTCTTTTTACTCGAATATGGAAGACAAAATTACGGGATTTGCCTTTATTTTCTGTCCAGAAGCTTCTTGATAAAGATCCAAACAAATTCTGATTCCCTGATTTCCCTGGTGAGGGGAGAACTAAATAAAAGAGTGTCACCTGTAAAGATGGATTTTTTGTACCTGTGGCCTTCTACCATTTGTACGCTATACAATAGACCTTATTCTTTAGTCTGTTTCAGCTTCCTGCAAAGGTTTTCTCCCACAAGTATATTAGAGAATTTCATTCACTAAGTGTTCTAGTAGAGAGGTAGAATGGAAAGGTTTTGCCATAACCCCAATTAGAGAAATCCTGAAGGAAGGAAATTCAATACAACATTTTATCCATTGCATGACAACTTGATTCAAACCAAAAGCCCTAAGAGTTTGTTCAATTAAATCACAACTGCAGCTATCAAAATATTTTGATATATTTAATTTGATCATGATTCCTGGTCTTTTTTCAGAGCTCTTGAAGAGCTGTAATATCATCAATCACCTGTTGCCCTAGAATATAAGAAGACTGAACATTCAAAATTAGGTTTGGCAATACATTTTGAGGAGAGAGGCAATGTGTTTGGAAATTATTCTGTGGGCCATATTGGATGGCACAATTAGTCAGTGTTTGTTTATCTTCTAATCTTGGGATGCTTTCGGTACAAGAGCAAGTTAGTACAGTTGATCTGTTCTAATAGTTTTTTATGCTTGCAAGAATTCTTATGAGATCTCCCAGATCATATTTAATTGCATCCCATAAAGCATTATAAAGAGAGTAGTGAATCCATAATGTCAAGGGAAGAGTAGTGAAACCATCATGGCAAGGGAGTTATCTAGTTAAAAGTCATTGTTTCTTCTTTTGGTGTTAGCTTCATCATTTGATTATTGTCTGCCTCTAGGTTAATCTTGGGAATAATTATACAGTAATTCAATATGTATGTTTCTTTTGAGTAGAGAGAGGTTCAGTTAGGATTTCCTTGAAAAAATATCAGGATTACAAATGAGAGTAGATTTCTATTTGTTTCTTCTAATTGCTGAACCGAGTTTATATGTTGCCTATTGAGAACAGAGTGAAAGAATAGAGTATTAGAATCTACTTAATCCATTGATCCTTTGATCTTTGTTGCTAACTTCATTCTTCTCATTTCTGGATCAGAGCCAACTCTTGAATTAGACTATGTTCTTTGTCTAGCTGCCAATTGGCCCTTGTTCCATTGCAAACTTTTGGGTAGCATCTAATAGGGACCTTGATATGCTTCCCCTTCTCAAAAATATCACTCCGATGCTTTATTTTAAATTTAAGATATGCTAGGGTTTTTCCACAAAGTTGTACATTGAATAACCAGGAAGAAACAGAGCCCCAATCCACCACTTGCTGACCTTTCCAAATCAGGATAGGTGAGCTACAATTTTTGAAATCTAAATTGGGTGTTATATTTCCTTTAAGGATTAGAAGAGATTTCTAAGATGTCACCAACTCTTGCTAGAATGTGCTGACTTGGTTGGATCCATATGTCTAAATAGCAAACTTTGTTTAATTCTTTTGCTACTAAACTCTTACCTTTTCTTCTATTGCTCTATGTGTAAAGGCTTGCACTGTAGTCGGTATACAATGTCTATTATTACACTTCAGTAATATTGGTTATCCGACTATGTATGAATCGTTTGTATTAGTTGTTGTCGGCTTTAGGTAGTTATAAGCATCGGTTGGTTAACAATAGTGTTGCACTTGGGAACCATTGAGTCCTTTAAATACATTGTGTATTGTCAAGGAGATGAGTATGATCTAATGGGATCGATTTTGATCCTTGATTGACCATCTCTAGTCTCCTTCTGTAATAATTTCATGAGCAAATAAAGATATACTTTACGCATGTATCTGGTATGCATTGTCATATCCATTATTAATTCATGTATTTAATTTATCAGATAAAGCAACAAACATTTGGCACCATTGCCTGAAAGAAATTGGGTTAAATTTGAGAGATTCATGCCCTTAGACCCCAATAAAGGCTGGAAGAGACCACAACGTGGTCAAGATCAAGAGATTGAGCGATCTTTAAGGATCATCGACCAAAGAGAATGGTGACGATTGAGGGGTGAAGTTGAAGAAAGTGAAGGGTTTTTGAGGGAAAGCCCAAGTCCACCCGAGAGTAGAAGACAAAGCGTAAGCAAAAGCTGTAGTTAGGGAGAAAGAGAACCATCAGGACAAGAGAATGCACATAGGGAGAGTGGGAAGAATAGCATGACACCTACCGCTCCCCAACAAAGCATACATAGATCTCATTGATCTCGCCCATAGTTGTAAAACTCAAACTCGGCAATAACTTGACAAGCCAAAAAAATTTAAAAACTCGAGACTCGGCAAAAACTCGGGGAAAAACTCGGCAATAACTCGGCAAATTTATCGAACATTTGAAAATACATAATTTCTTAAAATATTCTTCGAAAACAAACATATATACTAAATGTGTAGAACATATTATTGATTTCCATCGTATTATTGAACATGACCAGGCCAATACCCAACACAAATACAATCAACATGTTTGCATGCTAATGATTGAAAATGAACCTTCAAACAATTGTTTAAAACCTTAGTTACTGGTTTTGGTTAGGATCTTGGTTCGAATTCGTGGATTCAATTCATGGATCTGACAAAACAATTATGAAGAGTGGATTCATATTGGATTTGTTCATAATGAAAACATGTGAAACTTTATATATATATATTGATTATAAAATGTATTTATATAATAATAAACAAATATTAATAATTATTAATATTTGTTTATTATTATATAAATACATTTTATAATTAATTATTATTTAATTTATTATATAGTATATTAATTTTATTAACATACATATATATAGAGAGAGAAATATAACGTTTTACATATTTTCATTACAAACAAATCCAAAATAGATATTACAATGCAATATATAAATATAATATTATTATAATTATTAATTATTAATAATTTAATATACATACCATAATTCAAAAAGAAAACATTATACAATCATATACAACCATAAATTTTAAAAAAAATTATCATATAAAATTTCTTCTTCCATATTATAAAATGTTTTTTACTTTTAATTCTATTTGTAAAAAATAAAAATGCATCTTGATAATATGATATAATTTGAAACATTAAATTAAAAAATCTCACACAATTTAATTAAAAAATTATAAAACATTCAGTAATATAAACTATTAGAAATCTCCAACAAAAACAGGCCATCAAATTTATATTACGCAAATTCATTTTTAATGCTAAATTTAAACGCACTGACGCAAACAAATTAATCCCTTCTTCGAACACACTGACGCAAACTTTTTGTAACACTACGTGTGCCCTCGTCGCACCCAGACTTTGAATGCCCTCGTCGCGCCCAAAAACAGAATGCAAAACAGTTTTTCATGTGGAATGCAGAACAATTTTTGGTGTTTTAAAATCTATATGGAAAGTTTGAAACCTCTTTTGCCATTTTTCCCATGTATTGCGCACGGGTTTCCTACGATTAATGGCAGATTTTTTTTTTAAATCACTGCGAGTCATTGTAAAATGCGGCAGCAAGTAATACTGCAAGTAACTCGCTGCCATTTTTGACGCGCAAGTACCTACCACGTTTTACACAAGTTTTTCAACTATGATCTCGCCAACCAAAACAAAGAACTGTGTGTACCATCAAAATCTGACGAAGAGAAAGTGAAGAAGAGAACACTGTCTAGTTACGAGAGAAAGAGAACCATTAGGACAAGAGAACGCACATAGGGAGAGTGGGAAGAATAGAATGACACCTACCGCTCCCCAACAAAGTGTACATAGATCTCATTAATCTCGCCAACCAAAACAAAGAACAGTTTGTACCATCAACATCGGACGAAGAGAAAGTGAAGAAGAGAACACTGTCAGAGAACCGTACAAACCATCATCGACAGATGAAGAAGTATCGCCGCCAACAAACGAAGAAGCATTCCCAAGTGACGAAGAATGTTTATCGTTGGCCAAAAGGGAAGGCGATGAAGAAACTACCAACCTTACCAATAGAGAACCATGCGTACCATTATAGTTGGTCGAAGGGGAAGGTGAGGGAGAACATCTCGATGGTTTGATAGAGACCATATGCCAGATTGAACAATGGACATTGATGGAAGAATTGGACTTTGGAAGATCGGAGCTGAAAACACTAGGACAAAGGGAGCACCAAAAGGAACCTAAAGGCAACTCGAGGGTGACAAACATTGGAGAGGGACAAGTAGAGGATTGCAGCGTGTCCGAGAGTGGAGGGAACACATCAAAACATACGAATCAAAACTCTCCAAACAGGTTATTTTCATAGAAGGTGCATCAGAGAGGTAAGATGGTGACTCCTCTAGCAAGTCCGAATGTGGAGAGGCAAAAACTCCCGAAGTTCACCAGAAACGAGTTGGAGGACCCTGTATGACATTGTAAAACTTGTGAGACAATTTGGGTAGCAAATGGTCAAGATGATAGAGAATATTGGCTGAGAGCATTTCCCTCGACTCTCAGAGGCATAGTGATCGATTGGTATACAAAATTAGACATAACGCACAAAGCCACATGGGATGCATTAAAAAGAGCATTCTAGGAAGAATTCAAACTTCTAAAAGAAGACAATGAAATCGTAGCAAAGATGTACAATATGAAGCAATGAAAACTTGAAAACGTACGAGCCTATAATCGTAGGCTAAAGGAGTTACTAGTGAAATTAGAAATCTAGCCAACCGATGGACTGAAGAAAAGATGGTTCATTGAAGGATTGATTCCTCCACTAAGGAAAAAAATGAAAGTAGTGCCTCCATCATCGTACGTTGAAGCCTACAATCGAGCAATGGACATAGAAAGTGAAGACAAAATGTCTCTCCCAGTAAAAGAAAAATAGAGGAAGATGGAAGTTTGGATGACAATAGTGACGGTGAATTAGAAACGGTACAAGCACTTTAGAGGGACATGCTCCGGATGATGAAAGAATTGAAGGAAGAGAAAGAAACCAACAAAGAAAACGAATTGTGGTGTACTGAGTGCAAAATTGAGGGGCACACAAAAGGTAATTGACCTAAAGAGAGGTTTTGTGAGATTTGCCAAGTTTTGGGTCATTCAATAAAGGAGTGTCCATACAATTTGAAAACAAGTACACAAGTACTCTTTACACAGGGGGAGGAGTCCACTCCATAGAATGCATCTTCAGGCGGTTATCGAAATCAAAGAGGAGAACGAAGCCAAATACAATATGACCCCAAAGGACACCCTATCATATAATGTCGACAATGTAGTGAATGGGGGCACTTTGCGAGAGATTGCTAGAACAAGCAAGACAAAGTGCAACTAGTATGCAAATGGTGTGGACCTGGAAACCACGAAGACACTGGATGTCCGAAGCAAAAGGCTAGTGTCAATATGATTGATGTAAGGCATAGTGAAGTATTGGCCATTACTCGTGCCCAAGAAAAGAAGGTTGTGTATCTAGACCCACATACAAAAAAAGAAAAGCTTTGTGAAGCAAGGGCCGAAGTGGAGAATGCTATGGACAACGAACAACGCTTTCAAATGCAAATGCAAGTACGGGAACAAACCAATTAAAATACGAGAAAAATATTGCATGACAAGTACTTCAAGCTTCTGTACCAGTTAAAGTAGTAGATTTATTACAGAGCATTCCTGAACTTTGAAATGATGTTGTATCAAAAGAGAATGAGACGGTGCCTGCTACACAATTGGAACTTGGTGAGAATGAATAACCAATAACTGAACATCCGCTATCAGGTGACCAAGTGATTGATCCAATGCTACTGACAGTTAACATGCCAAAGAAACCACTGGTGGTGAATATGGAGACCCTTGGAAGGAATCTCACCAATACAATTATTGATGGCTGGTCGGGCGTGAATGTACCCCCAAAAGACACTTAGAGAAGTGACCATTTCACTGCCAACTTTTCAACTGGTAGGTGCAGATCAACAAGGTATTAAGGTACTTGGAGTTTTAATGGGACAAAAGGTAATTATTGGAACTCAAACATTTTTGTTAAACTTCGTGGTCATTTGATTAAGATAGAAAGCGTACAACGCATTACTAGGCTAGGGTTGGTTGGTGGCAGCCAAAGCCGACCACAACTGGAAAAAGAATACAATCTCCATTGAGAATAAGGGTCTGAAGTATATAATTGATTTGAAAAACCAAGCAGCTAGTGAGGAAGCAACCTCCTCGAATTCGTCAGATTCAAACTCCAGAGAAGAATGGACGAAGAGTTAAGGTTCGATGGAACGAAACGATGAAGGAATTTTGGAGTTACAATCATGTTCGGACAATGGAACAAATTCCGTCTGTGGCCTATTTCACTGGCAAATGGAGGACTATAAGGTATTTCCATTGACTTGTAATTTTATCGAAGCTACAACCCTTAGTGAAAAGCAACCGATGAAAAATGATTTTGGAAAGTTGGATAGTTTATATACGAGGGATGTAGCTGATGGTTGGCAAAAGACGATAGTTGCAACAGATGTATCCAACTTTGTAGAAGAATGCAAAATAACATACGGTATGTCTCACAGTATGAAAAGAAAAATAATTAACTTGGAACGCACAAATACTGAGCAAAACAAATCAACTTCAAAGAAAATATACAAAAAAATCAAAGTGAATATATTAAAAAACATTAAAATATTGCCAAGAAAAAACAAAAGAGAAGAGATTCGTAGGCGGCAGGAAGGGTCTAAGGTCACTGTACGACATAATCATCACAAAACCATACGGTCAAGCTACCAAGTTTGGCGTAGCATAGTATGACAGATTAGTGAACGATCTAGCAAGAGTAGTGAAAAGGGGGCACCGTACAAAAAAGCAGCAAATGGAAGGACATCGTATTGGTCAAGTAGGAGCAAGGAAAAAACCATCGTCGCACAAAAGAAAGCTAATACAATACAGTTTCTCTATAACGTACGACCATTAAGAAATTTCGTGAGAGCCAAAAGGACAAGCACAAAAGGGCACCGTGTTATGTGACTTTTTCCCAAGACAAGAGAAGAGAAAGTTATGAAATAACCCTTTAGAATTAAAGGGAAGATAGAAAAAGTCACATAACACGGTGCTATAAAAGTGATATGATGGCTCATGTGGTTGGCGATTTTTTCTTACCCAAATTTGATGAAATGAAAAGGGTTTTAAAGGAGATTCTTAGCTTTCCACCAATATAAATTATGTTTTACTTTGAATTTAATAAACAATTATTATTCATTTTCTATTTGAATTATGACTAAAGTCTTGATTGATAGGTTGATTGTAAAAAATTATAGCTTTCAAACAATATCACATTTTTTGAATCTGAAACATGCATCACATTCTATGCTTCATATACTATAGGATTAAAAAAAAATGAATTTCATGAAGTTTTGACCAAGTGAAGGTGGTAAGACATACGTGTTTTTAGGTGTCTGTCTGACCACCCTAACCACAATAAAATGATAAAAAAAAATTATAAGATTTTAGATATAAGTAGAGGACTCATGTCTCGATGTGATGCATATTTTTATTTGCGATGGGATATTTTTTATTTTGAAAGCAAGATGTGAACCCATCATTGTGTATGTGGAAACTGTTATTTGGAATTTTCTCCTCTACGAGAAAGCTTGATTTAATAAAAGTGCATGATCCTAGTTGATAGGATATTTTGGATTTATCATTCGCCATGCTTGTTTCTTCTTGATCATTTGGCATCCCAAAAACTAGGGGAATGTCTATCACAGCTACTTCTTGTGTGACTATTTGGCTCAGACATGAGAAGAGGGTCAAAGATAGATCCTTGATGCGACTAATATTTGGGACATTCTTCTTGTCTAACTGCATGATCCCTTTCTCAAGAGGCTTGTACTTAAGTTTCCGGGTCTCATCCACTTGCCTAGGCATGACCGTAGTACTAGCTCCCGAATCAATCATGTTATTGTGCACCCTCAATTGATCAGGTGGTTCTCTTATCGATCAACTAGTAATGGCTTTTAAGATTAGGGTGTTGAGGGCACCTCCTCTTCGAAAACATCTGATAGAAGGCTACGTTGAAGTTCATGGAAGAACCTCTCCATCGTCGTTGACAGTAATTTATTGGCTATTTCCACGAAGGTTAAAACATGATAGGAATGATGATGGATCTAAGATGGTTGATATAGTCTGAGAAGTCATGACGAATGGCAAAATAGCCACACATTCAAGCATAATGCCAATACCCACACCAACCAAATCCTTGCCTTCTAATCCCAAGGAATAGAATCTAGAATTCTTAGATTGAAATCACCCTCTATTGCATAATAACTAAGAAATATAGAGCTTTCCAAGAGTGTATATTGATTTCCATGTCTCTAAAAAAATATTATATTACTTAAAATATCCTCAATAGTGTTCTATCAATGACTTTTAGACATTAATGGTAGAAAAACATCTTTATCTAGTGGTACTTGGAATTTAAGTGTGTGCTTTGTGATAGAATGCCTTTATCTAGTGGTATTTGATTCGCATAAGTTTTATATGCAACTGTGATTATTGCTGGAGTGATTGTGTGTGTGGTCATTGTTAATTTTAGGTATGTTATGCGATGGAGCCAGGTTTAGGCTGCACTATAGTGATACTTATTATATCCTTTATGTTGTCCTATATAATTCTTATTAGTTGAATTCTATCATCACACCTACATAGGAGTATTGAGGCTATACAAGAATAAAGAAAAATCTTGTCTCAGCTTCAAGAATATTATAGCTCTAAAACCTCAATTTTTTTGATCTACTTTCCGATTACTGTGATTGGATTGAGGCAATAGTTGTAGGGTTGGGAGATTCAGTTTTTGTTCCTGTCAAGGGAATTTGTATAAAGTTTCTATAACCTTTTAACAAAGATATTGCATATATCATTTTATCATGGCAGGAAGAACACTAGAATAGTGGTGGAATATGGCTAAGCTTGCCAATTTCATTTGCATAAGTTCCTAAAATGTTTTCAACAAACCCATTCGTGCATATCCTGTCTAACATGGAGTTTTATTTTTGTGTTTTGATGGAAAATCCAAAGCTTCCATACAACAGTTGTCAAACTCCTCTATGCTTTATGCTTTATACCTTAAAATTATGGTATCAAGAAAAGGAATTTTATTTTATTTTTCCTGATTTTATCTTATTGTGAATGTGATTTATGACAAGGTGGCCATGAAATCTTGCAATTCAATACTAAACACACAAACACAATATCATATTCCCCATTCTTCCTTTTTTAACTCTACTTATTCTATTTTTACAATCCTTCACAAACTTATTCACTCTGTTAAGCTTCTCCTTGTTCAAACAAATTTAATAAAATATCATGAGCAGAGCGCCCCTATTCATAATCTATACCCGAATCCTTCAACAAGTTAAGATTAGCTACATTTCCAATATGAATGGCTTCCTCAACTTCATCGTGTAATTTTTTCTTTGTTCTTTTATCATCCAAAGTAGAGGATTGTCTTCTCTCCGTGAACATTTTTCCTTTGGTTGTGGATCGATCAAGTAAAAAAATTATTATAATTATTATATTTAGGTAGAATTCCTCTTCTACGCTTTGGGTTTAAATCTGTGCATACATAACTAGTCTCTACACTCAGTGGAATTGACATCGCATACAGAAATGAACATAGATTCTTGGAAGTGAATTATAGCGAGTGGGTGATCATAGCAAATGTTTCTCAACTCATTGTACTTAGGTTTAAAATGTTTATAAACATCGTTTGAGAAGCTAATAGGCACAAATTCATTTGTATTTGGTCAAACTTCTAGGTGAATTAAGTCAATGACTTCGAAATAACGATTACAGACAATAGATAAACATGTAGAATGCATAAGATGATGAAGGTTTTGATATGCTATTAGATTTCTCTTTGCTTAATGATGCTACTATGATAGTGTAAGTACAATAACAAAAGTGAAGTTTAGCATAGAATCAACTTTAAATTTAATTTTTAAAAGTTTGAAGTTTAAGTTTGTGTGTAGAGACAATTAGGATTAATTCCACATATGCAGATATGATCTAGGCCAACAAATGGAAGATTGGCAATTGAAATCAATTCATAGGGATGAGTGATGATGGCCAAAATGTGTTATCATGGAATCTAGCAACGCTCGATCCACGGATAAACCCCCCTACGAAACTTGTTTGTTTCATAGGTTCGTGATGTTCAAGCAAAAAAAACAAGACGAATTCCAATCCACCTCGAAGTGCGTCCCAAAGCCTCAAACTGTCTGTTTGAGTGTTCCTTTGCATCCATCTATCAAAGACTTCGAAACGAGTACTTTTGTGAGGTCTAGATGTCAATAATTTGTCAAAATTGTGAAAAGTGCAGGAGTGCCAAAAAACAACGCTACTACACTTTGAAGCAAAATTTTCCAAGTCTCAAGTGCACAAGCGCTAAAAAATCAGCGCTTGTGCATCTTTTCCAAAAGTCAGTTTTTGGTGCACAAGCACTGAGTTTTAGCACTTGTGCACTTTTTCTCCAAACTTAGTTTTTAAAGTGCCTGAGCGGTGATTTTAAACCTCAGTGCACTTTTCCCAGTTCCGCCTTTTAATATGCCATAATTAATGCACGACTTATGTTTCTCTTTCTTCACTTCAAATCACTTTTAAGTGATTTTAGATTTTGTTTAGACTTCATTTTACTTCACCATTCCTCTCCTCTTCATTGTGCTAGGCGATCACAAACCTCCAAGCTCACGTTTTGAAGATTTCCTCTCAAGATCGAGCTAGGGTTTTTGCTTGTTCTCCAGGTATGTTGTTTTTCTTTTTCGCCATATTCCTCTTCTTTGCATTCGTTTTCACCAATGCTTTATAACTCTCATTTTGTTTTTTTTTAGGGTTTGTGTCGATTTTCTTTATGCATTGTTTTCAAAAAGACCAAGTCTCCACGTTGCGCCCTAGCTTCTCGTTGAATCGTCCGATTTTCATATGACTCTATGCGTTCTCCTTTGCCCTAGGCGTGCCTATTGTTCTTCAAACTAGCTTTTCAAAAACGTGACTTGTCTTTTTCTTTCAGCGTTTCCTTTGCTTTGTGTTTGTTTTTCGTTCTTCAAACATGTCATTCCACAAGCAATGCGATTTTCTCCATGCGTTTGCTAAATGTTAAGTTTTCATCACATGCAATATCCACTTGAGATGTCCATGCGGTAAAATTCACCGACTTCGCACCAATTTCAAGACCTCCAAATGTTGAAGCGTTGATTTTTAACGCTATTACACCCGACAGTTTTTCACAAACTGTAAGTCAAGTGTAGGAGCGGTGAAAATCATCGCTACTACATGGAGTTCACTTTTTCAATGATGCCAAAGCACTGAATAGACCTGCCTCCGCACTTCATAAATTTCTCTAAGTATGATATCAAGTGCCAGGGCGTTGATTTTCAGTGACCTAACACATTTTGCAAAACTTTACAAAGAACATGTAAGGGCGCTGATTTTCAGTGCCCTTACACCTAAAATCTTCTCTCCAAGTGTAGGAGCGCTGATTTTCAACGCTCTTACACTTTTGGCAGTTTTTGCCTTAGATGCTTTCAAACTGCTCCATTTTCGCTCTGAACCTCGTTTCTCCACTCCTGCATCGTTTTCCATGCCTAGTTGCTCTGTTCAAATTTGCTCAACATCGTTCGCTCGCTTCACGCTTCCCAATGTTCATTTTTTTGCTAACGCCTATTGATTCATCATCCTTGCAATTTCTTTCCAAATATCGTCAAGTGATCCTTAAGGTGACATCTTTGATCCAGTTGTTTCTAGATGACAGCCAAGACTCCTCCATCATCTTCTAAAAAAGAGCGCAAGATGAAATATAAGTATCAAGGTGTTTTCCCACCTACAATGGTGCTCTCCAAGGTAGACGAAATAAAGGACACTGAGGTTGGTCATCAGGACCTTGAAGACTTCGTGAAAAGGACTGAGCAAAATCCTCTTGAAGATTCCCTACGGTCCATTATACACAGCAATCTACATCTAGTATCTACATTCCCGACTTCTGCACACAATACAAAGTTCGTCCTCCAAGTTGCATCCCATTACATCAAGGAAAGCAGAAGTGTGATAGACTCCTCTAGACAGGTGATAATGAGGCTTGATCCCGAGTTCTTTGATATTGTTTTCTGAGTTCCACACATGGAACAATAAAGAGATTTATATTCAGCAAGCACAGGAAGTCTATGACTTAGATCCCAATAAAGCTAAGAACTTGATAAATAGTCAGTGGTTGAAAGAACCTAGGCATTCTATTTCAAGATGGTCGAAAGGGCTTCCGTGAAGTGACTTCAAAGAGGATGTCAAGGACATGATCACACTCCTGAGCAGGGTCAAAGGCTTACCAGAATCATCTCATTTTCATGAATGGATGTATGAATACATTTGGATCATACGGAGAAAGAAGGCTCACATTAACTGGGGAACTCAAATCAGTGATGAGATCCATGAGCAGTTGATCATTGTACCAACCACTTTGAAGTTCTATATGACTTCTTATTTGGTTTATGCCGCAGTCATGATGAAACAATTCCCAGGACTTTCTACAAAAGGGAACCGACACTCTGTACCAGTGTACAAGTACTTCTATCAATTGGAGTTGAAGGAGAGTCTTCACCATTTCAGAAGGGTCACCGATGCCTTCTTCAGACCTCTGCTATATAGTTTTGATCCAACTCTCGAAAGGAAGAGAGTGTCAGACAAGGCCTATAAAGTGGTAAGTAAGATCGGATGCATATTCTTACAATTTCCAGGTTTCACTTACATGAGGGTAGCATGCTACACTGGGTGCCCCTACATGTTGCCCAAATATCCCTCAAACAAGTGGGTACTCATGGAGTTATGCAAACAACTAATTTCAGTTCACAAAGAACGAATGAGGATCCACAAATCGAGATTCAAGTTTTCATCGATGATTGGTAGGTATACCATCAATAGTGTGCAAAAATCCAAATCAGTCTATGCAAAAATGCAAGTCATGACAATAAGGACCTACAAATCCAGATTTGACTTTGATTTCTGGAATGTAAAAAAGAAGCTGAAAAAGGATCACAACCACAAGTACCGCTTTGAAGACATCTGGGCTGATTGCAGAGATGAAGAGGCCATACGCAAAATGGATTATTGCAAGTTGACCGTGCAGCAAATCAGGGATCTTGGTGTTGCTGATCTACTAGAGGATTTCAGAGATCCTGGTGACATTATGAATGTTGCCTATGATGAAGACGAGATTTCCAGGAAACCCTTGCCTGCAGTACAGTGGTCGAAGAAGGAATGTGTCTCCATCAGGGAGAGGCTTGCTCCCATATTGGCTAACACTGCAGAGTGGTTACACAAACATGGTTTCCAAATGAAAGCCTTCATGACAAAGTCAAAAGGAGAAATACCCATAACAGAAATCAACCTGCAACAAGAACTCCACATGAAAGATAAGTAGGCAGCTATTCCCTCTTCTTCCCGAAGAGGCCCTAGAATAAAGTTCATTGTTGGCAAGAAGGATACATGGGTAGTTCAAGATGAAGAAGCCACAGAATCCAAAACATCTCAATCAAAAGGAAAAGGGCCTGTTTTTGAAGAGATAGATTCCGAAGAAGAAGAAAATTCAATTGATGAATCTGCTAAAGAAGAAGATTCTCAAGAAGAAGACTCTGATGAGGAAGAAGGTTCCCCACGTGAACAAGAGTCTGAAGGTCAAGAAGGTGATAAACAGGAACTCGGGCATGGCGAAGAACCAACTCTATCTCCACATGAGAATGTTGTTGAGGATTTTCCCCACATGTCATCACCTGTAACTTCAAACTTTCCTCCCACACCTCCTAATCCAAACACCCCACCACCACCTTTTCCGTCATCACCTCTTCCCACATCTACCATACATATAGTGGATGTCTCCATTCCTCCTGCAACATCAATCGTACTTGATATTCCTCCATCAGTTTCAAATACACAAACCGTTGATATTTTGACAAGTTCTCCACCATCCATTCCCAACTTGTCATCTCCCTCCTATGACATCACTTTTGAGGCTGAATTCAACAAGTTCATGCATGAATCCTTACATGGTAACCTTGGTGTGCAATCTACTAGTGCAGTCATGACAAACACTACTCCAATTGTCACCATACCAGTCATTTCAACAGAAGCGGCTATAACAAAAGAGGTGACAACTAGCCAAGAAGCTCATACTTCCTCTCTTCCCCCTTGGTTGGTATCTTAAGTATCGAGGAGAAAAAAGCAGATGACCTCTCCAAAGGAACTCGATCTTGAAGAGATAGCCCCTCCAAAAGCCAAGGGGAAGAAAAAGGCAAAGGTGCATTCTAGACTCCATGTTGACAAATTAGGTCAAAAATATGTAGAGATTGGTATACCGCCTCGAGAGGAAGGAGATGTGAATATGGAAGATTACACTGTAACAAGGGTCCAGCTTGGCAAGGTCATGAGTGAAAGTGCAAAGGCAGATGCACAAGTGGTCTTGGATGCGTTGGTAGGAAGGCTTGACAAAATGGAGGAAGTCTGGGACAAGTACAAACAAAAGGCCGAACAATATGAAGTTGTTTTGAGGAGACTTGCAAACTCTTCAAGGAATATCCAACTCATGGCTATTGAAAACCTGGAAGAACCAGCAGTACAAAAGGCAGAAAATTTTGCCTCCAAAGGTAAAGCATTGTATGATTTCATTGATGAATTAATACAAGATGGATCACAAGTAATAGTTGCTGCAAATGAGAAGGCCACACAAATAGCCAATCTCAAATCAAAGCTTGATAAGGAGGAAAGTGCACTTACTCAAGAGCGAAAATAGATGGAAAAATGCTTATCATTTTGGTCACAAATGAAACAGGCAAAGCTCAACAAATTGGTGCAAGTTGGGGTAATTCCCGACAAGGAAAAATATGTAGAGGTAAGAGAATCACTCAAGCACCGCATCAATGTGATCAAATCTCTTATCGAAGATCTTCACCATGTACAAGAAGATGTTGAAAGACATCGTGCTATCTTGGAGAAGGGAATCAAGGAATTGTCAAGCAAGCTTCTTGAAGAAAACCGGATTTTCCTTCCAGCCAGTGAACTTTCCAAGATCTACAAAGAAGCCGTCATGCAGCAAGTGGAGGATGCCATTTTTTCCAAAGCCTCCATACATGTCATTAGTGATATACAGTTGACCATTGATAATCTCAATACGCATCTTCACAGGTGCAAGAAAATCCATTCATCCATCTGAAGGTCAATCACTAGAATTCACACCCTTGTAGATTACACAATTGGCCCAGATGATAAGTTCATACAAGAGACCAAAAAGAAGTATGAAGACTTCCGCGCCCAAAGCAAGGAACCATGAAAATTTTTGATCTTCAGTGTTGACCTTTTTGATGCTTCCCTTTATGCATCTTGTAAATAGTTTTTGGCATCTTAAATATCTTTTTGGAAAATGTAATTACACTAAAAATCTGAGATGTAGTTTCACAGAAATAGATTACATTTTGACTAAGTCAAAGTTAGGTGAGATTTTCCTAAATTAGCTCACCTAACTTTCCTAATTTTACTCAACTAATTTCCTAGATTTGCTCATCCCTCTCCTTTATAAATAAGAGGGATTCCTATTGTAATCTTTACCTTTAGTATTTTGCAACAAAGTGTTGCCCTTTTGTGAAACAAACATTGAGACTTTGTGTTCAATTTTGTGAATCTAAATCTGATCAATAAAGAAGGAAGTTGCATGTCAGACTTTGTGTTGGAATCAATTCTCTTATTATTTGATTATATTGGTGGTGATTAGTATATGAGATCTAAAGGGCTTCAAAAAAATTTTATGTAAACTTTGTGTTACATTCTTTATTTGAATCTATGTTTATGTTTGGTTAACTATTGTTGAATGATTTACAAGACTTTGTGCTTGTAATTGTTCATGTTGTTCATGGAATTGTTGTATCTAGAAGACTTTGTGCTTCTAATACGACAAATAGTACATCTCTCACAAATCCATCAATGAAAAAGCTACGGAACAACTATGTGCCTTCGTGAACTTTCCTTTCGCATTTTATTGTTATTATTATCATACCTAGTATCTCTATGCTTTGCTTTGACAAGATAGAGGTATTGGCATTACTGCTTGTTTTTAGTTTAAAGTTATTTTGAATCAGAATTATCAACCGTGAAGCATTATAAAACATCTTCTTTGAAAAAAGAGAGAAGCATGAATGTAACACACACCCCCCATCTCCTAGTTGTACTGTACATCTTGTGAATATTTAGTTAGTTTTATTTAGCTTCTGTAAGCAGTAAGAAGGGTGCCTCCCCTTTCTGAGAGGAGAGATTATATCTCACACAGCTATGGTTGAAATCTAGGTTGTGTAATCTATTGAAAAGTTGATTACATAATTTTCACCCAACAGTTTTTTGGCGACTCTGCTGGAGAACGAATCACGCAATTTAAGCCTCATGCTTTTGATTGAAGTGAATAAGCTTTCTAGTTTCTTATTGTAATCTTGTATATTGTTATTTTTAAATCTTCATCTTGTTCAGATCTACATTTTGGTAGATAGAAGTTATACACGAGGATTGAGGGCTCAAGGAGTAACAGATCCACTTTTTGAAGAGTTCTTGCAACGGAATTTTCCATTTACCCCTTCGTGAGTAAGGTCACCGTTGCAACGTACTGCAAGCTACCCTCCGCAAAAACAAAGATCTCCTCTTCCAAGTGTTTGGTCTGTCTACCACAGGCGTCCAACTCGGGTACCTATTGTGCAACCAGTCATGGCCGCACCACCTGCAAGACCGTGGGAAAATGCCTTTGGTCCCCTCCGTTTGGCCGCACCTCTACATGAGCTTTTGCATGTTTCGAGGAAACATCTCCTGAAGTTTCTCGGTGATGGCAAACAACATCCTGATCAACACATCTCCACCTTCTACATCATTTGCGGTGTTCTCGACATAGAGCATGAAGACGTTTCTGTCAGATTGTTCATAGAATCCCTCCAAGGGGTTGCAGCTGAATGGTTCTATACTCTCCCCACTGCTTCAGTCACTAACTGGGCCACTCTTCGCACAAAGTTTGAAGAAAGATTCAAACCTGTCGAAGATTCACATGCTTTGCTAGCGCAACTCACAACCATGCGAAAAGAGGCTCACAAACCCATGCGCAAGTTCATAGCTTAATTCGACAAGTTGGTGACGTAGATCCCAAATGATGCAAGACCCACAGATCACAACTTGAAGTGCTTCTTCATCAACACTCAACTCCCCAAAGTAAGTTTCTTCATGCGTAGGGCAAATCTCGCCAATGTTGAAGCAGCTTAGCAATTGGCCACCAGTCTTGAAGACAATATGATCCTTGTTGGAGAGATAAGGACCAACACCAACACCAACAAAAGGATGCAAGCATTAGGATCTTCAGCATCTATTGCCAATACTCCTAACGCCAGTTCTAACTTTGCTGATCCCATGGTCCAGAGGCTGGCGAATGAAATCTTGGCTTTGAAAAAGCAGGTTTCTAACAACAACAACACTTAGAAGGATGTCCCAAGAAGGACCTTCCCCAACTATGCCGGAAATAGGATTCAAAACCGCCTTCCAGCAACACAAGGGAGGCTTGCACTTGAAGCTCCACCTAACAATACTGTCGCAGGATACTATGAGGCTGAAGAAGAGGACTATGCACAGTCAGATTATCTTGAAGAAGAAAATGTCGATCTCTTCCAAGATGAAGAAACAGAATCGGCTGGCGACTCCAAGATTGGCTACTTGCAAATAGCAGATGAAGATGATGATGACTTAGTGACGGACACGTATGTTGTTTTTACGCGGCACCAACAGAATCAATTTGATAAAGCTCAAGCTGCTACTCCACCAGCAAAGGAGAAGCTGCCAGTTACAATTGCCAAAAGAGAGTCTCCTCTCCCTTGGCAACCCAAGAATGCAGCAAACCCACAAGTAAGTACACCTCATCCCACTTCATCAACTCCTGTTGTTCCTAAAGCCAATCCTTCAGTTCTAAAGACCAGTGTGCCTTTTATCAAACCAATCAGTGAAGTTACTACTTCCAGTTTACAAAATTATTTCCAGGCTTTAGACATCATCGACCATGCCAAGAAAACCAAGGTCCAGATATCTGAGGCTGAATACCTCAAAGCCAATCCTGACCAATTTGACAGGCTCGTGAAGTTTGTCAAAGACCAAGGAATTACCCCAAGTCAAGATTCACCTCCTGATGTTCTTGTTGCTCCTAAGCTTAAAACGCCACAAAGTAATCTTGTGTCAAATCCTCCAACAACCTTCGAACGAATTGATCCGTTTTTCATCTCCCTACTTGTCAACGGTTTTAAACTAAGTAACTATGTTATAGATTCTAGTGCATCTGACAATTTGATGCCCGCCAAGGTAGCTACTGCCTTAGCTTTAGATATGACCAAAACTTTCAGCTGTTGTTTCTCCATGGAAAACAAACAAGTGCCCTTGATCGACCAGATCAAGGATGCGCAGTATGCATTTGTTGCGTACCCTGAGAAAAAGATAAAGATGACGGTTCTAGTAGCCGACATACCAGCATCTTACGGAATCCTCCTCGAACGCAATTTATGTAAAGATGTTGGGGGAGAACTAAGCATGGACATGTCTAAAGCCAAAATACCGGTGAAAGGTGTGATGCAAAAATTAATTCCTGAAAAGGAGGCAAAGTTTTTAGTAACCCAATCAGACGACCCAAGAGCTCAGATCTTGTTTGAGTCTTCAGGCGAAGAAACTTACTAGCTGCAAACATAAGAGGTTGGTGAATCTTCAACAAGACATGAGTTGGAGAGTGTTGAATCTCTTTCAATAACAAATGAGTCATCGCCAAACGATTTATCAACATCAGATCTTGAAGCTTCATCAGATGAGGAGGCTATAGATTTTGACATTATCAGCCTTGACGATCCAAACGGTGTTTGGTTACTAGAGATTGACGGCAATTGTTCTTCAATCGATTCTGGAGCGGGAATGGTTTTTATTTCCCCCAATGAATTTTTTTTCCCTTTCTCTTTCAAGCTACAATTTGACAACACTAATAACACATCTGAGTACAAAGCCTTGTTGCTAGGAATGCAAGTTGCGCGCAAGAAGGGTATCAAAAATCTTCATGCACAAGACGATGCTGAGCTGATAGTGTGTCAGGTAAGGAACTTGTATCAAACCAAAAATGACAGACTTAGGCACTATCACAATCTCGTTTGGGATTGCATTGAAGAATTTGAAGCCTTTGATATATCTGTAGTTCCAAGGGAATATAATGACAGGGCTGATTCTTTAGCAGTCTCCGCCACACTCCTAATACCACATAAAGGCTTCCAAGGTTCCACTTACACCATCGAGTTGGGCTTCCACCCAAGTGTTCCTGATAATTCGGAGAACTGGCAGATTTTCAACAATGATCATCAAATTGTTGCCTTCTTAGAAAAGGCAGAACATTTCAATGAACTTTACTTTGAAGGAAGTGATTCTCCACCTTGAGAATCTGTGTCTTATGTGGATCTAGTTGCGGGTGAGGAATTCTTGCAACTGAAAGGGAACAAAATTCCCAAAGGGTTGGTATCTCTAGAGAAACTTTTTGATAAGCATGATCGCTATGTCAAGAAGCAACTCTCGGGAGTCCGATTCATCCAATGAGGTTGAACAAATCAACTTGGGAACTGCAAATGATCCTAAGATGATGAACATTAGAAAATGTTGCACGATCGAGGAGAGGAAGCAGTTCACTAAGTTATTACAAAAATATATATGGATGTCTTAGCATATTCATATGATGATCTGAAATCCTTCAGGCCAAAGGAAGTACAACACGACATTCCCCTTAAGGTTGGAGCATCGCCTTATAAGAAAAAACAAAGGCAATACAACCCAAAGATTTATGGGACAATCCTTGCGAAAGTTCAAAAAATGTTGAACGCGCGAATAATATTCCCTATCCATCATTCAACATGGATAGCAAATATCGTTCCCGTTCGTAAGAAAAAGGGTGAGATCCTGCAGATACCTGAAACAACTGTCACTTAAGGATAATTATCCTCTTCCAGTGATGGACCAAGTTCTACAAAATGTGACCAGGTTTGAGATGCTCTCCATGCTGGATGGTTTCTCCTGTTACAACCAGATTGAAGTTAATTCAAGTGATCGGCACAAGATGGCTTTCACAACGCCATGGGGTACCTTTGCATACCGCAGGATGCCTTTTGGCCTGATAAATGTCGACACCACGTTCCAACGAGCTATGGACTTGGCATTCCATGATGTGATGGGCAAGTTTATTGTGGTGTATCTTGATGATATCATGGTGTTCTCCAAAAAGCATCATTAACACTGCTACCACCTAAGGCAAATCTTGGAGAGATGCCAACAACATGGTATTTCCCTAAACCCCAAAAAGTCAACTTTTGGAGTCATAGAAGGTAAACTTCTTGGTCACGTAGTGTCCATAAAGGGAATCAAAATTGACTCAAAAAGAGTCGACAGTATCAAATCACTTACCCTGCCGTCAAGCAAGAAGGTTGTCCATTCCTTCTTTGGCAAGGTAAATTTTCTGCAAAGATTCCTTCTAGACTTTGCGGAGAAGACTCGTCATATTGTTAATATGATGAAAGGCAATACTACTTTTCACTAGACAGCAGAAGGGAAGGCTGCGTTCGATGACATCAAGGAGGTCATTGCTCATGCGCCAATGTTGGTCTATCCTAACTACACCAAAGAATTCATCATGTACAGTTATGCTTCCGAGCACACTTTCAACGATTCTAGTGCAAGAAAATAGTGAGGGTTTTGAATCTTTGATTGCATTCATGAGCTGTCCTCTAAAGAATTATGAGCTGAAATACTCCCAGATGGAAAAACATGCTTTCGTTGTGGTCAAAGCTGTTAAACACTTTCGGTTCTACATTCTAAATAGTCATGTCAAAGTTCTAGTCCCAGATTCAACTGTTAAGTCCATCTTAACACAGCAGGAGTTCAAAACGAAAAGAGGCAATTGGATTGCCAAGATTCAGGAATATGACATGGAAATCAAACCTACCAATTTGATACGAGGAAGTGGACTATGTCAACTTATCGCTGAAAATAATCCTGGTGAAGAAATTTCAAAAAATGAAGAAGTTTCATAAAATGAAGAGGTAGATTCAAGTGAACTCCCCATGGTGTTGTTCGTCAGCACCACCAATGAATGGTATTAAAATATCACCCGCTTCCTCACTTATGGGGAATGTCCTAATCATCTGACTCCAAAGGAGAAAAGGACCATCAAGTTAAAATCAACAAACTTCATCTTATGGGACAACGGTTTGTACAAGCGTGCCTTGGATGGCACCTTTCTGCGATGTGTTGATCAAGAACAACAAGAAAGATTGCTAAAGTCATATCATAACTTAGCATGTGGAGGACATTTTTCAGCACCAGTGACTACTCACAAGATATTGCAAGCAAAGTATTACTGGCCCACCCTCTTTCAAGATGCGTACTCTTCGGTGCGTAAGTGCGAGCTGTGTCAACAGTTCGTGGGCAAGCTGAAGTTGGCGGCTTTACCCCTAAAACCAGTTGTTATCGAAGAGCCCTTACAGCAGTGGGGAATTGACTTCATCGATGCAATAAATCCATCGTCAACTGCCGAACACACCTATGTCCTAACTACAACTGATTATTTCACCAAGTGGGTGAAAGCAATTTCAACTAAGCATGCTACTTTTAAAGTAGTGTGTAATTTCTTAAAAGAGTATCATTTCCAAGTTCGGCGTGCAAAACAAAATTGTTGCTGACAACGCTTTTGCCTTCTCGTCAAGTGAGATCACTGAGTTCTGTTTTGAACATGGCATAACTTTGTCTCACTCTTCTGACTATTATCCACGAGGTAATGGTCAGGCCGAGTTGAGCAACAAAAATTTGGTGACTATCATCCGCAAGCCGGTGGACGAGAATCAACATTTGTGCAACAAAGCTTTGTACAATGCTTTGTGGGCAGACAAAATAACTCCAAAGCGGGCCACTCGTATGTCCCCTTTCAGCTCTTGTACGAGTTGAACGCTGACATTCCCATAACCTTGGAACTTCTAGCCCTCAAATTGGCTAAGGCCATTGAGGACGAGACTTTTGATAACTCTGTTGATAAGCGCATTATGTATCTCTCTGAATTGGAAGAGAATCAAGTTCAGGTGGCCAAACACATCGCGGAACATCAAGACCAAGTCAAGAAGCTTTTCGACAAGAAGGCCAAGTCTCGATATTTTCAAATTGGTGATCTCGTTCTCCTATGGGACAAGCGAAGAGAACCAAAAGGTATGCACGGAAAATTTGATTCATTGTCGACAAGACCTTTTAAGGTTCATCAACTACATGGTGAAAAGAGTTTCCTGTTGGCATATGAAGATGAAATGCCATTTACCCTTCCTCACAGCGGGCAACATCTCAAGCATTTTACACAGTAAAGTGGCAGGCGTTCAAATGTAAATATCTTTTACTTTTAGTCCTTGTGTCTTTTTGTCTTTTGTCGTTGTCCCCTGACTCCAAGCCCAATGAATGGATAAAGGCACTTGAATTCTAGATTTCTTCTCCCTTCATTCGTTTCAAAGAACGGTTTAAGGAACATCCCCAACAGGAGCCAGCTATTATCATGGAATCTAGCAGCGCTTGATCCAAAGATAACCCCCTACGAAACTTCTCCATTTCATAGGTTCGTGATGTTCAAGCAAGCAAAACGAGGCAAATTTCAATACACCTCGAAGTGCGTCCCAAAGCCTCAAACTGTCTGTTTGAGCGTTCCTCCGCATCCGTCTATCAAAGATCTTCGAAACGAGTACCTTTGCGAGGTCTAGGTGTCAATACTTAGTCAAAATTGTGAAAAGTGCACGAGTGCCAAAAAAAACGCACTCCTACACTTTGATGCCAAAATTTCTAAGTGTCAAGTGCACAAGCGCTAAAAAATCAGCGCTTGTGCATCTTTTCCAAAAGTCAGTTTTTGGTGCACAAGCGCTGACTTTTAGCACTTGTGCACTTTTTCTCCAAACTTAGTTTTTAAAGTGCCTGAGCGGTGATTTTAAACCTAAATGCACTTTTCCCAGTTCCGCCTTTTAATGCACCATAATTAATGCGCGACTTATGTTTCTCTTTCTTCACTTAAAAGTGATTTGAAGGTTTTGTTTAGACTTCATTTTACTTCACCATTCCTCTCCTCTTCATTTTGTTGAGCGATCACCAACCTCCAAGCTCACGTTTTGAAGATTTCCTCTCAAGATCGAACTATTCGCTTGTTCTCCAAGTATGTCGTTTTTCTTTTTCGCCATATTCCTCTTCTTTGCATTCGTTTTTGCCAATGCTTTATAACTCTCATTTCGTTTTTTGTCTTAGGGTTTGTGTCGATTTTCTTTATGCATTGTTTTCAAAAGACAAAGTCTCCACGTCGCGCCCTGGCTTCTCGTTGAATCGTCTGATTTTCATGACTCTATGCGTTCTCCTTTGCCCTACGCGTGCCTTTTGTTCTTCAAACTAGCTTTTCAAAAATGTGACTTGTCTTTTTCTTTCAGCGTTTCCTTTGCTTTGTGTTTGTTTTTCGTTCTTCAAACATGTCATTCCACAAGCAATGCGATTTTCTCCATGCGTTTGCTAAATGTTAAGATTTCATCACATGCAATATCCACTCGAGATGTCCAAGCGGTGAAATTCACCGACTTTGCACCAATTGCAAGACCTCCAAATGCTAAAGCATTGATTTTTAACGCTATTACACTTGACGTTTTTTCGCAAACTGCGAGTCAACTGTAGGAAATCACCGCTCCTACATGGAGTTCACTTTTTCAATGATGCCATAGCGCTGAATAAGCCCACCTCCGCACTTCATAAATTTCTCTAAGTATGAGATCAAGTGCTAGGGCACTGATTTTTAAGGCCTTGACACATTTTGCAAAACTTTACAAAGAACATGTAAGGGTGCAGATTTTCAGCGCCCTTACACCTGAAATCTTCTCTCCAAGTGTAGGAGCGCTGATTTTTAATGCTCCGACACTTTGGGTAGTTTTTGCCTTAGATGCTTTCAAACTGCTCCATTTTCGCTCCAAACCCCGTTTCTCTACTCCTGCATCGTTTTTCGTGCCTATTTGCTTTGTTCATGCTTGCTCAACATCATTTGCTCGCTTCACACTTCCCAATGTTGCTTTTTCTGCTAACGCCTGTTGATTCATCATCCTTGCAGTTTCTTTCTAGATATCGTCAAGTGATCCTCAAGGTGACATCTTTGATCTAGTTGTTTCTAGATGACAGCCAAGACTCCTCCATCGTCTTCTAAAAAAGAGCGCAATATGAAATATAAGTATCAAGGTGTTTTCCCACCTACAGTGGTTCTCTCCAAGGTAGACAAAATAAAGGACACTGAGGTCAGTCATCAGGACCTTGAAGACTTCATGAAAAGGATTGAGCAAAAGCCTCTTGAAGATTCCCTGCGGTCCATTAGACACAACACTCTACATTTGGTATCTACATTCCCGACTTTTGCACACAATACAGAGTTCGTCCTCCAAGTTGCATCCCATTACATTAGGGAAAGCAAAAGTGTGATAGACTCATCTGGACAGGTGATAATGAGGCTTGATCCCGAGTTCTTTGATATTGTTTTTAGAGTTCCACACATGGAACAATACATAGAGATTTATATTCAGTAAGCACAGGAATTCTATGACTCAGATCCCAATAAAGCTAAGAACTTGATAAATAGTCAATGGTTGAAAGAACCTAGGCATTCTATTTCAAGATGGCTGAAAGGGCTTCCGCGAAGTGACTTCAGAGGATGTCAGGGACATGATCACACTCCTGAGCATGGTCAAAGGCTTACCAGAATCATCTCATTTTCATGAATGGATGTATGAATACATTTGGATCATACAGAGAAAGAAGGCTCACATTGACTGGGGAACCCAAATCAGTGATGAGATCCATGAGCACCTGATCAATGTACCAACCACTTTGAAGTTCTATATGACTTCTTATTTGGTTTATGCCTTTAATACGACAAACGGTACATCTCTCATAGATCCATCAGTGAAAAAGCTACAGAACGACATTGTGCCTTCGTGAGCTTGCCTTTCCCATTTTATTGTTATTATTATCATACCTAGTATCTCTACGCTTTGCTTTGACAAGATAGAGGTATTGGCATTACTACTTGTTTTTAGTTTAGAGTTATTTTGAATCAGAATTATCAACCATGAAGCATTATAAAACATCTTCTCCGTAAAAAGAGAGAAGCATGAATGTAACACACACACCCCATCTCGTAGTTGAAGTGTACATCTTGTGAATATTTAGTTATTTTTATTTAGCTTCTATAAGCAGTAAGAAAGGCGCCTCCCCTTTTTGAGAGGAGAGATTATATCTCACACAGCTGTGGTTGAAATCTAGGTTGTGTAATCTATTGAAAAGTTGATTACATAATTTTCACCCAACAAAATGTAAGGGAAAATTGCACAAATATGATAATTTCTCCCTTACCTTTTGCCTCCACATTGATGTGCATGTGAATTGTTATGAGGATATACATTACAGTAAAACAAGTAGTCAATCATGACAAGGTGGTATTCATCACTTTGTTTTCCTAGATATTTTGTTATCATTTTATATTAAGTTCCCCTTTTGAGCGTTGCCAATGCCCTTTTGTAATGAATATTTACTCACCTTATTCTTAGAAATAATAAGCTTGAGTTCTTCTTTTTAGATACGTGTGAGTTGGAATTATAATATTAATTGTTTCCTTTCTTGTGAGTTTGGAATGATGATATAAAGTGTTTCTTTTCTTCAAAGTATTTGTGTAGGCAATCATAGGTAGAAAATTTGGAGACCTCATAATTATTATTCATTTTATATAAAGTATATACTATTAAATAATAATATAATGGTTTATTAGATTAATAATTATTTACAAATAGTATTTTTGAATAAGGATTACTGTGATAATTCACTTACATAAGTTCAATTATTATATGGTTGATGAAGTTCTATAAATATCAATTTATAACAATATCTTAAATAAACTTGAGAATAGCTTTAGTATTGTTAAGCTCAACCTTTTATTTGGCTAGTATCCTCTTTATAAGGAAGTTGTCTTCATAATTTTTTTTTTGGTAGTTAAATAGCTGCTAAGGGGCAGCACCCTTATATTGATCATCAAAAAGATTACATTGAGAGAGATTTCATTCAGAGTCCCCAAACCAAAGATAGCCTATTCACCCCACCACCCACACTGCATATACATTGGAATAAACATCAGCCTGATTGCAGCCTACACCTACTAACTTCCTATAGCATGGAGGCACCCACAGCTACAAAATTGTGGCCAAACACCTGACTGCTAAGCCTACTACTACACATAAATGGTGAAAAATATCTGCTATAGACAAAAAAACATAAACACCGCCTACCTAGAGTTAATCATCACCGTCTTCCATCATTTTCCTCGTCGCAAGCACACTGGCCACCACTAGACAATCGATGCCGCATGCATGTTGGGTCGGGCTATTTGCAACCTCCTCGATGTCCTTCAAGTCATTCTTTTCCCATTCTTCACCTGGACCCAAACCCCAGTCCTCACCTTCCCCAGCTTCAACTTCCACCACCAACCCTTTTGCAACCATATACTGCATCACCCATCCCACTGTTGGCTCCTGGGTAATTCCAGCCACATGCATCAAGAAGGTTATCCTCCGCTCTATTTCTTCCCAACGCTTCCAACTTCAGAGTGCAGACAATGGGGAATTTTCTCACTTCCAACCCTCAACCCAACACCATGTAGCAATTTTGCGGCAATAGGATAAGAAGATTGTTGTCCACATTGTCCAAGGCCGCATCAATTTCACCAAGAAATGCATGTTTGAAAAGCTTCTGGCACAATATTTTTCCCTTGGCCTTAGACACACCCATGTATAGAAGCATTGCAAGAAACATTGTCGTGACATCAGTGTTTACCCTATAGCGGTTATGGGCAACCAAAAACTCCACCCACAAAACTTTTTTAGTCACCTGCAATACCAAAGAATGGTCCAAAGCAAGTATAGCTTTCAACCTTTTATTCGTAACCTCCCCATGGAACGACATTTGCCTTTTGGTAGACTCCATGAAATTGGTGTATCCATCACTCCCCAAACGTCAGAACTTCTAAAGCCAAAAAGAAGAATGAGTCACTAGCACCGCCCCTGCCTATTTCAAAAAACTTGCCTTGTGTCGTCATGATGAATGACTGAGCCGCACATCAATGGTAGTATTGTCCGGCTTATTACTTCAAATCTATGGCATACCATATAAGATTTTGTCCACATATACCAGCTCATTTTCGTATTTAGCCACACCGCATTAATCGATGAGTTAAGAACCCCGTCTTTTCACCCTCCACAACCTCGCCAACTGACTCACTTCCATACTCGAGCGTTATTCCTCATGATTCTATGTGCTCAAGGCACACATTTCAATTTATGAGTGCCCTTGCCATATCTAATCCACTCATCATTTCCCTATGTGTCGACCACCTTAGTTCTACGCCCTCTTTGCCGCCACCTTTGCCAAACCATCGGCCATGTCATTGCCTTCCCTGTATACCTGGCTAATTTTGTATTCCTCAAACTTCTCAAGCATTTCTTTGATGGTCGGAGCCAGTGGCAGAGCTTCCAATTTGGAGTGTTGTTGAGATGAATGGCATTTACAGTTATAAGGGAATCCCCCTCGAGTTGGATATGCTTAGCACCAATCTCCCAACCCATTTGCAAACCAATCAGAGCCACTCTAAATTCCGCCACATTATTGGTGTTATTTCCGAGATAGATAGACCTTACAACAAGTGCCTTCCCTTGTGCAACTATCGCAATACAGACAACCCCACTCGACTTTGGGTTGCCCTTTGAGGCGCCATCCAAATTGATCTTGATCCACCCATCCTCCAAGGCCTCCCATCTCACATCCTTCCTTTTTATCGTGGGTTGGTCACCCACACCATTCCCACAAATGGGGGGATTTTCAGTCCTGTGAATAGTTTTGATATCTTATCATCCCAGTTCATAAAAATTATATTCTTAATTGACTTGTTCCAAGCTGCTTTGTTAACTAATTATGTTATATGTCCCTCGATTTTGCTATAGAGTCTCTTGCTTTCCATTTCCTTATCTTGGAAGATCCTCCTATTTCGCTCCTTCCAAATTTCCCAAATGATGGTAGAGGGGGTGACGACCCAAACACTGTGAAAGATTGATTTCCTAAAATACTACGGCCACATGTTGAACCATGCTTCAATATCCAGGGGGACCAGACATTGATGGTCCAACTTACACATAAAAAATTTCCAGCAAGCATCTACATATGGACGTGTCAAGAGAATATGGCTGGCAGTTTCATTGCTATTCTTGCATAATACACATCTCCCTGGCCCCTAGACACCAAACGTTGCCAACCGATCTTCAGTAAGTATCCTTTTCTATATCGCCAACCAGGCAAAAACCCTAGCCTTCAGGAGACAACTTTTATTCCAAATAAGTTTGCTCAGCCAATTCTGTTTGGGAATTGTTGCTTCCTTTACTTTGTATCCAAATTTAACTTTATAGGTTTTGGTATTAGATCCACACCATCTAATAAGGTTCTCTTGATTGGAGGGAACAAAAGTTCTATTTCTTAGAATTGCAACAAGTGCCTCCTTCTGATCCTGAGGGGCATCAACATCCTGTAGGGAGTGCCATTCCCAATGCGCCAATCCATTTTGTATAATTGCAATTCCATAGTTGTTGATCTTTGTACCCCACACTCGGATAGTTTCATTTTTATATCCTAAGTTGTCTTCATAATTAAGATAGTATCATGTCAACTAATTTTTGTTTGGCTTTGTATCTATTTTGAGAAAATAGTATTACCATGCTTGATATGTCTATTTAAAATTGACAATATGATTTCTTACATTGTGGTCCCATTACCCACAGGTCCTAAAATCATTTTCACATCATAAAATTTGGAAAATAGCAGCTTGCATTAGTTAAGATAACAAAATTTTGGTTCTCTTAGCCTTAGACATGGGGAAATATCAAATGTTTACAAGGGGATAAATCACCTCTAATTTTTAAAAATACTCATTGCTATTTCATGGTTGGAAAATGGTTATATATGTGGGTTAGATTGACCAAATATATTAAAATTTTCATTTGATGATGTTCATTTGAAGAGTCTATAGCTTCAACAATATTAAAAGATGTAGTGAAGGCCTTGACTTGTCTTCAAAAGTTATAATTCAATTATAGAGATCTCAAGCCTAATCACATTTTAGATCAATAAAGAATATATATAAAAACTCTTTTAAAAGGGGAAGGAATAATTATTTATTTAAATAATTATTAAAGGTAACCTCTGTGAAAGGGTGTGATGGTTTGAAAATCACCCCTTAAGGCTTATATAAAGAATTGGTGTGAGACTTGGGAAAGGAGGGAGAACACATTCAAGGAGAGAAGAGAAAAAAGAAAGAGAAATTAAAAGGGCACAAAGGAGTGAAGGTTAGGGTCATGGGCGGGCATTGAAATATTTGGAGAAGGGGCACATAGGGGTGTGTCCAACTCGGGGTACAACATACACTCAGGAGTGTCCTGGCCAAGTTATGCCGTGAAAGGAAGTTGTGTTTTGTGTAAGAACCGGTTTCCTCCGGGGGTGTTTATGCTGTGAAAAGCCTGGACCTGTAACCATTCATCTGAGTGTCGGATAGCAGCCTCTCCATGACTTTAAGATAAGTTTTGAAGACTATTGATTCGACAATATTGGGAATATTGTCTATATGATTTTGGTGTTAATATGATAAATCTATGTGGAGCTGTTATACCATTTACTATGTTAATTATTTAATTGTCACATGTTTGTAGTTTACATTAATTACTCACATTTATTTTGATAACATTGCATATTATAAATTATGTTAACTCTAATATTTGTTATATAAATCCGTTGCTAATATTTAATAACCATAAGAGGAAAAGTGGCATCACACACCGTATGGACAAAACCGAAGAAGAGTTGTAGATTGTACGACTAGCAGAAAATACGACTAACAATGCATTGCATGTCATACGACATACAACAAAGGGTGGCTAGAGGTAAATACCATACAATGTGAGGAAGAAGTGCGACATGTAGAAACAAAAGAATTAGTACAGACAAATATTGCATGTAAGGAGATCGTACGGCTCGGCATTGTACGATGGAAGACAGAAGAAAGTGAGATTGTACACCCCACTACCATACAAAGGAGAATGGAAGAAAACAAGACCGTATGACCAAGCACAGTAGGAAGCAGACATATCAACACCATATGAGGGAGGTTTAATTGCATCATACAAAGACACCAAGAGATTGTCGTACAACTAAACAAGTTAAGGAAAAATCAGAACGTATGATAGGCAGTCATCGACATACGACCTAGACATGCATGGTCCAACGAGAAGAGGAAGCATGACATACATCACTGAATTGAGGAGATCGTACGGTGGCGAGGAGTTGAAGTGACCATATGACGAAACATTGAAAGGATAGTATGGTGGAATGTATATCCTTACACGGTACAGCAAACCAAGGGTAGCAACGTATGATGTAGCAACAACAAGGTATAGCTACATCCTGTATGACTCCCAACAGACTAGACAATACAAAGAAGGAACAAATGAGATTCAGTACAATTCACTCCAAAAATTAATAGAGTATGGCGGTCATTCTTGACAAGATTGGCATGGAGGCAACAAAGAGTTTTCTCCACCCTTCAACGACATCATTACCTTTCCATCGTACGATGTGGTATATGTTGGTTAAACACTGTGAAATCTCTGTTCTCTAGATTCACCAGTATTTTTTTTGCCACTTAAAAAATCATGAAAATGAGGTACATCTTAGAGTTCTATGTCGTTTTGAAGGTCTTAAATTGAGCTTGGTGGTAGGGGCTTCACCCCTCGACCTCGCCCTTTATTGCGAGAGCATGCCCGGGGCACTGCCCCTAGACCTCGCGAGGGGCACTCCCCCCGAACCCCTCTTGGAGTGTTGCCCCCAGATCCACATTACACTCATTTCAATTGCCAAGTACACTCCAAATCTAAGTTTGCAAAGTTCACTTCCAAGTTTGGTTACTGATCCTTGTCGACAACATCGTCATCAATTTGGCACATTTTCCCTAATGTTACTTGATGTTTAGTTGTCATGACTTTTTCTTTTGGGGGGGATGATGTTGTCGGTCTACAATGTCTATTATTATGCTTCGGTAATATTCGTTATCCAACTATGTATTAATCGTTTGTATTAGCTTTTGTCGGCTTCGGGTAGTTATAAGCATCGGTTGGTTAACAGTTGTGTTTCAGTTGGCAACCGTCGAGTCCATTAAATACATTGTGTTGCAAGGTTTGCACCCTTGGTCTCCATGTGATGTGCAACATAGTGCTCAAGTTCGTGACATGGCTTAACTACCTCCCGTGGATTCATTAACTCTCACAGTTGTATTGGGCATTAACAAGTTCATCTTTTGGTGCAGTGGCAATTGTGTTCCAACAATAGGTATCAGAGCCTGGGTCACGGGTTCGAACCCCTCGCTTGCGTTTGTGGGGGGAATTATTGCAAGGTGAGCGCCCTTGGTCTCCTTCTGCAATGCAGCACTCAGGTTCATGACATGGCTTAACCGCCTCCCGTGGATTCATTAACTCTTGGCAGTTGTATCGAGCATTAACAAGTCGATCTTTTGGTGCAACGACAACTATCTATGAAACACATTGTGTATCGTCGAGGAGAGGAGTATGATCTAGTGGGATCGACTCTGATCCTTGGATAACCATCTTTAGTCTTCTTCAATAATAATTTCATGAGCAAATAAAAATATATTTTACGCATATATCTAGTATGCATTGTCATATCCATTATTAATTCATGTATTTAATTTATTAGATAAAGCAGCAAACATGCACATCAAAGTTGTGTTGAATTCTAGCTTGTTGGGGTTTGAGATGTTCTCAAACTTAAGGCAGCTCTATTCTTTTTGTTCATGGAGCCCAAATGATATTGAAATTCCCTATTATGGTAAATTTGGGACGGCAACATTAAGAACCCAGAAAGTAAGTTGTTCGATCATGGTGGTCCTATTGTTTCCATATGGTAAAATGTATAGATTACTACTAGATAGGTATCATTAATTTCATGAGAAAAACGAAATTAGCATGATACTCTCAATTAAAAATTTGTGATGGTTTAGGATCATACCTTGCAAGGTCCCAATATATAAGCATTCTTGTATCTTTGCACTAAATGGTTTGTTTGCTGCCACAACGTCTACAAATCTGATAGGTTTGAACACTCCAACTCTAGAAGTTTCTTGAAGATGAATAATATCAAGACGTTTGATCATAATCACATCCTCAAGAACAATGCCTTTCTAGGCATCACAAACCCTCTTGTATTCCAAAAAAGAATCTATATTAGGAAGAGTCTGTGAGGGTTGTCATGGCTTTTCCAGAATTTTGGACATAGCAATGGTTTTGGGAGCCTCATATCTGCATACTCTTTTCTACTGATTTATTTATGCTTTTATGTAATGTTCTTGAGAGGTGAAGGGTTGTGCCATTCTTCATGATGGCATCCTTAATTTAAAAGAGTTCAGTCCATATAGCATACTAGAATTCCTTATCAACCTCAAAGCTGGCATTGGGGAGGCTAAATCAGCACTTAAAGAATCCACTTATCCATTAAACCACCACCCCCAGAGAGAACTCACAGAGGAGGAACCACTCCAATGAGTGGATGGGGGGGAATTTATAGACGGCTAGGAACCTCCTATCCCATTATTCCTCATCAAAGTGAGCAACAAGCTACTATATTCTCCCTACAATAGATGGATCTATTCTATCGCCATATCTATAACCTATATATAGGGGTGGGGGGTATCACCCAACCACTCATCCCAACCACATCTCCCACCAAACTAAAAGTAGATACCAATACAAGTTGTGGTGATGAATTGACCACTAGCCACTTCTTATAGCCTTTCGTGCCACGAGGCTCTCTCTCCTACGTCAATTTAACAAGGATTGGATTCGATGTCCCCCTCCACTACTCACCTGTGCCTCTATTTTCATCCCATGTTGGAATACCAAATGGAATGTCCTTGGCTATCCCAAAGAGAAGAAAATCGATCCTCTTGCCTGCCTCCTTGGAAGGAAGGGATGGTCGGATCATGAAAAAGTCAAGAATTGGACGGCATATGTATCCTTGTATTCAATGTAATTCCTTCTCTGATTTTAATTCTTGTTTTTTGTTTGTTGCTTGGATGTTTTGGGTTACCAAATTTGAATAAACATTGGAATTAAATCCTCTTGATGAATACCTTGTGGTTTGTCCTTTTTCCCCCTAATGTGGGTTTTGATGACAAAGTCTTTGAAGTGAATTGCAATGAATTTTGTGCTTGTTTATTGTGCCTTTACTTTGTTGTACAAGCTTGATGGGTATTGTTAGTGTTATATCTGCAGATTTTGCTTGGATTTCTTTATTGGCTACCAGCTGACATATTTGTTGTACCATTATCAACAAGAGCGGCAAATTGATTTGCAACGTACATCTACATTGTCTGACTCACTGACCCTTATCCTTTTCTAGCGTATGCTCTTTAGAATTTTGCTATACAAGCAAATATCTTTTTCGCAAACCAAAAGATAAAGATATTTTCAAATTTTGAGATAATATGGGGAAAATATTGGGAACCCAAATAACTTGGAAAAATTCAAAAAACAATCAGTTCAGCCTTTTTCCAATGTGTTGCCATCTCCCCAACAATGAACTTTGGAGAGGAAATATGCAACGAAGTGGTGGAAAATGAAGCGTGTTTCACAAAGTTGGGTTTGGTTGGGAGATTCAAAGGGTTCTGACTGAGCCTCCCTGTGTTGTATCAATGGATCACAGATACATGGCGCCCCATTCTAGATGGCGATATCCAAACTTATCGATGTGCTTGAGGGTTTTTTGTGGTTGTCTTCAACAATGTTCGGGATAGAAATGCAATCTTATGTGATTACCAATGGAACTGTGAACAACATTTGCTTATGTTGAAACTGTGGCGCCCTTCCTTTAATCCCATTATTGAGTCTTGTGGCGCCCTTCCTTTAATCCCATTATTGAGTCTTTTGATGCTACTCCAATCTGGGTAAGACTCCCGAACCTTCCTTTGCAGTTCTGGTTTGAGCCATGTTTTGAAGCAATTGGTAATTCGTTGGGGAAGTTTTTGGGGATGGATGAGGGCTCACCAAATTTCATGCATACAACATATGCCTATATTTTGGTGGAGTTGGATATTTCTAAAGCACTTCCAATAGAGATCTCTTTAAAAACTATAGAAAGATGTTGGAATCAATTGTTAGATGATGAAGGTTTACCCTTCCATTGTCGTAAATGACACTGGGAATTTTGCTGCTCAATGTGCAAAGCAGAAAGGCAACAGCCAAACCACTTGGTGGAAAGGAGTTTCTCCTCAACATTATTCAATAGAAAAAGAAGGTTTGCGCCAAGTTGGGAAACCCATCGGAGACACCCCTAGCATTGGGGATGGCACCCATAATCCTTCACCCAGTAAATCACAGGCCAATCTGAGGGCCAAGGATGGTTCCTCTCCTCTGGGGAATGACAGCATGATGGAAGCTAAGGTTCCTATTTCAAGTGCGGAGTTGGCCAATCAAACACAGTGCTCAACAGTTTCGTCTCCTGGGGATGGGCAGAAAACTCTAAAGAAAATGGCTGAGATTAAGAATGTTGGGGCTCCAAAAGACAATTGGACGATTGTACAAAGGAAAGGAAGAAAAATGAGGTATTGTTCAACATGCAACTTCATTCCCACTTCAAATGTGAAATAAAATCGTAGTTTTGGTGTTTGCAATAATGTGCCATGCTTCCCTTTTGTATCTCATTGATGAATTTTAATGTGGGAAGATGAGGCTCCTCCTTTGTAACCTCACCTGGTGCGAATCAAGATAAATTTCCCGTATTTTGAATCAATGAAAAGGGTGTGGCCCTCGACAACCACTTTTGCCGATCAAAAAAATAGATTGGCGATGATTTTTACAATGATTAGATGACTTTTAAAAACTTTGTTTGCCTTCTTTATTTTTTTGGAACATTTTATTTTTTGTTGGCTTAGTAGGGCTTTTGATGTTTTTTCTTTGGAATCAAATTTTGACATTACTACTCTTCTTGAATAAGAGCAAAGGGTGTCAATAAATTATGGAGATCTTCATTTTAATATTTATAATTTAAAATTGAAATAAAGTTCCTAAATTGTTGATGAATGTTTATCTATATTATAAGATATATAAGTGTATCTTTTAAAAGATCACATTTGCAGCCATCTAATTGAGACTTAATGTTTTTTATTTTAGCAAGGTATTATATTACTTTTCATCTTCTCTCATGCGAGTTGTAAAGAGCTCTAATATAAATTTAATGGTTTTAGAAATCCTAGATCTTTCTAGCAAACCCGAAGCTTCAAAAGATGAATCTAAATTTTCTATATGAGAAAGAAACTGGTCTCCAATACTTCATAGAATCAGCAATGCTTCTTGTAATTTATTTTTAAATGAAGTCATAAGATTACAGTTAAGATTTCTCCTTATAGGTTGCTTTTCCCTACCTTCAACAATGGCCTATAGGTCCTTGGCCTTGAATTGTCTTTATCTTGATCTTCCATACAAAATAATTGTTTCCATATAGCATATGTGCCCTATCGATTGTGAAGATATACTAAACCCATATCAAATATATGTCAATATTTCTATATTTTACCCCAAAAACATTAAGTATATGTTATTTTATATTGATGGGAAGGGAAAATAAAAAATTAAATAGAATATATAATATGTTACCCTTTTTTTCATTTGTAACGATAGTCCTAACAAATTATCATATCACATGTTAGTATGTTAGAAAATTCACAAAGATAATACAAGATTTTATTTCAAAATTTCAATAGTTTAAATACTATATCATACTGAGAAAAAGAACTGTTGACGCAAAAGTTTGCAAGCAACAGCCTTATGGGAAACTTAGCTATTGGGGGACTTATGCGCATAGCTAAGTGACCTCCGGGGTTTTATCGAAGCTGGCTCTTCGTTTTTTTATGGGGGGATGAAAAGGGTAAGAAGATGAACATAAAATAAACAAACCTAAGCTAAGGCGATGCGCCAAATCAGAAAGGAATTAATTAAGCACAATGCTGAAACAAAGGCTCGAACAGTAACCAGTGTCTATCAAATAGATAATTCCCAACACTGCAAATATAAGAAGATCAAACCATTTGCATAGTATAACCCATACAGCATAAGCCAACACAGAAGAGTAGCAACATAATCTACATTTTATTAAGCTGCATAAAGATTACAAAAGCTTGAAATAGACGTTCATATACTTCAGAAAATACAAGCACAGTTTAATGTCCTATTAAATGCATGAAAATAGAACGGCCGAATTGACTGGCACAGTCTGCGAGTTCAAGTTTAATAGCAAACACTACAAAGGCTAATTCACAGTGCTCAGGAAAATTTAATCCATCTAACAACAACCAATAAAATGAGGAAAAGACTACTTAAATAACCCAGTCCACCGCCTGAGGACCCCAACAAGAAAGATGCCTCAACGAAGCCATCAACGATCCAAATCTTCTCGAGCCGGTACCAATAGAAAGATTATCCAGCAGTGCGCCAACAGGCATGTCTTGAAGAGACATGTGTCACGCAGCAGCAGAAGAAGAGAGCACGCGGCATCAAAACGGAGACCAATGCACAAGTGTTGAACCCGAGATAATGGATGCACGAACGAGCGCCACGCGTCAAACAAACGGAGCCCGACAAAAGGAAGGTGAGACGGCCCAAAAGAAAGCTCTGATAGGAAGCCACGTGTTCAACCTCCTAGCAAAAAAAACTGCAGTGTGGGCCCGACTCGGAAAGAAACAAGCGGAGGCCACACGTAAAACAAACGGAGCTCGGCAAAAGAAAAGCGATACGGCCCAAAAGAAAGCTCCGATAGGAAGCCACGTGGCGACTGCCGAGAAGCTGCGAGCGATACCGAAAAAGGCTAAGCTGCGAACTGAAGAGAAACCGCAAAGGAAAAAGCGATGCGTGAATAAATATTCACACATACAATATATCTAAATTTATGCCATAAATTTGAAATATAGTATTGATAATATATTGTATTAATATATAGTAAATATTTAATAACACTAATAGAATATGAACTATATAATTAATTAGAATTAAATCATATTAATTAAGTATATTGTAGATATAAAAAAATTAAAAATAAATAACTAAAATTCATATCTTTTGATATGATTAGGAATGTATAGAGAATAAAATAATTCTTAAATAAATAATATAATTTTTAGTACTCTTAGCTAAAAAATAACTCTTCAGGAAAAAACTAACCAAAATAAATAAAACATTTCTTAAATAGTTCTAAAATAAAATAATTCTAAAGTAAACAAAATAACTCAAGACTAATATCTCTTTCCATTTTTCACACATATATTCAAGATATTTATATAATTTATGTAAAAAAAAGAAATTATGTTAAAAAATAGTAATAGTTTTGAAACTTCATTCCAACAATTCAAAAAATCAAGCCATATTAAAAAAATAAAACAAATTAATACTAAAAATTATAATATCTAAATATTATCTCAAACTAACAGATTATTATTTTCATATATTATATCAAAAAATCACTATAAATAATATATTATATAACGTATATCTATATTAAAATGTACACTTATTACCCACCTTAAGTGATTTTATTATATATTATTATATATTATATAGTTACTTATTTGTTATATTATGTATATGTCATACCTACATATATAAAAATCTAAATTTAAATTTAGCTTTGAATCGTTATATAAATGTTTTAAAGAAACCTTAAAAAAATTGAAGGTTCATTGTAAATAATTTTGGTTTTTATAAAATATGATGGTTTTTCTAAGGCTAAAAGTTAAAATAGATTATTGTAAAATATAAATTGTAAAAACATTAGCCAACATTACATTGGCTTTGATACAATGTTGAGATTGTAAAATACAATGTGACTAATATTATTAATAACAATTTTAAATGTATAATAATTTAAATATGTTATGTAAAATTAAATTTTAAATAAATAAGACATTAATAATAACAAAGTGGGAAAACCATAACGATAAAAAATGCACAAACAGCAGATTTCATTAAGAACACTTAAATAAATCTATGCTTTCCAAACTCTCTTACATCCTTTTCAATGAAAATCTTTTCCCTTAAAAATAGGAAAAAAGGATGGCAAAATACCCGAAAAGGTAGTTGCCATACCCTTTCAAAAGAATACCTTTGTTAACAATTAATAATCGTAGACAACTGAAATTGACACATCGTTATTTCGACTAATCATCTGACTATTTCCTCTATAATTAATTGAATAAATGCCTATTTATTCAATTAATTATCCAATTTTCATCCCATTATTAAATAAGTAATATTTTATTAACTAATTAATAATATCGCTATTCATCCACTGCTCATCACTATTCGCTAGATCCTATTCCTAGCATTTAATCATTTATTACTTATCTATGTCTCTCATCCTTGTCCCAAAAATTAAATAAATATATCTATTTATTTGACTCCCTTTTCTCTCCACTTTTCATTAAGTTGGCTAAAACCAAATAGCCCACTAATCCCCCACTTGCACATTCCTAACCTCAATCAACTTATTCAAACTTTGCACATCCTCCAAAAGTGTACATAGTCATGGGTCTTTACACGTGATATGGGTCTTAGTACATATCACATGGGTCTTGGTATACATCAAATGGGTCAAAGATTTGCCCATACCCCCAAGGCACCCTTTCAATCCCATCCATCCACTTATTCCAAGGGAACCTCAACCATTGATTTCCCTTTACTCTTGGACTTATCTACATCCACCAACCACATATGCACTTGTCCTCTCCTCATCATCCCAAGCCTCTCAACTAATGAGAGGCCTTTAACCCTCAAATCAATCCTATCCATCCAATCCCAAATCCAAAAATTTAAAAATTGGCCTCAACCCAATTCATTATCATTTACACACTCCTTATGCAATGTTATGTTGTTGATAGGAGAACAACCACCATGACTTAGTACAATAAGGGTTGGTATTAGTGAGCATTTGGTCGTCATTTCACCTAATCATCTAACTTTTTCCTCTATAATTGATAGAATAAATCCTTATTTATTTAATTAATTATCTAATTTTAATCCCATTATTAATTAAATAATATTTTGTTATTTAATTAATAAAATCACTATTCATATGACCCTATTCCTAGCATTTAATCATTTATCATGTGTTGTACTTGTTGGCGTAAGAACTAACACCTCTGGAGTGTGAGTTTGTACGTACAGCTATGCACAGTACGTAATGAGTGCTCTTCAAATTAGGAGGGGAAGCTCCCTCGTTGTGTTGGAATGCATGAAATAGAAAACTAAACTAATGTCCTATCTTTTTGTTCTTAGCTGGTAGAGGCACAAGGTTAAGAAAACCTAGAACGTTGCAGCTAAGAATTTTCTGGTTTCCCAGATCATCTAACTACAACTAAGCTAACTTCTTTAAATCTATCCAATTTCCTCAAGAAATAGAGCATGAGGAAATGGAGCAGGAATGTATTATACGATAAACTTCAAGTGCGGGCTCACAACATGAAGGCAAGGGAGGCGCAACTATTTGCTAATCCAGGAAGAAGTTTATTAAAACAAACAAATAAACAGTAAACCTGGTATAGCTTCACAACATGAAGGCAAGGTAGGCGCAACTATCTGCTTGGCTGAATGAGTTAACTATCACACACATCAAACGATAAGCTTTAAGTACAATTTCACAACATGAAGGCAAGGTAGGCGCAACTATTTGCTCTTCTGAATAGGCTTATAACAAAACAAAACAAAAGGTAAGCAACTGGGACAGTGGATTGTATAGACGCAACACGCATGCAATAACGATCAAACCAGCGACCCCATTTAACTAAGATCGAATAAACACCATGACAATAACATGAAGGCAAGGTAGGCGCAACAATTTATTATAACAGCAATCACTCTTTGAACAGATACAATAATAGCAATACTACAGACAAGGTAGGCGCAGCATGTATGCTATCAAGCAAAAGTTCTAATTTACAAGGGTGAACCAATCTTGAGAATAGGCATGTTGCCGACAATGCAGCAATTCTCTATCACCAGGAAAAGCTAATTACAAATGAGCTGAAAGCTCTTATTTATACACATCAAGGTGTAGGCAACCCTAAAATCACCTTGAGTCAACTACAGTTTTCCAAGACATGCAAGATCTTATTCTCTAAACCTAATTGAATGAACCTACACAGTTAACTAGGAAACTACCATCAGTTAACTGAAACATCTAATCTAAATGGACAAGGTGCAACATGCACGTCCTTATTGAAAGCAAGTCAACTGGAATGCTATCATGAGTTAACTGAAAAATCTAATCTAAGCTCCAAGTGTATGTAGATGTTTCCAAGAAAGACATGCATGCAATGTGTAACAACCATTTAACTCGGAAAGAAGCCTCGAGTTTAACTCATGTGTCTAATGTCTATCTTGGAAAAGGTGGGACGCCTTGAACTGAAGTTCATTGACCCTGATCTCGAGCAAGTAACCCCTCCACAAGGTTAGTGACTGCATCACCATCTAAAGGTCGTCACATGTCTCAACTGTCAATTCACTGCTTCTTAGCAACTCAAGCAAAACTGAAAATCTCTGTATACTTAAACTGGCCCTTCACTGGCTGGTAACTATGGCGGCTTTGTAACTGAAGTGATGGCCACTGTTTCCTCTGCAGCTTGATGCTTCTCACGTTTTTCATGCTTTTCTTTATGGAAGAGTGTTGCATGATGAAACTGCAAACTCTTTGGTTGTGAGAAATACAAATGAACATGCTGCATACACAAAAACCCAATGGTATCAACCCTCTAAACTGGCCTTGGAAGACAATCAGCTATACAAGACATGAAACCATGTGAACTTGAGTGACTACTCTTGTCAACCTTTTCGATGCGCTTGATACAAATCAATGTCAACTTTTCTGATGAAATCATGAATCAAGACTAACTTGGTCTTGAATTCGTTTTGTGTAAACTACATCCTGAAAAACTCGCCTGTTGACTATGAACATGGCTATATTCTGACAACTTCTCCAAAAAACCAAAAATCTCTACTAATGAGGCTAAAAATAGCTTGTCGAAGGGCAATTTTCACAGAAAATTCTGAGACGTGGGTTTTATGTAGAATCAAATTCTAAGATGACCCACAGTGTCAGAATTGTGAAAAAATGTGATTTAGGCCCGCATGCAAAAGGTTTTCAGTTGATATCTGAGGGGCTGTGAGGACATTTTTTCCCGAGAAAATCTAAGATGTGGGTTTTGTCCAGAAGATAATTCTAAGACAACCCATAACATTAGATTCGAAAAATATTGACTTCTACACCACCATGCGAAGGAATTTCACTTTAGAAAATCAAAGCCTCAAGAACTGATGCTCTGGAACAAATTTTCCCTGAAAATTCTAGCACATGGGTTTTGCTGAGAAAGCAATTCTGAATCAACCCAGATGATTTGTTTTGCCAAAAAACGCCAATTCTTCAAACATGTGAGAAAATTTTAAGACGAGAAGATGGAAGAAATCTAGAGAAGAAGAAAGATGTTTTTTAATTTTTATTTATTTATTATCTTCTTCTATCAAAATCGCCACTCTGCCTTGAATTCTGCTGATGAATCTTGACTTGTACCTGCAAAAGAATATTTTTTATGCCTTCACAACTGACCGCTGAAGAAATTCGCCCAACTCTGGAAAGAATTCACCTCTGCTCAAGCTGGATGAATGAAATGATGAATGCCATGCTTGCATAACTAGAGCAAAATCGTACCACAAAAGCAAGACTGCAAGCTCAAACCCTAATTGTGAAGAAGGAATTTGATTGGCCCTTTACCAGTTGAACTGTTGCTGTCTCTGAGTCTTTAGACTAAAAATAATATTTTAATTTCAAAGCATGCAAAGAACTAAAAGTGGCACCAATATTTATCTTTGAAGAAATTCGTCACTTTTTAATGCCTTGCATGCAAAAATATTATTTTTATCATTTTGCCAAAAATAGCATCTTGTTGTGCTCAACACACTTCCCTGATTCTAAAAAGTCAAATTTTGATCTTTTAGGCTTCCATTTGCAAGAGTTATGAGATTTTTGAGAATCTCCTATTTTGTAGCTGACTGTAAAGTTACAACTGACCCTGTTCAACTCTGATTTCCGGATGATTGAATGATCTTGCGACCGTGCTGAGATATCCACTGCGAAGCCTGCATGACAAGGATGAAATGTCTGTTGGGAGCAACAACTGCTAAAATCAACATCTGACACCTTAGAAAATTAGGCGCCTCTGATTAAAATTGATGCACTGATTCCAAACTTAGCCATTTCTTCGTTTTGCCTTCTGATGCTTCAAACTGCCGCTGACGATGAATAATGAACCCCACTGACTGAATAATGGATTCATTGCGTGACTAGAAGTACTCTACATCCAATGACTGTATGTGAGGGATCTGAAAATTGTATTAAGAACCCCAAAAGAATGAGCGCCCCTATTCTGTGATAGCTCAAACACCATTTTGACAAAAGTGTGATTTTCATTTGAACACCATACTTTGACCCTTGATACCGGGAACTGGAATGTTCCGATATGCGTGCCGTCTGTCTTGCTGTACAGTTTGGTCAACTTGCAAGAGATGTTCTTGGAGACGACGAAGCCAGAAAATTGCTTTTAAGGCCTCTAAAAGAAAATCGCCTTTTTCAAAGAAAATTATATTCTTACACTTAGTCATTTTTTGAACTGCCTTCAATCAGCTCTTCTTCACAGCATTATCATCTTGACCTCACACGTACGAGCACTCGCCAAATCCCGGAGGCTGTCGGCTAGACTCGTTGGATAGCTTGAGTAATTGCACACAAGTCTTGTGAAGACTGTAATTGCAAATAACCCCGTCTGGCAGGCCTAAAGGAGAATCGCCCCTAGCCTACAGCTGTGCAACTTTGTGTAGCTACGCTTCACCATCCTCTGTTTTACGTGCTCGGTAGGACCTCTGTCACAGTTACTCAAAACATCGGATCGTCTTGTGAACGGGTACACTGCAAAACTGAACTGCGCTGGAAGAGATCTCAGGAAGACCTCAGTTGCAAATTCATCCATCAAACAGGTCTTATTCAGGATCGCCCCTGGGCTACAGGGGAGCGGATTTGCATTTTGAAAAACTTCTTCTAACATGTATCCTGCCTGCAATTTCCACTTCTAACGCTGATAACTAGATTTTTGTACTGGATACGCTTCCGCTTGATAGCTCGTTGAAAAGCCAAACTAATTCTGCAAAGACTGAAACCATCAAAACACACATGCATCTAGATCTGGGCCTTCAAAAAGAAAATCGCCCTTGGGCTAGAAGGGAGCAGATCTGCATGTCTAGACTGCCTCCTTGTGAGAAAACACTCTTCGCAACCTCTGCTTTTGTCTTTGTTTGCCGAAGTTCTGTAACTCAGATAATCTTGCTTCATGGCTAGTCGGAAAGTTGACTGAAAACTGAACATAATGAATGTATCCTTCATCCAAAGCACTCAAATCTTGACCTTCAAATGGAAGGGCGCCCCTGGGCTACAGGGGAGCGGATTTGTTTTGAATTCATTGATTTTCACCATTTTATGCTTTGCAAGCGCTGTATCCATCATTGTGGTTGACCATGTCGAAGCGTTGTGACTACTAAGGTGTGTGGATGACTATACTTCATCATTTTCACATGTACAGACACTATAAAGTTGATTTGCACATTGATTGCGCAAGTGTCTACTACGTTTCATAGTGAAAAGTTCCCAGACTTAAAATATTTTAGCACTTTTTGCCAATCTGAAAATCCCCTCCATCAAAAAGCATTATTTCCAACATCTTTTATCATAGAGCGTTCCTCTTTGAGTTTCAGGCTTAGATATTGATACCTGGTACTGGCCGACTGCCATTGATGACCCCGAAGATCCTAACTTTTCTCCTAAAAAAGTGAAAACTACCCACCAGCCTTAAACTGACTTTTAACTGAAACTGGCTTCACCACTGTGATTGTGATGTGAAATAAGCCAATCAAAATTAATTTCAGCCAATTCTGACAAGTTCCTATTTTTTAGGGTTTCAAGCTAAAAATAGATTTCAGAAACCCTAATTTTCAAAATTTTCAAATTTTGCCAGTATCTTCCTAGCATCACACTGACTAAAAGCCCATACTTTATTTGCCCAAAAACTGAGTTTTGACCCCACTTTTACAAGGTTTAGACCATTTTAAGCAAAATGCCTTAATGAAGCAAAAATTTCGGTTTGGGTACAACAGTACCCAAAATAATTTTTTGGCATTCTGCTTAAATTGAGGTACACCATATAAAAATGTCGTCAAAAGTCTGTTTTAGGTCAAACCAAAGGTTTTTGTGGGTTTCTGTCAAGGAACATATGGTTAAAATTCTAAAAAATTGAAAATTAGGGTTTTGTGCCCCTATTTTTAGAGAAACCCCCGAAAATAGGACCTTTCCGAAAATGATTGAAAATGATTTTGATAGGATTAATCGACTTAACGATCACACTGGTCAAGTCAGAATCATCAAAAAACATGTTTTACTCTGGTGGGTCTATTCTCGTTTTTCAGGAACAAAGTTAGGAGCTCCGTAGCCATTAATGGCAGATTGGCCAGTACCGGGTGCTGAAAGCTAAGCTAAGCTTCATAAGCTTCAATGAAGAAGCCATGGCGAATTAGGTTGAAAAAGATGTTGGATGAAGGAGATTCTCAAAACGGAAAAGGCCAAAATTTGGCTAACTCTGGAAGGAAGACGCCTTGTTACCAAGGCAGAGATGTAGTCAACAAGGTCATAAGGCACCCCTCTTGAAGAAAGGCACCCTTTGATCTCAAAGGGCAAATGCAAATATCAAATCTATCAGATACAGGCATCCTCTTTGTGTTCATGTTGGCTATTCAACGTGCCAGCAAGCAAGATCACCTGATTCAGGAATCACTGGCAAACGTCAATGAAGTATGAAGATGTTGCAAGCAATGAACAGAGGCGAATCAATGAACTTCATAGCAAAAGCGCCCCTGCTGGCCAAGGGCGCCCCTCATTTCAAGACATCTAATGAAGCTATCAACAGCTGCAATATACATAGCATTTGCTCAGCTCTCTCCCAGCTACGTGATCAATCCGACAACACGTTCATAGGACATGTCAAACAGCCAGATGTTGAGATCAAGCAGAAAACACCAAAGGAGAAGACTGAAAGAACATGCCAAGAAATTGGCTAAGTACAGAAGAAAAGCGCCCCTCTTGAAGAAAGGCGTCCAATCTTTCAAACATGCAGATACAGTCATTGTACTCAAAGACCTCCAGGATGATCTTCCCTACTTTGACTGATCTCGACAACGCAACCATCAGCGAAGGCATCTGACAACTAGAGTTATCTAATGACGGAGATCAAAGTAGGCAGTTTACAACATAGATATAAGCAATCAACAAGCCAAAACCACCCCCGTTGGCCAGGGGCACCCTTGGATTTAAAGGGCCTAAATTTGCTTTCAGAAGCTGAGAAATCAGTCATCCTTTCCACAACTGAGCTGGTTACCCGATGCACAATCAAGCAGAGTCATCTGACTCATCAATCAACGGTAACGTCAAATCGAAGCATGAAGGGTCTAAATGATGAAGGCAAAGAATAGTCATCAAAATTGACTAAGGCAAAGGTTAACGCAAAGGCTAAAAGCGCCCTTCTTGGAGAAAGGTGCCCTTCAATCTGGAGGCTCAAACTCATTTTTCTGAGTTAATGACTCCCATGCATATCTCTTCAATATGGTTCTACCCCAACAACAGATCTATCAACAACTGTCGAAGATCAACTGAACGACCGAGAGCAAGGATCAAACAGAGACACTTCAACCTGGGAAATGATGAAAAATATGCTCAACAGTCAAGAAGGGACACCTAAAAGGTCAAAGGCAATATGCTGACTTCAGTTAAGAAATTTTGGAGGCAAAAAGAGGCCAAACACTCCACAATCAATGGAAATCAGCTTTTGAACTCCAAATCAGGCATAAGTCATGAGTTGGCACCCATATTTAATGGATCCATATTTGAATCATTATATAATCAAGCTAGGCGTCCCAATTTCACTATTTCTTTTTGCAGGTTGAAGATCAAAACAGCAAATTGCTCTCAAGGACTTCTTTTTCAGATCTGGCACGGGTTTTCGACCGTTCAATATTTTTTGAAGATCAGTGGCAAAAGAGGTTTTCTTCTCAAAGGTTGAATTCAAAGGCAAATTTTTGCAAGGAGGCAGATAATAACTTCCAATCCACCTCTTGTCTACTTCCTCTCTTCTGTCTTAAAATTCTTGCATCCCACAGAAAATGGCAGGCCACCTCAGATCTGGCCAACTGGGTATGATCACCTACATACGCGTGTATGGCTACAATGGTCACCCCGCCATGATGCCACGCTACCCTTCAGATAAGGTAGTGTTCATGGAATTCCTGAGGCAATTGGCTGAAGTCACACCTATCTACGCCTAAAGAAGTCGGCTGCGAATTTTCCCATTCAAATGGGACTCTATAGATGTAAAACAGCGGCAGATGCCAAGTTGATGAGCCAAGAAATAGTAAGGCTCAATCTCAAGTACCTCATTGAGAGGAGGTCATCATATGATCCAAGAGGGCTCTATGCAACACATCTCGAGCAATGCTCATCACATGAATCTTCCATAGAAGATTACTGGGTCAATTGTGACGATGAGTTCGAGGTGCGAAGAAGGAACTATAGCCGGCTTAAGCACTCACAAATTGCTGACTTTATGTCAGAAGACATTGAGGGCCTATCCGACGTTGTGGAAGAAGTCATTCTCCCTTCCTTCTTCATGGATCAAGTGGACTCACAACCACTTGACAGAGTGGATTGGTATACAAAAGAAAATACATCTATAGAGGAGAGAACGAGTAGAGTGGTCAAAAACAGTCGACTCTACCTAGACAACAAGAGGACAAGGAAGGTAGTACTTCCCCGAACAAAGCCGCCACCAGTTCAATCTTCACTGCCTTCCACGTCCAGGAAGAAGCCCAAATGAAAGCAGATGAGCATCCTTCCCGAACGAATGCAGATGTCAGGGAACATGTGATGTCCCCACTCTAGTCAGTCACCTGATGCAGTGTGTTAGCCTTTTCTTGGACCCTTGTGGGCTAACTGGTTTGGTTAGAGGGTCAATGGTACCTTCTGGAGAGTTCGGTCTATTTCATTTTCTGAGATCGTGGATGGGCTCATTGCGTGCCTTGGCAGTACTGGAGTCTGAGTTGCTTCTAACGACACTGGATTCGGTGAAGTTTGGAGGGAGATAGGCTTACTTAAGTGATTTATTAGAAATTGACTTTAATATTTCTAATTTTCACTTAAATAAGTCTAAAGTGAATATTTTATTGTATTTCTTTTAATTCACTAAAGGAGGTGCCAAAAATTTAATTCACTATAGGAGGTGCCAAAAATCAAAGAGAAACTATGGAAAGTGACTTTAGTTTGTATTCCATAAATTTAAATGATTCAAAACCCTAAAATGTACGGCCTCTTTAGGTTTTGACCTCCTTGGTTATAAAAGAGACTTGGGCAATGAGAAACTCATATTATTTTGATCATTTCAACTTTGCCTTAAGGGTTTTCTACCTTGCTTCTTTCCTTTGATCAGGTTGCTGCAAATCCACCATTGGAGAAAAAAATCTCTTCAGTGAGTGCACTTTTGAGGCTGTGAGAGATCAGCTGAATTGGTGCTGTTTTAGAGAGCTTCATTTCAGGAGTTCTATAATGTTTCAACAGATTTTTGGAGTGTTCTTCATCAGAAATCAGAGGGTTTGATTGTTGATGTTCTTCCTTCAGCATAGCAGGCATCAAAGCTGTTTGGGCGTACCTTCTACAGGGTTTTTTAATTTATTTTGGCTTGAGGGGCGTTGGATTTGAGCTAAGGCATGTTTCTTCCTTGGAGAAGCGCCTAACTTCTCAAGGGTTTATCTTCCTCATCTTCAGCACTTTGTATTCCCTCTTCTATAGCTTCAGTTTCACAGTTGGATTCAGACCTTGTTTCATCCTATTATGAATCTTGTCAAATTTTCATGTATAGACTGGCAAACTAGCTTCATTTCTTAATTAAAAAAACTGGAGGCTTTCGGGTATGTTTGTATGTTTTAAATCCATTGTCGATGCAAATAAATACCTTCTGCAATTTCAGTTTGAATAGAATAGCTCAAGTTTTCATTCTATGAGCATTTATATGATGCGCCCCTTCTCTTCTGTCTATTAAAATTTCTCTAAAAAATTCAAAAACACAAATACTCTTAAGAAAAGACAGGTTTTGAATAGTGAGCTAGCTAGGCTCATCACAGAACACATGGGGAAGAACAAGGATTGTTGGTGCAAATCAGCAAGAGGTACAGGTGGAGACAACCACCAATTTACCTGAGATAGTTGAGACCGTTGCAGCCGAGCCAAAGCCAGTGATTGAGATAATCACAGCAAAAATGGAGCCCATGGCAAAGGCAGTAGCAGCAGAAACGGTGATTGTAATAGAAACAGATCCACCTACTTCACCACCATCACAACAGTCCCAAGTACCCATCGATTTGGACTCTCCACCACGAGACATCGCTACAGCACAATCTCGTTCATCCAGCATTCAGAGGGCCCACATTCCTCCTTCCAACGAGGCTAGTCAAGATTCTATCTGGCTTGAGAGTTTCCTTGGAAGGAAGAGGGAAAGGCCATCCTACCAACTCGACTTCACAGAGTTCAATCATGTCCCTCAAGACATGTCGGCGAAGAAGTTGAAGAAGCAAGTACATGTGGAAAGGAATGCGGATAACGAGGTCATCGTAGAGACTGTTGCCCCACCTGAGGACAGAAGCATACATGAGGTAGAGGTCAGGGATTTCACACTATCGAAGGTGAACCTTGGAAAGACCACTTGTCAGGTGGAGGTAGACCTTCTCGAAATTGCCTCAGCAAGCGCCCAAGAAAGGATGGCTAAGGATGGCCAAGACAAAGCAACCTTAAAGGTTGAAAACCGGCAATTGAGGATGTACATTTACAGCTTGATGCATGACACTCCCAACTCCTCTGCTTTACCACAAGAATTGTTGAATCTTCCCACAGAGCAGAATCATCACCAATTGATTACATATGGCAAACACTTGAGAAATCAAATGGAAGAATTTGTTGTCAAAGGGTGATATGTACTGGCAGAAGTATATCAGTTGAGAGACAGAGCACATGCACTCCGCACGGAAATCCAACAGTCAGAGTTAAAGATAGCAGAGAAGAGGCCTAGAGATGAGCTCACGATTGCAAACTTGCAATTGGCGTACCAATCAATTACCACCACAGAGAACAAGCAACATTTGTTTGATTGGAAGTAACAGCTGGCACACAAGGTGAAAGCCTATGATGTTAATTCTATGGAGCTGATTGATTATAGACATATTGTCACAGATATTATCAACTTAGCAAAAACGTTGGTAATATCCTTCCCTCACATAGAATATCAGCAAGAGGGAGGTGAATACATTGAGCTGAGAACAGTACAGAATCAATTCAGAGATGTCATCCGAAGCACATTCCTCGATGATCCTGATGGTTGTAAGTTGACCAAAGTTGCAACCATGTCTACCAAGTTAGATGACAGAGCTACCAAGTGCAAAGACTGTCGGCAGCAACTTGTGACGGGTGAAGAAATACTAAAGCGCCACGTCGTCATCTTACGGAGCATTAATTGCCCAGAGGCTGAGGAGGTCAACGACTAGATAGAGGCACTATTGACCAATGGTGAAGAGGTGTAAAGCACCTCAAGAAGGACGCCCTACCCTCCAGAAAGATGATAACTATGACTGAAGTTAACTTGACGCCCCTTTCCAAGTTAACTCCAGATCCCCACAGATCATGCTTGTCAGATCCCACTAATCAAGGATGTCTAATTGACTTCCACGATTTGTGAATCTCAGATCTCCTTTAAAGGTGGATGTCTATTTTGGAGGCACATTTGTAATTTAAGTTCACTTTTAGTTAGGTGTCAGTCAACAAAGGTAGACTTCCAATTTGACTTTTGTTTAGTTTCAGTTAACTGGAGTAGTTTTCTAGTTAACTACTTGCTCACCTACATTTAGACATAGGAATAAATCTTGCTGATTGGAAAGAATTGATTGTTAACTCAAGGAGATTTTAGGGTTGCCTACTCCTTTGAGTTTCTATAAATAAGAGTCTTGGGCTCATTATTTGTTAAACCTTTATTTACTACGCAAAATTGTTGCACCCTTGTTGCCAGATTTTGCATGTTTGTATTTGTTCACTCTTGGATGAGAGTTTATTGGTTGATCGTAATTGTGCATGATTTCATGCCTTTGCTGTCCCAATCTTTGTAATTCTTTGGAAAATTTTGAAGAAGAAAGTTAGATGGCGCATGCATATTTTATCTAAGATTTGAGTCGATTCAACGTCTTGTTCTAAATAGTTTATTGTTTCAATCTCCTCCTTGGATAGAGGTTCCTCCTCCTTGGATAGAGGTTCCTCCTCTTTGGATATTTTGTCATTAATTGCTATCGTTTGATGTTGTTTAAAGATCCGGATTTCAGCTTATACTTCGGACAGGGTTCCTCCTCCTTAGCAATCCTGATACCCAGATCTTCGTACCTTGTTGTTTCCAGTAAGTTGTTTCCCAACCTATACCTCGGACAGGGGTTCCTCCTCCTTGGCAAGTCTTAGATTCAACCTACCATAAAGAGTGTTTACTTGTATAAAACCTTATCCTAGCATATATCCGAGAGTTCAGAGCCTCGACCATATTCTAAGGAGACGGCGGATTCAAGTAACCCAACCCATCCATTTCGCTCCTATGCCCTCATGCTCTGTTAATCTTGGGGAGATAGGATAGTTTAGAAGCTAGTTTAGTCAGAGTTAAGATCTACGAAAACCAGAGAAAAAGCTTAGCTACGGCGCATTGTGTTTATGCACCCTTGTGTCCTACCACTGAGTAAAAAAGATAGGAACCTTAGTACCCTTTTTTACGTAGAACATCAACAAAGAGAGATCTTCCTCTCTATAATTTGAAGAGCAGTACTATAACACTTGCAAAAGCTGTCTGTTTCCAAGAAGCACTCCAGAGGTGCTAATTGAAACGCCAACATCATGTATCTTCTATAGTCCAACCTTAGATAAATAAATCCAATATGTCCCCCATCCTCATTCCAAAAATTAAATAAATATACCACATTTATTTATTTGTCCACTTTATCCACTTTTCATTAAGTGGGCTAAAACCAATTAGCCCACTAATCCCCCACTTGCACATTCTTAACACTCGTTCCATTCAAACCTTACACATCCTCCAGAAGTGTACATAGAGATGATCGTTGTACACAAAATGTGGGTCTTTATACATGTGACATAGTTCTTAGTTCACATCACATGGGTCAAAGATTGGCCCATACCCTTGAAATGCCTCAAGGTACCCCTTCCATCCTATCCATTCACCTCTTTCAAGGGAATCCCCTACCATTGATTTCTCTTGATTGGAGACACTTTTCCTCTCTACATCATCCCAAGCCTCTCAAGCAGTGAGAACCCTTGATCTTTCAAACCAATCCTAGCCATCCAATCCCTCATTCCAAAAATCTATAAATTTGCTTCAACCCAAGCTATTAACATGCATACACACTCCTTATGCAATGTTATGTTATTGGTAGGAGCACTCATATATCATCTTGGAGCACAACCACCATGACTCGGTGCAGCAAGGGTTGGTATTAGTGAGCATTTGTATATTTTCATCAATGTTTTAACTAATCCTTATATTTAATCGGAGTGTTCATAACTTCATATATTGTGAGTAGAATAGGTTATGTTAGTTTAACTTGTTCTTGTATGCTTGCATTTTGTATGTACACGATAATTTACTGACTAATTTATAGTTTATTAAATTATTAATGGTTACAAGGTGTTTAAAGAATATTTTATAAAGCATAAAATAAAATAAGGTTTTTAACCTTATATCTAGAACATTAATAATGTTATAGAGGTTTGACACCTAATAACATTACATTCTAACACAAACCTTTTCATCCAACGAAGAAATAAGTTTCCCTAGTGCATATGAATTCTCACTCAGCCTCTAGTTTGCACCCCTGTCATGCTAGGGCTTGACAATACAGAATTTCAACTTTGACCCAATTTTGATTAAAAATAATTGTCACAATAACCCAAAATAAATCAATATATGCTGAAATTTTTACTATAACTTGAGTCCAATCCTCACTTTGGTGAAAAAATATTAAAAAAACTCAATGTTTTGCAATCTAAGAAGTGAATTTGGTAGAAAACTAAATTTTGTAGTAACTTCTTGAAACATGCTTTCAGATTATCTCAAAACTGGAATGTAGTTGCTTCAACATTTCCTCAATCAACCTTCTGGATTTTGGTAAAATAATTTGCAATAATGATAGAGATATGTGCTTGACAACATGAGCTCACAAACTGAAAAAGCTTGCCCTATTTCTTATCTTATAGATCCCAAGAACATACTCTGATACCACTTGTAATGAAATTATTTGTACAAGAAAATAATATGATAAGAAATAAGACACAATACTTGATAATAATAAGCCACTTCAAGGGGCCAAACTCCAAAATCCATCAATAAGAACAGAACTTGCACTACCATGCTTAACAACTACTCACTACCTCCCATATATAGGCATCATTAGGCAATATTAGCAACCTAATCCAATAAGACTGACCTACCTTACAATAATTATACATAGGGGCTTATAAATGACTCAATTAAGGATCATGTGAACCATAATTGATAATCACACATCCTAATACATGCTATAGGCCAAACGAGCCCATACAACAGTAGCAATGTCCCCAACACAAATGCAAAAAGGATGTATGCCTAATACGGAATATTGCAGAACAGATATTTATTCTGCAAGCGATCCAACATTGATGAATGAATTCCAAATCAAGTGAATTTTAATTTGCTTGATAAGGGAGGCAGGTGACACGGAGTGAGGTGGTGGGGGAGCAGCAAGTTGAGGAAAGAGAGAGAGAGAGAGAGAGAGATCATTTTGAATCAAACTGAGATAAAATTAAACCAAAAACAAAACATATTTGAGGAAAAGAGCAGTTAGATATTCATAATAACCTTTGATTCCATAATGAATCCTTCTGAGATGCTACCAGTACCAAAAACTCCATCATCTATATCAAGCAAAACCCAGGGCCTACAAAACATAGACAAAGTAATTAGGTCCTATTTCTTTCACTAGTAAGACAATGTATTTTTCTTTTGACAACAAAATACTAACTCCAGTGCAACCAAAAACACTCATTCATATATGAAAGTATCATGCAATATTATACATTTACTGATTAGGAAAAGATAGTCCAGCAATCTTTAGAGAAGGCTTTCACAGCCCAAACAGTGGAAGCTTCATCTATTAAATTTCACGTGTTAATTCATATATCCAAATCAAATAAGTTTTTTTACATGCCTCGAAAAATAATAGACAATAAATTTCAGAAGTTGCTTTCATCAAACTTTGTTAATTATCCTCAGACAATAGAACAAACTTCATATGAATAAAGACAAGCCCAGCAATCTTTAGAGAAGACTTTCACAGCCCAAACAGTGGAAGCTTCATTTATTAAATTTCACGGGTTAATTCATATATCCAAATCAAATAAGTTTTTGTACATGCCTCAAAAAATAATAGACAATAAATTTCAGAAGTTGCTTTCATCAAACTTTGTTAATTATCCTCAGACAATAGAACAAACTTCATTTGAACAAAGAAAAGCACCAGACCAGCTTTTTCTAGGTAGCAAATGCTCAAGAGTGAAAATAAGTGGACCTTAATTTTAACACGAAGTGTAAAAAACATCAATGCTGTAACGACCCCAAAACCGGTAAACAAAATTTTTCTAACATTTCATTCCTAAACATATAAAAGTATCAAGTAACAAAGACATGCAATAAAAATTCGTCCTTTCTTTATTGATAAATACATGCAAGTTACAATATATATTTCCACATGAATTCCATTTTCATTGTTAATATAAATCAGAGTACAAAGTAAAACAAATTACATACATAGCTCGTAAGCTTTTGCACAAATAGTAGTAAGACGGTCCAGGTTCCCTTCCTTTCAAATCTTGGTGTATCCGTCGCCTGCGGTGGAGGAGAAACATCACTCAGGCGCTTTTCCGCCAACCACGGACTGTTAATGCGGTCCCCCGCACATCTATCATTCAATAGATGGCCCTCCCTTCGAACGAAGAGATTGGTAAAGTAACCGGCTGCGACAACCCAACTGAGCATAGTGCTGTGTCCTATACATCTAGAACTTGCTATTTCACAATCCCGAACTAGCATGATGGATCACAATGAACTGACAGTGTAGTCTTGACTATCTCACATCTAAGTGGATGTCGTACCTTCCACTACTTTGGCCAAAGTATTCTCATTCAGTACTTCGAATGAAGGTCATCTATCATATACACTACTCAGGGCCAATTTGACTTAAGGCTATCTTACACTACGCGTAGGCTAAGTCCTTCACTGGATTGTCAATCATCCCAGACTATCCTACATCAATTTAATTCAAGACAACAATTATAGGTTCAAGTCCTTCACTGGATTATCTTTCATCCCAGACCAACCTACGACATTCTTACTTACTAGAAATAATCCAACTTGACAAGTAATCCATTCCTTCTCTCCTGTTTCGGAAATCTTTATCCTAGGAGTTCCTTAGCCTATCTCAGTTAGTCTAAAACTCTAAGCTGCTTGAATTCACTTGACTCCTGTCCTTATTTCGTTCCTAGAATATAGTAACTAGTTTACCCTTATTCTCCATATACGGAGATCATACACAACATGCAATATAAAAAGCACATAAATCCTTCATTTTTATCTTTTCTCTTTTATGAAAAATAAGTAAACTATCCCTTGAAGTTCCTTAAGCTATTTCTTAATTCAAAAAGCTTTTCTAAGGAAATTTAACTTATTCCCCAATTCAACAATTCCTTAGAAACATAGAGGTTTCCTATTATTTTTCCTTTCAAACTACAGCATAAAGCAAGGCATACTCAAGCAATCTGATCACACATTTTAAAATAAATGTCAGAAAATCTACAAAGATATTTCTCATGCCTGATTTCCTTTTGCGTATGAGCTTGATCGGTAGCTTCAATCCTTGCTCCACCGTCCTTCGCAGCCTTCTCTCAGCTTGAACAAATGCTACTTTCAGGTAAATGCAAAAGGTTGCTCTCAGCAATATAGTTTCAAATTACAAATGGCTTTCAGCAAAAATGGTAATGGCTTCTCACAAAATGGCAATGGCTTTCATATAATGGAATTTCAAAACACAGAAATACCACAGCACTGTATTTCGAATTTTTCCAAGGCAAGGAGAGTGAATGAAAAATGAGTGTTTTTTAACAATGAGTGAGAACCTATTTATAGGTTTCGAATTCTCATGTTTCCTACCTTGTAGGCATGAGAATTCGACACCTCTTATTTTGAAAATGTCAAAATCTGCAGTGGCAGTCAAATAGCCAAACACACAGCAAAAGAGTTGATGATTCAACATATTTTCCCAAGAATGTTTCAACATTTCACTTCTGATTTTCGTGGAGCAACCACGTACAGGTCAAACATTCAACTTGCCTTCAAAAATGGCGGACTGCAGCACAAATGGCGTCCAAAGTTTCAGTTTGAAAACATCAAGGGTTTTTTTGCAATTGTTGTTACCTTTCTTCCACCCACGCATCCACAATGGTGGCGCTTTAGCATCCGCGACCAAGTCTTTCAAGTGTGAGCTGGGCGCGGACTGTATTTGCTGAAGTTTTTCGCCATTTCTTTGCTTAACACAATCGCGCGATTTCTTCACGGGAAGAAATCCGCGATTTTTCAAATGTTTCTTTTATACTTTCCAAAGTCTATAGTTCATACTTACATTTCCTTAAATGATTTTTATAAATTTTCATTGGTCTTTACAAAATTTCGAAATTCTTTTTCCTTTTAATATTTTCCAAGTATTTCAATATTTCGAATTTCCTTTGTATGGTTTGCAAAGTATTTACCAAAGACTATGAAAGTCTTATTACCTTTATTTCCAAAGGTAAATAAACTCAAATACCTTTATAAGATAAATGTAAATTTAAATGCCAAAGATTATAGTTTATATAAAATCTTTCCAAAGGTTTAGATATTTTAATATTCTCATTAAAATGTATTAATATATTTTGTATTATATTCAATACAATATTATTATAGTTTTTAACTTACCTTTCTTTAAATATATAAATATATCTATATAATATTCAAATATTATATTAGATATATTAATATATTATATTATCGGTAAAACTATAATAACATCGATATTAAATATATTATTAAATATATTAATTAACTTAACCAGTTTACACTTAAATATATCTATACATGTTTATTTTCAAATCTCCAATTACGTGTATTATAGGCCAATCAGAGCACCTCTAATAGACGTAATTGCATAAACACATATTTATACATTTAACTGTAAATTCCAGGCATCAGTAACTTATCAGTTCACATTTCACATTCAAGGTTCTCAGAACAGTAAGTCAGTCAATCAAGGAACACCACTCATAAAGCATAAAGAAGTAATCAGAAACTCCTAAGCCTAAGGATGACTTATCATGACAACTTAATCTGACTCGGTTCCCAAAACTCTCAGTGAAGTGTGTGTATGCTCAGCTTGATCAACTTTACCGGTTAATCGACCAAGCCCCTCTCCCGAGTGATGTCTCCCCTCTGCCTGGAGGAATAGTTCCTGTACCTGCATCCACAGACATACAATCTCGGCAGTTACTTGTTCATAACATCAACAGTATACAAAACGTCAAAATTAGAATATTCTCAATTCAATACTTTGCATGCAACATAACATCAATAGAAGTACCAACCAAATGAGACAGTTATTTAAATAGAGAACATTCATTTTGATAACAAAACACGTTTTATTCATATCAAAGATTCACACAATACACTCATTTGCCCTATGCAATAGTAGCTATACAATCGGGGTGTAACAAATGCCATTACTAAGCTAGAATTGCATACCTTCCATTTGAAGAGACAACAAAAAAACTGTCATCTTGCAAACAGTCTAGTGCCTTCATCAAACTTGCACGATCTTGGAACCAAACAAACCCTCTTGTAAATTGTTCCAGTTTGAGGGTTGGTAAAATATGAACATGGACAACTCTGCAACCCATGGAAGTTATGACCTCCTTCACATCAAATGGGTTCACATCCTTTTCCAGATTATCTAAAACCAGAACTTCCAAGGAATAAAACTGTCTCTCCTCAGTTCTCACATGTCCATAACAATGTTCACATCCAGCATCTGTGCAGCCACATTTAGATTCATTAAGGCCCATATGAATCATCAGGTTTGCTCTCTTGCTTGATAGCATTGGTTTCATAGACTTCCTACAATGTTTGCCATTTGAAATGTTGAAGTGGCCAGTCCCCTCCCCATCATAAATTGAGTCATCTTCAAAGAATGCACTCCCATCAGAAATGTGTAGCTCATTGCACCTGCACATTGAAGAATGAAAAATATATTGGCAGTGAGCTGTGAAAGTGTTACCAGAGTATGTTCTGCATTGATTGTAGGCTGGCAAACTTGTTTGTCTAATGTTTGATTGAGAAGCCCTTGAATAAAGCCTTGTGCAACTTGGGCTTGTCTTTTGGCATTCCTTATAAGTAAAATGTAAATTCCTTTGAAGATTGTGATCAGATTCAGAAAAGGGCATATCAGCAGAATCTAAATAAACTGGCGAAAAAGAGTTACTCTTTTCTGAAACAGAATGACCATTGCAGTGATGTTGAATAGCTGATATGTTCTTCTGACCTTCACAGTTGCATCTAAAAATGTTTATTTTGTCATTTCTGCTCCGTGCATTCCTATTACATTCACTTATGCATGTGCAGTCCACCTTTATTTCATCAACTGTAGATAACACTTTCTGTAACTGAATGTGATTATCATGTTGCTTACTTAAATTCTGACTTTCATAATCACATTTTTCCTTTGAAGGGCTATAGTCATCTTCTTCATCAGATGAGATATTCACTACAGCAGGCAGCGATTCTGGTGATCCTATCCTATTTCTCTTAAGCTGGTTGAGTTTGTTCACACCTTTGACAGTATGCACCTTGCTTGCAGTTTGGTCCGGATGATCACTTGAGTCTTTACAGCCACAAGAAGGGTTATTTTGTATGTTCATCTTCACATCTGATGCTGTCAAGCCACTGGATCTTAGAGCATCAAAATCATTAGAAGCATCACTTTGCACTTGGAATAAGTGAGAACTTTTGCAAGATGAAACTTCAAACACTTTGGTTGGAATTTCCCGTGGTGACAAATCATTGTCTGAAAATTGTTGAATAGAATTGTCAAAACTATCTAAATCATCACCACATTGTAGTAAGTTCTCTGAATCTTTTACATTTACAGTTGTCTGATTATTATCCTGAACTTTTCTTCCACTAGTGAACATCTCACTATTTTTTAGAGTCCACCGCTTAACATTGCCCCTAGAATAATGAAGCAAAAATTTTTTGCCAGCACTGCCCTCCATAATTTTTCCATCCTTCTGATTCTCTTCCATAGTCAATTTTTCGCTTTTCCTTCCACAATTGCACCCCTCATCCCTATTTTCCATAGCCAAGGATGACGAAAGCCTTTTCATACCACCATGAGCAGATAATGAATAATCTTCTGAATTTTCTTCTCTTCTCATCTCGGCACTCAGATGACTGTTCATCTGATCTTCTTTTAATTCAACTGCCATCGAGTTAAGATCCAGATTAAGCTCTTGTTCATTAGATTGGACAAGCTTTAAAAACTCTCTGATTACACGGTGACTTTCAATGCTCCCTGTAGCCAACAAGCATATATTCTGACAAGACACGGGGGTAATTCTAGATGTATTTGGCCCAGCTTGCCACAAAACCTTAAAAGTGCATGTGCACTGGTCCTCGTCATCTATCAAACCATGCTCGGACTTACAAACCTGTAACCATATATATCCTGTTATAATAAAGTCAACTGCCTCATGAACATGCTATGATACTATCAAAGAAACAATGGAATAATATAACAAAAACAGAATATGATAAATAACATATTTGCCACTTTGCTTCATCTTTAACTGTGGGTTCTAGTTTTAGGACAATATCTATGCTCCTCAAGTTTAGTCCAAATTAATTCTGAAATTTGTGTACAAGGGAGCCATCAGTATAGCACACTAGCACAGGTAATCAGAATAAAGACAATGCGCACTAATAACTGATTGCACCAGAAAAGTTGATGCGCAAGCACAAATGACACATAGGCAAAATCATATATCTGAAACCACTTTAACTCGACTAACAAAGTGCACCTATGCAACCCAAGAGGTTGGTTCCAACCACAGTCAACATCTCATACCCAAGACCACTTTGACTTGTTAGTATTTTAATTTTTCACTTTTGTACAAAACAGAACAGTATGTACAATATAACCGTTCTTATTATGGGGGTAAGCTCCCTGAGACATAAATAAACCTAAAACTAACAGAAATTATAAATATGCACTCTGTACAAATTATGTCTTGACGTTTTTGCATTAAAAGTATATATCTAACTGACTATGTTTTTGCCTCACATGCAGCACCGAACTGTCAACAGTCAAGACTACAGTGAGTTTTTCAGGTTTATGGGGGATTAACAATTCAAGCATGAACAACCACAGGCTTATACCAATTAAAGAAGAGACCTGTATTTAGCTGCAAACCAAGATTTGATTGAATAAAACAACTGACTATGTTTTTGCCTCACATGCAGCACCGAACTGTCAACAGTCAAGACTACAGTGAGTTTTTCAGGTTTATGGGGGATTAACAATTCAAGCATGAACAACCACAGGCTTATACCAATTAAAGAAGAGACCTGTATTTAGCTGCAAACCAAGATTTGATTGAATAAAACAACTGATGTTGACTACTAGCTAAATCAAGGACCAAAGAACTGGTATCAATACAAGAAATGATTAAATGAATGAACATCACATGATTCCATGAGATAAATTGCTAAAGCAATATGCAAAGTTATTACCTCAATGAAAAACTGGCATCAATACAAAGTTTGACCAAGTTACTCAATTCAATTTACTTGATGGAAATGCAAATGCAAGATGAATGATCTCCATATAAGCTTCTACAGCATAGGCTTTACATCAACTCAAATACATTCATTCACTACACAAACATAAAGAATTGACTTCAATCCTTTGAATGACAGTTTCTGCAGCACGAGTCTGTCCTCAACCCTCCTATATCATGTGTTCATCACACATTTATAACTCTCGACAGCAGTTTCTAGAATAAAATAATATTAAATAATTGTTTTAAAGAAATTCAATCTCATCCTCTTAAAAAGAGGAAACAGGAACTTCAAAATTGCCTAAAATAAACCCATTTTCTTTTTTAAATCTGCTTCACCTCTCCATAGGTCAATGGGATAAGATGGTGCCACCCTTCCCCTGATTTTTTCTTTGTTTCACTTGAACCTGGACATTGTATTTTCTTTTAGTCAATTTAACATGTTATCGCACTTTTTATCCAGTGCTGCTATCTTCATCACCTTTTTTAAGTGGTGATGCCATTAAAAAGCCACTTAATTTTATGTTTTAACTTGGAATTATGTTAGGTGTGACCTTACAAGTCCATTGCCACTCTGATCATCACTTTTCATTGGCATTGCCATGAGGAAAGTGCAAAACTAACTTAAGATTTAAAGTTGTTTTCAACTTGTAGCTTCTGCCACCATCACCACCTTGGTCACCTTTCTTTAGTGGCATTGCCATTGAGAATGTGCAACTTTAACTTATGTTTTAATACTTGTTTTCAACTGGTCGCATATTTCTGCCAACGCTTATGCCCTTTTAGAGTAGTATTGCCACTTAGAAAGCACAACTTGCTTGGGTGTTTCAACTATCACACTTTCTAACCATCTTTGCCAGCTGAGTCGCACCTTTAGAGTGGCATAGCCATGCCAAAAAGGGCGATTTAAACTTAGATGTTTTTCCTCTTTGCCCTTTGTCACATTTTCAACCATCATTGCCATTTGAGTTGCTCTTTCGTGCTGGCTGAACCATTGGAAAGGTGCAACAACTTACCCATTTCCACTAGAATGTTTTCCTTTGTAGTGGCATTGCTCATGTTTGCTTGTTTGGACAAAGCACTAAAAAGACTACAGAAGTTATTCCATCGTCCTTGCCTTCTGGCCTTCATTGATTAGTTGTCTTCTATTTCACCTTGGAGCCTTGAACCATTGAAAGTTTGACTAATCATAGTTTTTTGTTCCTCAACCATGAATGATTAAGACAACCTAGGTCAAACCCTTATAACTTTGATAGAAAGGACAACTTTGCTAACATTAAAACTGTGATATCATGAAAAAGAAAGTATCATAGGGGTACTAATTTCAGTACTAACACAACTCAGGTAATAAAGTGCACCCATGCAACCCAAGAGGTTAGTTCTGTTGGTTGAATATTTTGTAAACTTAGGAGGTTTAGCAAAATGGTGATTTCAACACAGTGTGTGAGTTAAACTCTCCTATTTAAGGGAAGGCTCCCCCTATCTAAATAACTAAAAACAAATATGTGTGAAATGATAATCTTTCCTCTTGTTTCAGGAGAGATTAAACTCTTTTCTCTTCACAGAAAAGTAACATGAACTTTTTAAATAAACTATAACAGCAGCTTGCGAATAAAATCAGTAGAAAGGAAATGAAGTTTTCTGAAAGCTCAAAGACTTCCGTAACTTCCTTCGGGACGGGAAAACAACCTCAAGCACAAAGTCTTGAAAATCTGCAATCCTATCTACCCTTTTTAAAAGATAATTCTAATGATAATATACAGCATATGACAGTACAAAGTCTGAAAATATGATGTATCTATTTAACTACTATGAATGAGAATCGTCACGAGCACAAAGACTTGCAATTCTTCTTAACTTCTAATTTATGAATTCAATCTTCAATATTGACAGCACAAAGTCTGAAAATATATTAATTGAAGCTCTCTCTAGCAATCTTTCTCAATTTTCAAATAATCACAAAGCAATGCCCCAAAATGACATAAGAACACAATGGACACAAAGTGAGAATTCAACACAAAGTCTGAAATCTGCAACTCTTTGACATTATTTGAAAATGAACAACTTGTAATTATAAAGCTCAAAGTCTTTATGAGTACAAAATTCTGCAGAGTTTTCTTGCTTGCCAAAAAGATAAAAATTACAAAAAACCTTCTCAAGTATTTATAGGAGAGAGGTCATGAGAAAAAGGTGGGAGGATCCCAACTAACTTGAGAAATTCTCTCAACCACCAACTACTTGCAATTGACTTATTCAAAATTACAGTCTTAAACTATTTTGACTTGTAATTAGATTACATGTAATTACAATTTACAAAACTGCAAGTGAAAGAAACACTTGCGATTACAAAATTTGTTTTTACATGTAGTTTGTCGAAAACAAAATGCATAATTGAAATTATTTTAAGTGTCCAAGACACGACTCTAACTACATCATCCTTCATCTGCGATGATCTTCATGCTGCTTTAGGATTTTAGAACTTGAAGTATTCAGGATTGGTGAAGAGATCTCGAACTTGGAACGAGAATTTGCATTCTTAATGATCTTTGTGTCCTTGGCGAACTTCAACCTTATCACAGGCTTGGAGTAGTACCATTTCTTTAGGAAGTTCTTCTCTTCGTTGCGTCCTTTTTCCATGCTTGATTCACTTTGTCCCTAGATGGTTTCATGAGGATTATTGACCTTTGAGCTGCTCCATGAATTACTGTTGTATCTCTTCTTCTTTTGTTCACTGATGAAGAACCCATAACACCTTATTCAAGATGAAATTGTTATAAAACAATGCCCATGCCTTGATTTATTGGTTTGATAGATCATGTGTGTAAACAAGACTGACAAGGGAAGGGATAATTTGATGCAAAAATGGGCTCACATGTGAATTTCGGGTTTTGGAAGGCTGACAGCAAGTAAGGTTTGACAGCAAGTAAGGTATAATGTAATCGGGATTTTTGGAAGCCATTGCAAGTAAAAAGTGCAAGGTAGGAAAAATAAGAGGTCACTGCAAGTTTATCATTTTAACTTGTAACCTTGGTCAAAATCTCCTACTTGTAATCAGATTATGAAAACCCGATTTTCAGCCAAGGGCATCATTTTTGTAGAAAATGATAATGATGATGAAGAAAAATGGTAATGGCGAATGAATATGTAATGAAGGCAAGTGAATGAAAAACGAAATGCAAAGGCGAATGAAAGAGAGAGAAAAACGTTTTTATGAATGAAGGGCGAATGAAGTATGATGGTGTATGAAAGAGAAATGAATGAAGGGTGTGTGAAGTGGAAAAACGCATTTTCAGCCATACACTTTTTTTTATAATATGCAATCTCAATCTCCATAGAAAGGCAACCCAAGAACAAAAGATTTAAAGCAATAAAAACAGAAAAATAAAAAGAAACAAAGAACAAACTCAAATCTGCAAAAATGGGGCAATGGTAGAGCAAAAATGGGGAATTTAATAAAGTTGCAGACCTTGCCAAGTGTTCTTCATGCCAAAATCTCTTCAATCGGGGTACATATGAGCAAGAGCAAGCTACAAAATCCACAAAAACACTTGCAAAACTCATTTCGGGTTTTTTGATGCTCATTGCAATTGAAAAATATAACAAATAACTTCAAAAAATGCCCTTTACTTGCATTTCGAGTTTTTTCATGACTTTTTCACTTTTAAGTGAAATCGGGATTTTTAGAGCTCATTGCAAGTTACTTTTTGAACATAACATGTAAAGTGAGTAAAAAGTTCCTACAACTTGTAAGTTATTGAAAAAGTTCCTACAACTTGTTATGAAGGCAAAAAGTTCCTATTATTGACTTGCAATGAAGCCAAAAAGTTCCTACTTGCAGTGAAGCTCAAAAACCCGAAATTGACCCAAAATATAAGAAAAATGACTCAAAGAGAAGGCAAATGAAGTTGGAATGCGATGAAATTTGGAGCAAAGATTGAAAATGACCCAAGGAATAATTTCCATATCTGAAATAGAGATTTTTCACCTCGTAAAGTGTGCCTTTACACAAAAAGATCCCTATTTGCAATGGTGATCAAAAATCCCGAAATTAGACAAAACAAAGGGAAAAACATGTCAAAATGTTCCCAAATTTCACACAAGGCAAAATAGGATGGATACCAAAGGCTGCACAATTCAATTGGAGAATTTTGGTGCCTCAAAATGCGTGCCATAGAGATTTATGAAGAAATTTTAGGCAAAATTTCATATGGGTTGTCCAATTTTGAGAATTCAAAATTGAGGACAACAAGTTCCAAGTTCCAAGTTCCAACCATAGGCACATCACACACCCAAGCCTAGTTTGACTCAGCTAACAAAATGCACCTACGCAAGTTGCAACCCAAGATGTTAATTCCAATTTCCAACCACGGGCAACATCACATACCAGAGACCACTTTGACTCAGCTGACAAAGTGCACCTATGCAAGCCAAGAAGTTAGTTCTAATCATAAAGTAGCATCTTTGCACCCAAAGTAGACAGTGCTCATCAAAGTTAGATAATAGTTCCATTTGCATCATAACAGCTTTACACCCGAAGTTCAATAATGCATCCCAACAAGGTTAAATACATTCACACCATAATAACTTCCAACCATACACCAGTACGCCTTTGCCATCACCTATAACACATACAAACACCTTTAGCATCAAATGCATCCACCCAGACAGGTTCTGTATTTGTGTTCTTTAAATTCAAAGGAAGATCAGAGAATAGCCAATATCAGCACTGACATTCTTTTTTGAAAGAGAAATATCAGGCTTCTGCAAGTGGATGTAAAGGATTTCTGGTTTGTTCAGTTGTCAGTGAACAGCTTTAACAGATTGAGACTTCTGAAGCTGCAGAGATCAGAGTCAGATGTTTATGTTGGTCTTTGAATTGGCCAATGTTACGCCAATTAGATTTAATATCTTCTTTTAAATCAAACTTGAGCTGGTCAATGGCTTGTTATGCCAGATGTAAAACAGTAAAAGTACTATCTATAATAAATGGATGTAATATTGGCTCTGAAAGGGGAGAAAGCAAAGAAAATGAGTATGTCCAAGTTTGTGGATCTCTAAGTCTACTAGGTCATTGGGTTTTCCTCTGTTGAGACCTGGTATAGTGGTTAGATTGACCCCTGCAACCTCTTGCAGACTGTAATCTTTCATGAATATTAACACAACTCTCATTTGGATTCTCAAGTTGTGTTCAATAGGCTGTAGCTGATTGGTGAATACAGCTCACCAGGTTTCTGCTCCTGCTGCAGTCTACCCCACCTAAATGACATGCAAGTAGGAAGGACAATACTGGGTGCAAGTTGCAAGCAACTCTTCTGCGATAGATATTCCTCAAAACTGGCATCTAAGCCCCATAGAACCTGTATATTTCAGTCCCTCAAGAAGCATAATTCACTAACATATAAACATAAGAATTGCGTATATGGTTGTGACTCCACCGTATTTCTACTATTTGATATTGACTCATAACTTGTATAAGTGGATCATTTTGGTTCTTGTTGTTGCTGAAACCCAGTGCATTTGCATCTATCCCACAACTAGTGCACCTTTGCCTGTGAGGCAAATTTTATTCCCAAGATTAACCGTAAGTATTACCAATGTCAAATGCTCTGAATGTCCCAAAACTAGTAATGGGACTAGAAGCTCCAAATTATTTTCACTGAAGATACCTTGTAAGACACCTCATTTACACATTTAACTTACTTCCTATCCCACTTGAATTATCTTAGACATATACTTCAGCAATCACTGCAACTTCTATATCCATGTCCTATAGTGTATGTGTTACTAAAGCTATGAAACAAGTGAGTTGCTTCTTTTCCTCATGAAAGTACTATCAAAGTAAAGATTTGTATCAATGCCATATTCAAAAACTTGCCCAGAACTCAGCAGACTCAATGAGCCCCAGGCCAAGCCAAGCCATCCAAGGCCTGCAAACCTGGCTGTGAGCCTGGGTGAATCTCTTTCAGACTCACTGGGACTGCAGGGCCTGCAGGTCAAGCTTGACTGCATAAAAACTCATCAAATTTAAGGAAAAAAACCCCATGGAACTCCAACTCTACTTTTATGTTCCTAAATCTGCAAATAATCGTCAATGGCCAATGATATCAAAGCAAAAGAAATAACATGTTTTATAATTTATCTTCTTTTTTTTATGAATATATCCTATTTAACTTTGCATTAATATAAAGAAAATAATACAATATTCACAAAAAAAGGGGAGGGTGGTAGAGAAGCACACCCACGAGTCCAACAAAAGGGCCTAGCCGTGAAACACCATTTAAAAAAACAAACATCTAAGCAGCCATGGCTATGCTAGGTGGAGGAGGATCTTTATCAGGATTACCCCAAACATCACTACAAATAGAGTCATCAATTGGCTCCCATCTAGTGACAGCATTGTCTTTTGCATTCTCCTCCAAAGGTGACTAAGTGTGAATTGGGGAGATGGCAAGCAACACCCAGGAAAACTTCTTGTTGTCCGACCAACCAATGTCCCGCCAGGGAGAACGTGAATGCAAGGGCTGAGGCTATCCTCTACAGGTAGCATTGTCCCTAAGATTCTACGGCACACGACTACAAGAGAAAGACTCACAATCTCCTTGACTATCTCGTCTAGACGAGTGGCTATGCCCACGCCCACACCCACCAAGGGAAATGAAGTTAGGAGGAACTTGGGCAACAATACAAAGGGCATTACCCCAATGGTCCAGCAGCTCCTGGAGATGCGAAACTTTAAGTGCAACTTTACTAGCTTGCTCTATATAAGAACATTAAAGCAAATCATAGCTCTAGTATACAAAGCAAAACATTTATCAATAATACTACAATTAAACAATGCAACATTTCTATCTTTCCGAATAGTGAAAGAAATTCCCACTCTAAAAGTGTGTCAGATTTGGGTAAACTTGTGAGAGATTAGGTCGATCCCCAAGAAGAATCATGTGCCACGAGAAGGGAGTAGACCTAGAGGCCTTAAAGAAACCATGGATCCAATTATAGGATTCTTGAGACCGAGGACAAAACCAAAAGAGGTGGTTGAGGGACTAAATTTGGCCACAAAAAGGGCAATTTGGAGTGGGAATGCCCATGTGAGTGAGATAGGTCCCCAAAGGAAGACCTTGGTACAACAGACACCAAGCAAAGTGAGCCATTTCAGGCTCCAACACAGCAGCCCAAACACCCTAAAATTGTTTTTGCCAAATCATGCAAGAGGACTACAATTGCCAACGAAAGTTAAGTTGATCAACCATATGCAAGTGAGGAGAGAGCCAAGAGTAGCCCTTAGAGGGCCTATAACTCCGAAAAGGAGTATTTGGAAACCACTTCCACCAAGGCTTGAAGCACCGCAGACCCAGCTTATGAAGCGACTGCAAGGGAATGGAAGCAAGAACCGTCTAGTAAGTCTCTTGATTGTGATTTGAGAGTCTATACTTCAATTTGAAATATGGCCAAGGAAGAAAGTCCTCAGTGGCCGAATGAATAAAATATAGCAAGGTTTTGGCTCCTCTTTTAAAAAAATTCATAGTCCAAGTCCAAAGTAAGAGAGCCAACTGTATCCCTTGAGAACTGAAGAGCGATTAATGGATAAACCAATCCGAAAATCATCTCAAGCCCAACAAAGCCAACATTTTAGGGTTTCCCATGCTTTCCAAATGCTTTCGATAACAAAAGTGCCCTAAATGTGAATCCGCTCCTTCATGGCTAGAGCTAATGTAAAGGCAAACAAAAAAACTTCAAGCCTCATTGCCAATGAGCGCCCTAATTATCCACTTGGCACACAAAGCACTACCATGTCAATGAATAAATATCAAACCAAGACCTCTAGCCTCCTGCAGCAAACAACAAAATTCCCATGCCACCTGGTGAAAGCCATGATGTCCATCGCTAGAAGCCTGTAGAAAATCTCTGAGAAGCTTTTCAACCTTCAAGTATTAAGCCTTGCAGGAAGCCCATCAAGAGGAACAATAAACATGTGCGACAACCAAAATCTTGGAACAAATTTGAAACTTACCAACCAATGAAAGATGCTTGGTGATCCAATACTAAAGCTTCTTTTCAATTATCGCCAACACCACTTGCCAAAGCTTGAAAGGGCTGGCATAGAAAGCAAAAGGTACGTCTAGGAATCAAAATATTTCCCCATGATCAATCCATTTCCAATCAAAAGAGCTCAACCATGTAAGCTTGGGCACAAAGGATTTTCTATAACACAAAGTCTTGTGCCTTTGAATGCTAGAGCTACAAGCTTAACAAAAAAAATTCAAGGCACTTGAGGGCCTAAGTGATAGTCTCTTCTTCCTCAGAAAGAGTGAGGAAATAATCATCGAAAAAATAAACATTAACTAGTTGTTGCTCAAATTTGGGAAGAACAATCCCCTTTACACGAGAATGGGAAACATCTTGAGCAAGGAGGTAGCCAAAATATTTCGCAGCTAAAGCATAAACAGTCGAGGCAAGAGGGCACCCTTGTCTAGTAGATCAAATATGCCCAAAAGAGGGAGACTACTAACCAGAGATGGTAATGCAAGCAGAAGCATCTACAAAAAACATTTGAACCGATTGGAAAAATTGTGGGCCAAAACGAAGCACCTTGAACATGGCCAATAATGAAAGGCCATTCAATGTGGTCATAAGCCTTAGCAAAGTCGATTTTAATGAAAACCGACAACTGTTGAGACTGTTATGTTCATTCCATTACTTCCCAAATGGCTATTATGTTATCCAAGATAAATTTGGACTTGATAAAACCTGTTTGCTCAAGCCTAATAATAAATGGCAATAGCAACCACAATTTGAGAGCCAACGCTTTGACAATGATCTTGTAGAAGATGTTCAACAAAGTGATAGGGCACCACTTATTGATATCCTCCAAGTTGCTAGTTTTAGGTATGCATTTGATATTACCTTTGTTGATTAAATTGCCTAATGACCCAATTTGCATGGCTTCAAGGTACACATTGTGAAGGTCACTCCCAAAAGTGTCCCAAAAGGCTTTGTAAAATTCACAAGGGAAGTCGTCAAGGCTAGCAGCCTTGTCATTAGCCATAGAGAAAACTACCTCCTTAAGATCGCCTTGGGTGAGGAGCTGGTCACAAAAAATGCTTTGAGCATTTGACACCCTACAAGGCACAACCTCAAGGCATTGCTATAAGGAAAGACTTCTTGCAAGCATGTATTTTTGGGCAGAAAAAACTTTGTCATAGTGTCGGACAAAGGCTTGGAGAACATCAAGTAACTCTTGGAAGAGCTAATGGCCTTCACAAATTTTCTTGATGGTATGGGAAGTGTGGCAAGCCTGCAATGCCAAAAAAAATTCCTTTGAGACTTTATCACCAATTTTGAGCCAGTGCAACCTGGCTTTGATGTGGCAATGGAATCAAAGGATTGAGCTTTCGGAATAGAGGTGGCCAGGCAAAGCTTCGAGGTAGAAGTTTCATACGAGTGGCAGAAAAAGCAAGCTAGTTGGTGCTCGTAGATGCAAAGAAATCGGGCTATACAAGTTATGGCATCATTCTGCCACTTGATCCATCCAATTCCATGAAGGGGACATGGTTCAAGATTCCAAACACGCTAGATATGAGCAAATGTGGCCTTGTGATTGAGCAGAGACATGTTAAGAAAGAATTGACTCCTCATAGTTTTAGGAGTTCCAACTTGCCATTCAATGCCAAACAGTATGGGAAAGTGGTAAGACAAGACAACTTCCACCAACGGCTCAACAAGTAAGGAATAGCAACTGGTAAAGTTGAAGAAAGATTGTGTCAAAATCATGGCACGATCAAGCAGCTTTAAAACTCTATTAGGCCCGGATCACAAGTTAGTCCACGGTACCAAGGTGATTGACAAAGACGACAACTAGAATTGGGATTAAAAAGCCCCAATTTATTATGCATATAAAACCAAGCCTCTCTTTCGCCAACTGTCCAACGCATGGGAAAATATTTAACGCTAAAGTAATATTTAAACATTACCTTGTGACTTTAATGTAAATATTAAAATATTTCCAACCACTTAACAAAAAGCATCAACAAGGCATCCGAAACAAAACCGATTGCACCAAGGAGCTTGATGGCGAGGAGAGATGCCAGGTGCCAAAACGTGCGCTTACTAAAAATAGCAATGTTCTCCAAGAAATGTGGAGAACCACCCAAATGGCCAAGAATGCAATGAAAGTCATCACCACCATCCCAAGGACCAACAGAATGCCAAAACTAGAAACCTTGCATTGCACAGTTGCCAAGACCAAGTGCCTAAAATAGCACTTAATAAAAATAGCAAGTTGCTAAAAATAGTAAGTGTCCAAACTCCAAATTAGCCCAAACTAAGATGCAACTAAACTTACTAAAAATAGTAAGTGATAAAAATAGGCATTCTTACTAAAAATAGCAAGTTGCTAAAAATAGTAAGTGTCCAAACTCCAAATTAGCCCAAACTAAGATGTAACTAAACTTTACTAAAAATAGTAAGTGATAAAAATAGGCATTGCTAAAAAAAAGTAGTTACTACCCACCAAGGATCTCAAAAAACCTAGAAAACACTCTGGCAAACCTTTGCAATTACCCCCTGAAAATGCTAGCAAGAATCCTCCAAGAATCTTGGAATCCCCTGAAATGCCTCTGAATAGCCTAAAAGACTCCAGAAATAAGCTAACGGTCATTGGAAATTTTAGGACCAAAAAGGGACATTACAAAGATCCAATCTAAGATAAAGGAGATGCAATCACGTGTAGTACATCACCAAATTAGGAAAGTACAACCTACCTACGTATGTGTATCCTAGGTGCACACTAATCCAATAAAGTAATTAACTAAATGCAAAAAGAACATATGAACCAACAACTATTTCTGGTCATGTTCTACTTCTTAGTGATGGACAAGGACCTACTTTTAGGCTGCTTGAATTAATTTTTATTTTATTAATTGTTTAGATTAGATTTGCTTTAAAAAGTACCTTTCTTTCCATTTTTTCTATAGCTTTTAGGGATTGCTTTAAAACTTCTTTTATTAAGTATCACTCTCAAATTCCTAAAAGTATATTTATCATAGCCTACAAATAAGTGCCTTCGGCACAAAATATTTTTAATGGTAGTAGATGCTACTCTTACACTGCAAAAACTATTATTTTAGTTGGTTATTTTGTGTCTGCATTTATTGTGTTTATAATTTCATCCAATGAATTAAAAGTAGATTGTACTTAGTCAACCTTTGTATTAATGGCATTTGTCTACCTGAGTTGGGGCTTTAAACATAGCTTAGCTACTTATTTCTTTACGTTGTGTGTTGTCTTCCTTCAGTCCTTGTTTGCGCGATTAGTTGATCTCTATTTTAGCCATCATAAATGCATTGTTCATGTGTTTAGATTAAAAATTCATTTCCTTCAACATCTGGAAATCTCATTTACAAGACACAAATATTAACAATCTGGTGCATCTATTCAAAGCAGAAACATAGGCACATGATCATTTTTATTTATGCAAAACCCCCTCATTGAATCTTTTATTGTGTGCATATTTGTATAATAGTTTTAATCTAGATTTCAAGAAGCTTCCCCTCCAAATTTGAAGGGAGGTTTTAACTCACACAGTATTCCATTTTGTGTTATCTTGCAAAAGACAAATTAAAACACTAACAAACTTGGTGGTTTTCTCCTACATACTCAGCCAATGAAAAACATGTGTCAAAAGTTGATTAAACCCTTTTTTATGAATTAATTGTTGACTGATTGGGAGTTATTTGAAGGATTTATTGCCGATTGGAGTGCATTTGGACAAGTATTGGATTGGTTTTCTATTCATTTTCCTTTCTTTTTCCAAATTTCAAATCGGAAGGAATAAAACCCATGCTGTTATGATGCTGAAATTTTCTTGTTTCTTTCCAATGCTTGAAATGTATAGTGTGCAATATAAGGCGTCACCAAAATGACCTTGCATGGAAGCATGGCACATTACATGTGGTCAAAGACACAATGACCTATAATTATTACAGATTTAATATGTGAGGCGATATTAATTGATTCAAATCCATCTTGCTCAAATTGCTAGCAGAGACTCTTAGTTGTATAGCCAAGTGGAGAAGTTAAAAGAGATAATATGGCCTAATTTCTAGTTATGAAGAGAAGAAAATTGGAAGGGGGCAAGGGAACAAGTTGCATTGGTGATAAATCCCATGGCCACCCCTATCATCTAGGGATTCTCTTATTGGTTGACAGATTTGGTGTTTCTTCACTCACATTGAATAGAATTCAATCTTTCTAAATTACCCACCTAATTTATTCATTCCTTGCAAGATTCTAAGTGCACAACCTTTGTTTAAAGGTACCACTTGGAACCAAATGAAGCACCATAAAGCAAGGATGTCAACTTTGGTACTTCCATAATATACCATTTCATGTGGCAAATGACTAATACTAGCATGCATTGGTAAATTGTTGCTAGTGTAGGGTTTAAGACACCAACTTTATGTGATTGCAATGGCCCATTGTCAAAGGGTACATAGTTGATCATAGGTGAATATGGTACAAAATAGTCTGAAATACTTTATTAATTGGGTAACAAATGGTAGGAACAAAACCCCAATGATTTTTCGGTGGCTCGAGTGGCATATCGGTGTTCTTTAACTCCATAGATGCCTCACACAAAGTGTAGAATTTATCTATTGGAGGAAATGATAAAGGAAATTATGTTGGAGAATGTTTTCCAAGTTGTCATGGACAACACAATTCCATATGTAGCCAAGGAGTAATTCAAGAGAGGGATCATGCTATTTCTTGAACCCCTTGTGTTGCCCATCGCCTTCATTTTATACTTGAGACATTGGACATATTGTCCAGATCAAAAGTGTGGTTGAAGATGCTAGAAATATAACCAAATTCATCTACAACCACACTTACGTGCTTAGTTTGATGAGCAAGCACATCAAATCCAAGGAGCTTGCACAATCATGGGTGACCAAATTTGCCACAAACTTTCATCACTTTGTAGAGCCTTGTAGGGCCACTACCTTCTCTCATGCAAATGTTTGTGAACAATTAGTTGGACTTTCCATATTCCAAAAGGCCATAGAGAGAAAAGATTGTGAGGATATGTTTTTTATTAAATGTCACTAGGAATGTAAAGGAGATACTTGAGTTGAGAATCAAACTTAAGTTTTAGGGGCAGTCTGAATTTTTTGTTTTCTTTTGTTTTTCACTATTGTTTTTTAACCTTCTATTAATTTATATTTAAATTTTCAAGTTTTTTGGTGACAAACTCTTTGCTCAAGGTTTTGTGTGTTGTAAGGATGAAATAATGATAGATTATCTCTCTGAGGCCATGGATAAGACCAAGTAGACCATATTGCATTATCATGATGCGAACACAAGAAAATATGAAATCACTCGACATATCATTAATCATAGATGGACAAACTTCAACAGCCAATACATGTCAAGGTGTACTACCTAAGCCCCAATTTTTTCACTTTGATTTTAAGGCTAGTGACGAGATCATGGCAAGTCTTGTTACATGCAAATAGAGGATGACACTAGAATGAAGATCTTAGAGACAACTCTAGATGACTTGAACGTTTATGCGAGTGTGGAGAGGAGGCTCTTTTCTTAAACCTTTATGCATTCAAAGGAGAGCAACCCAATAGATAAGCAAATAAAATGAATTCTTTAACTCACACTTCTTTGAAAAATGCATCTTCTAGGCATCCCTATCCCCATCACATTTTGAAGTCACGAGGATGCCTTGAAAATGTCTCAAGGGCTATCCCTAAGCCCTTGGCCATGCTAGAAGATTAGAGAAGATGCATGGGGATGTTTAGTCATCCCCAAGCACCTAGTCATGATGGGAGATGCAAGGGAATATTTGGCCATCATTGGGCACCTAGTCGTGATGGTTTAGGCATGTAGAGATTTGGTCATCCCAAGGATGCCATGTCCCTTAACATACCCCCTATCCCAAAATCATAAGGTAAATGTGCCTTGAGGAAAATTTGATAAAATGAACCTAAATAATTTATTTGGACAAATTGGCAATGGATGGAAAAGTTTAGGGAATCAAGGATTAAAAAATTTAGGTCTCTTTGGACCTAATCAATGTTATATTTTGCCTATTATTCTTTCCTAGCAATTTACATTTGTTATCATTCATCAATCTTCTTCAAGCCTAGTTCCATGTAATAGATTACCCTTATCCAAGCATACTATATCATTTCATTTTACTTCAATAATATATATTGTCATTGTAATCACATTGTGACCCAATTTAATTCATGGTAGAACCAAACCTACCATCAAATTAGGGGGTCTTCCTTCAACTTCAGACATATTATTCATAATGGCTATATGAAGTACTCTAAGATGATTTAATAGCCTATTCTAATGAGGGAAAGCCTTCTTAAGGATATTCAAAGATTAGAGGGTGTTGTACAAATATTTAATGAAGTTTTCAATTTATAAATAGGAAAAACTATATTGTAAGGTACAATAAGTGTTATTTCCAAAAACTACTGATAGGATGGCTTAAATAGTCATTTTACATCCCTATTTTATGGTCCAATCGACCCAAACAAATCTAAGAGCATGTTCTTCATCAATAAATTTGAAAAGTGTCCACATAACATTTCCCTGCATTTACTATCATTAATATTACTATTCTGACTCAACCCCCATAGAATATAATGCACTTCTAGAATATTTGAAGTGAAGTACAAATTTTAATGGTCAAAAATTAAAACGCATATTCAAATTCAACTTTGCAGATCTTGAATCCTTAGTTGATTTAGATTTATAATTTTCATGATACGTATATCAAGTGCCAAAATATTGTATATATGATGCATGATACAAAATGTAAAAGTTTGCAATATAATAGTGACTCTTTGGAATGTATTGAATGATCCATAAAGATATATATCCAACTCAAGTTTTTACATTAATGGCACAATCTACTTTGACCTATGGCTTAATTTAAAAGAACCTAGACCTTTTTAAAACTTTCCAGACTTGTACTCTGATTTTGATGCAGAATTTCAAGACAAAGATCAGGTGCAGCATGAGGTCTAGTTGCCATGCTTTTCTTCACTTTTGTCATTTTGTAGTTGTAGCCTTTGGGCCTTTTGTTGTACTTGTTATACATACATGCACATTAACAATGAAAATAAGGAAATTTTGTTGCATTGTGTGTTGACTCACGTGAATCCTCAATACAACTCTAATCTTATGTAATATGGCTCTGTGACAAATATGATTAATGCTTTACAATACAAGTAATTTAAATTTCCTATATCTCTCAAATATTCCCCCTTTCTTTTAATTGTCATCCTCAAAAAAGGCCTCTCATCCCCTATCATTCCCAAAACACATTGCAATTTAGAGTGCTAAAGAATTTATCATCCCATATTTCCTCAACTGATGTTCACAATGGTGAGAGTCCAATCTTACTAGGGAACAAGAGATTAGGCTAGTCAATGTTTGGGTCGATGTTTAGGCATTCCCAAAAGATAAAAAAAAAAATCTTTAGATACCCACCTCTTCTATAACCTGCCACAAACCATTTTCTTTGAGATGGAGAACCGGATAATATAAGAAGCTTGTTGTACCCATATGAAACCTTTTCATCAATCAATTTTATAGTCATTAAACCATGTCATTCTTGTCGTGTCGACTAAGTTGTCCTTCCTACAATTTGCCAAGTCATTAGGTATCAACCTAATTTGTTTGCTAACAAAATTTGCAAAGTGATCATAGCAGTGGGATGACGAAAATAAAATGATCAAGCTCTTAAAGCACAAAATAGAAGATGATACAACAACAAAGACTTGAATTTAAAAAAAAAGGTTGGCAAATAGTGGATGAATCTTCTAGCACTCCATGAAAAAGCGTGCCAAGTTTAGAGTGCATGAAAATGGCTATAGAATGTTGCACTTTTCAAGTGTCTCTACTTGCACAAAAATTGCACCTAAGATGGCAAACAACTAAGTGATTTGCACCCAAAAGAAAGAATTTGAAGAATATAAAAAGAAATCATAACTTCCAAGCGGCAAGGCAAATCAAAAATGGCAATCAAGATGGCAAATAAATGAGTAAACCGCACCAAGAAGGAAACCATCAAAAGGGTTCACTTTATTAGTGGCTATTGCAATATTAAACTCCACCCAATGTAACTCAAAATGGCAATTGACTAAAGAAACTATGGGAACATAAGACAATAAACAAGTACTTATGTGATTAGCGCCTTCAAAATTGGTGGCAAAGGAATTATAAAACCATGCCTAGAAGGAAGAGTCATTAAGTTATGTGGCACCATTTTGGGGTGGTGTTGCCACATAAGAATTTCACCCAACAAGTTGCAAAGTGGCAAAAGCTTTAAGAAACAATGCCAATAATAACTTTCCAATTAAAACGTGAATAAATGGCACACCTTTTGAGTGGCATAGCCAAGACAAAACTTAGACATCCTTACCTCAGTTTGCCAACTTCAAAATATAACATCAAGTCGAGTGTTTTAAAACAAAAATCAGCAAATCATAGCGCCACCTTATCTTAGTCATCCTAATTTTATGCTCAAGTGATGAAGTCAAGCCTATTATTAGGATTTTAATTTAGTTATTTGTTTTGTTTCCTCTTTTTTGAAGATAGAGATAAGATTGCCTTAAAGCAAAGCTTTATTGGAAATATTATTGTAGACACCTGAATTTGACCACTCCCATATGGTCAAATTCACCCTTGCATTCCTCCATCCCACATCCTTCATTCATATTAATTAAATAATTTATTATTTGATTAATATTTCGTCTTATTCTAATGTCCCCTAAGGTATTTAATAAATCAATTAAATACCTTACCCCCCCTTCATCTCTAAATTAAATAAATACACCAATTTATTTAATTTAGTCACTTTAGCCCAAATGAATTAGATCAATTTTTTAATTCATTTTCTTCTCTCTCCTCATGTCACATCCTCCATAATACTCCTTAATCCAGATTAATCTAATTAATCTGTGATTACGATGTGCACACCCATAATTATCATTAGGGTCACGTCTTACATAATCTCCCACTTGTCTCTAATTTGTCATTAGCCTGCCTAATCCTGTATTTGCACAACCTTAATCACCTAATATGCTAACATAATCTTCATGCCATTTATGGCATATGTCCTAAGTCAACCCTATTAAATGCATTCTCCTTTTGGAGAAGGCAACCCCTTCCCTATGTGAATTTTTAATTCACATTTATTCATTCAATGCATTTTAAGGAATTTTAAATTCCTTCTCCCATCCCCATGAGGATTTGGGAGGAATTTTTAATTCCTCACATGTCCTCTCAAGCACATGTGGACAAGGACCTCCTTTATGAGATCTTGTCCCTTCCCAAAGTACAACCTAGTACCTCCATGTCATTTCCACCTCATCCCCTTCTTTCCATCTCATCTGCCACATGTCAAGATGTGAGGGCTTGTGAGTTCTCAACTCACCCTGGCCCTTGATCTTTGCCATCATGGATCGATCTTGGCCCTCCATTGCTTTAGAGGCAGTTCCCCTAAAAATGGTGGAAATGTCTCCATTTGCATCATCCACAATCCACACACTAAGCAATCAAGCAATCAAGCACTTAAGCCATCACTTTGCATCCACCATTGTTGCAACATTAGAGCTTCCATATTGCTTCCATTCAACTACCCACATTCACCATTGCATTCATCTTCACTTTAGCTTCATTTTGCACTAAGATTTGTGTCATTTTGTAAAGCAAGAAGCATACAATCAAGCATCCAAAGGGCCAACCAAAACTATCAATCTAAACAAGGTAATATTGCTCTTTATTTTTAGTATTTTGTTTAGATTCAACTTAGGCCTAATCCGAGTGTTTGTTTTGTGTTTTCCTTTGTGCATTCCGTTTAGTTTTGCATCCTAGGGTAGAAAAATCACATTGCACACAATTATATCATTATTTTATCCATAAAAGCTTCTTTTCGAGAGCTTATGAATAAGTGTTTTAAGCACATAAATTGTAATGAGTTTATGCATGACTTATGATACAGAAGTTTGGTTCAAGCTTTGGATAGAGGATTTCCTCACATACTATTCCAATTTGAAATCTTTGGCTTGAGAATTACATGCGATAGCGGTTCTATATGAAATGTTCAACTTCTAAACCTTATCTTTATTATTGGGGAAATTCTTACCATTATTTGCAAGATAATAAAAATATTGGTACCCATCAAGCCTACTTTGGACTAAAATCCAAAGTCAGCAAATATCAACTTCTTTATAGAAACATGATATGAAAAGAATTTTAGAAAATGTGTTTATTTATATCCAAGATAAATCAAAGTCAACAAACCAAATAAGAAATCGAAAAAAATTTGGGCACTTCGCCATAAGTAGTCCATCTATAATAACACAATTTGTTACATTTTCTCTAACTACTTGCAATACACTTTTTACACCTACTATAACCACTTCTTCTAAGCACCTGAGACAAGCAAGGAAATTTAGCAAGGTCCATTTTTCTATCGTTATTCATCTATCAAACATGACTTTGCAGCCCTTCTCCATAGAGTGTGTTGCCCATCAATAATGGACCCCACATCCACCACCACCTCACTCAAAACTGCCCCCCCTGTTACCATCCATTGCATGAGCATTGAACCACATTCCAAATGGCCAATGCATCCAATAGGGTTTGTCACTAAGGGCACTCCGAAAAACATATAATAAGTGTAATCATTTTTAAAATCAGCTATAAGAAGACCCAAAAGATGAAAAACATAATATATAATTTGTATGATAAATATAAATTTTGTAGTTCTTCTAGCAACTTCATCTCATTAGCAAAAATAAAAAATAAGCCATCTTCTTTTGTTAAGCATATACATAAAATCCATGATAGATTCATGATACTTATTGAAGATTTGAGCAAGATACAAGGAGCTTAACTATGCACATAGAGTTTCTCCACAGTTTCAAGTTGGTGACAAATTTGGCCGTATTTGAACAACCAAAGATTTAGTTATCATCAGCATCATAAGCTCAGATTTATTCAGTATGGGACTTGTATTATTTTGCAGAACATTGGAGAAAATGTTTTCTCTTGGATCATCCTTCTTATGTTAACATAGATATGTTGTGAGTGGATCTTAATCTTTATAAGCCACAGCATTTGAAGCAAGAGTTTGTCACATCTCATCCTAGGGCTTCCACATTTTCAGCCTCCTTTGGATGAGGATAGACTCCTTGATGTCCATTCACACACCATTTGCCACAACTCAACCACCACTTCTAGTTGGCTGCAAATGATCCTTGCCATCTGAAGCAAACTGTATATTATTTCAGCACTTTCCACGTCTACAGCAGAAAGTGGGGGCAATTTCCTCCAAGCAAGGAGGAAATGACAAGACATAATCACATGGGCTATACCAGTCACATTGCCTATATTGTATTTCAATTATATATTCTTGTTATTTGCGCATGGCTCTATGTATCTACCTTCTTCTAGAATCTTATTGTACATGTGTCTTCTGAGTTCTCCTAAAAGCTTCATTTTCTCTTCTTGCTCTTGAAATTTCCTTTTGCCTAGAAGCTCTTTGAATGCCCCAATGCTATATAAATACCTAATGCACTAGAATGTATACTGATTTCCTTTCTGTTCTTTTTCCTTGTAATTGTCCTCGTATCATGTGATCCCCCTTGGTTTTCTCAACACTTCCTTATGACACTGTCTTCTTCTAGCAATCAACTTCTTGATCTTGCCTAAACCCACACCTAGGGCACACTCCCATGGGGTTCCCCACCACACCTAACTCTTCTACTACTAGGTTGGGGATGCTCCTAAAATTTCTAACCACCAATTTTGTATGTTGCTAAAATAGACTCTAGGTTGTTCTCTTTAATTTACAATATTTAGTTTTGACTGCATGCTGAAGAGTTTGATCTTTCACTTCTTAATTATTCTAATTTCTAACCCATCCCACAAACTTAAAAGTTCCTTAAACTATTCTACAAGAGCCATTAATTTTGCTTTTACCCTTTAATATGCCTCACCTTTTCATTGGTTTAGAGTTCTAAGGTCCTTTGGATCAATAGTATGTGAGTTGAGGTGCTCATACCTCTACTAGGGTTAGAGTTGAAAATGCATCAATCACCACCTCTAGCAACACAAACAAATCTAGCCTAAAAGCCCATTTTTCCATCGTATCAAAGAGGGTGTTCCAATCTCCTAGCAAAACCATTGCCATATACATATGCCCAAACTAGAAACTGCTTCTTTCACTCTTCCATCACTCTAGGTTCTAACTTACATGTACTCATGCCAAGGAATGCAGAAACTATCAAAGATCCATGTCATACTCCCAAGGTGCTCATAAGAAATTTGAGCCCACTAACTACTAAAGCCATGCCCCACTAGCCAACCACCTTGTCACCCCTCGAGTGCAAGAGAACCATACCTAGAAGAAAAATAGGCCATCTATCAGCCCAAGCCCTGGACTCCTAGAGACCAAACATCCCCCACCCCACTAACCCTATGCATTGATTAACTTTGTGCATCTAGATGCATATCCATTTATGTTCCAAGAAGCAATAAAAGTGTCATCAACAACCTGAGAAGTGTTGGCAAGCAAATGACAGTCCCAAAAGAGAGGCCAACAAGATGGCTAAGCCTCACCCACTAGAGAGGACCTGTCCAAGGTAGATGGTAGAGGATAGGGAGGCAAAGCTTCAATACATGTGTTGAGCTAGCAACCAAAGACAAATCAAGACACATGTCCCACACCAACACAAAAATTGTGTCATTTTCAAAGACAAAATCCCTGGCTGATCTTAAAACCCTTAGGAATGACCTTGGCAGGTCTTAAAGGGGGTTACAATACAAGGAAAGCATCCTATCATATATGCTGTCCCTATTAACAAATTTTGATTATGCTTCCCTCTCTCGTTTATTATTTTGTTGACGATATTATTCTCAAAGGTATAACCTCGATAAAAGAGGCTATAATGTTCAAGAACATCATGCAAAATAGGATAGAAAAGCCCTCATGGCAGTTGATTAATAAATATAAAAGTAAGTTCCTTTCGAATGTTTTCTCAAGGAAAATATGATGCAGCTTGCAAAATGTTTCTACTTTCAAATCAACCACCTAAATGGCAAAATACTTAGGCTTGGTTATGGTTGTAAGTGTAGGTAGATCCTCTTTTTATAAGTATCTAGGAGGAACTTCAAACCCAATCGTCCCCTTGGAGAAAGAAATTTTTTGTACTATTACAACTTGTCCAGCCAGTTTTACAAGTTCTTCCCATTTACCTTTTCTCCATCCTGCAGGTTCCAAGAAGATCTTAAAGATCTCAGGTATATTTGATCATTCTTTTGGCAAAGAAATTTGCAGGATTAAAAATTTCCTTTGATATCTTGTAAGAAATTTTTCCTTGACTATTCAGTAGTGTTGGGCTTAGGAATCTGGAAATGTTCAATTAATTATCAAGTTCTGATATGGCAATTTTTCAAGGAGAAAGACTATCTTTAGTGTCCAACTTGGAGACATATACAGTATTCCAGGAAAGATTTTTCTTCACTTGTTATGAGATATCATATGTGAAGTTTCACTAGCTCTCGCAAGATTTTAATTGGCAAGCATGTGTTTTACGGTATTTGAAAAGGCTCCATGCTAAATTTTGGGAAGATGGGTAGGCACAGAACACTAATCTATTCAAAACAGCCCCATGCTAAATTTTGGGAACAGGTAAGCAGACAACATAACTCAGAAATCAATTCCTGTATTGAATGTCCTCAAATATGCCTTCAAGATAAGATAACATCTGTGAGTTAAGAATCATGTTGACGTCTTCTTGAACAGAATAATCTCTCAGACAAAGTGGAAGGAGCTGAAAGAGGCGGGCTGGAAATTGGAACATTGAGGCAAGGCAGACACAGATACTACTGTCCTTGCTTTCCTCTATCAAGCTTTCTCTTGCATTAGCAGGTCATTTTCAGAACAGTCTTGTCAAGAAGACAATTTGAATAAAGAAGTACTTGAAGTCCAATGTCATTCTCCAGTTAGTCAACAAAAATAAGATACTTTGGGCCGATTAAACCGGTTGGGTACTCAAGGCCCTTCATTTTGTCATAAGTGGTAAACGTTTTTTACAATATGGTAATCTTATTATTCACTATAACATTGATTGGAAATCCTGGACATGGGCATTTAGTAAAATGAATCAAAATCAAATTTGTTGTCAGAGTTTGTGGTCTCTTTAGAAGGATGGAATTCCTATTACAAAGCTGAATCTGTTTAAATTTTATGGAAGTATTTCCCCTCTATCCTCACCTGGAAACTTTGGAAGGAACGGAACAACAAATCATTTGGAAAATCGAGTATGATCTTGAATAGATATTCGCTCATATTGGAAGTAGATATATCTGGACATGGGCTTTTAGTAAAATGAATCAAAAGTAGGTTTTTCCTCAGAATTTGTAGTCCCTCTTAGATGGATGGAATTCCTATTCCAAATCTACATCTGTTTTAACCTTATGGAAGTATTCCCCCTATATAATCCCTTGGCAACTTTTGAAAGAACAAAACAACAGAGCTTTTGAAGAATTGGACATGATCTTTAATAGAATTTTGCTCAGATTGTTAGTAAATATTTCTTAAGTGGTTAATGTTATTTCTTATCCTAACATAGAAACCCTATCAAGTTCAGATAAGAAGACACTTTGGCATTGTAAACTCATCATGGATAAGACCCTGCCAGAAGGATTGTAACAAGTGTTCTAAGAGAGAGCAGAAACAGAGTGGAAACTCCCAAGCAGAAGCTTTGACAAATTAAACATTGACTGTGTTGTACCCAATCTGAAGTTTTTCATATTGTGTCAAACTCTTGTCAAAACCTTGCCTTTTTTGTAAATCATGAGTCATACTTCAAAGTTCTTTTTTTCGTTTGTTCATATCTTTATCTTTGGTTTATAGCTTTCCAGGAGTCATCAAAACTTAGAGGCAGCTTGTGCTCTTTCTATAATGGCAAACAACTGCGCCACCAGTCATACTCAAGATCAGACATCTCTGACAGGGCAGGGTTCTCTTAAAAAGGATGGACCAAGCTGTTTGTGAGGCATCAAAGTGGAAGGAAAACTAGATCTTCAAGCAGTCAAGTTCATACACAGAAGACATTACAGTGTTTCAAAATACCCCTATCTACAGGTGTGCCCCTGATTGAGGGTTTGAAGAGTACATGTATGATATTTGAAGGACTGCATAATGGGCATCTTGGAAAAGTGATTTAAGTCTAAGACACTGTTTGGTCTTGAAAAGCCTAAAGCACATCCAACAGAGAAGAACAGAAATGCAACTTTCGAGCCATATTGGAAAGTTATATAGGAATCAAAACAGATGTTGCATGAATCTTACCTACAACTTATATACTACATAGCAATGAAGCTTGGGTGACTGTTTTCATGTCAGTATGATTATAAATTTATAAAGACTAAGAGCCATTGGCTAGATCAGAACAATCAAAAGCATAATAAGAGTGGCACTTTCCCTTTGCCTCCTGGATTTTGGAGTCACTGATTCAACTTCTTTACTGCATCAGCAAAAGGTTCCTGGTGTGAAACCTAGACAGTAGGAGCAGAGGAAACATACCAGAGAGAAAAACAAAATCTCAGTAGAATTCAGAAATTCAGTGTGCCATTGATCTTGCATCTGATATTGATTCCAATCAAATCTATATGCTCCTCTAGAAGGATGGGTAAAGAGGAATGTGATGCTATTTGCATCCGGATTGCATTTTGTGGTTTTCTGGCAAGAAGAGCCCTTTGTGCTTTGAAAGAAAGTCTAATACCATTCTTGGTATTTCTGGCTTGATATCATCAAAAGTTAACTAATTCAAAGCCATCACATGCTTCTGTTGGAGTAAATATAAGCAAACATTTATTTATTGTAGCATCTGAAGAAATTTGTTAAAATTTTGTGCACACGACTAAATGATAGAAACAAAAATTGCAGCCCTATAGGTGCACATGGAATTGCAGTTGGGGCATTGAAAATGAAGTATTTCCTGTCAAAAAAATCATGCACCTAACAATGGCAACATGGCTAGGGTGTAAAATATAATTTCCTTGCAAAAAACATGGCCATGGTTAGAAGCACACAAGCAAAAACCAGTGAAAGAAGAGACCAAACAGTTTAAAAATTAAAATCAGGAGGCGTGCATGAAAGAATAGGTGCACTTCACTATGAAGGTAAATTTCAAAAAAACAAAAAAATTGGATAATGTACAGGGCACACCTTAGAAAAGGGCATAAAGGAAAACTAATTTTCAAGTTAAAAATTGCACCCACTTTTTGGCAGTTAACAGACATGTAAGAATCAGGCACATGTCTAGGGTAGGAAGCATGCATGGAAGAATGAAGGCATTCAATGCAATATCCCAAGCCAAAACAATTATTCAAATCTGATTAATCTTCCACAAGCACTTATTATTCAGTAACAACACTATCAGGTCCCTGTATTCAATCAAATCTTAAGACAACTTTACTGTTTATGCATCAGCACTATCATTACAATTAAAATAGAAAATGAGAAAAATAACTCCCAATCTTCTTCTTATAATGAACAGAAAATAACAAGTGTAAATCCCGATCTCTTTCTTATTACAATAATCGTTGCATTACATTCAAATGGTTCTACAATTCCAATAACTACAACAACAATTCATACCAACAGCAATGGCAAATCAAATCAATACAATCCAGCTGGAGTCCATGTCCAATGAAGATCAAATACAACTCTAAATGAGATTGCCCTCCAAACTCACTAGGGTTTTCGTTCTACAATTCCCACGCTCAACCACAAGTTCTCAAGACAAATTTTGAGAGGAATTTGGTTAAGTGTAGATGATAATCCTAGAATGGACTCATTCGCTCTTTTATATCCTTCACAAACAATAACAGGTCGTCCACAAAGTACACGTGCAGCCTCAAATTTGAATAGCGATTATGTGCAAGAAAGATTCCATTTTTAAAATTTATGGCACCAAAAACATACCGCTAATGACATCATAACATGTGTTGAGAGGTTGGGAAGAGAACAGAAAGAAAAGTGGGAATATCGGGGATCAAGGATTGGAGATTCCACAAGACTCATATTATAGGTCAAGGCATTGGGGGTCATGCAATGGGCATGCCAAAGAAGATAAGTCTAAAAGTCCAACAAATTTAACAGCACCACAGGGGGAGGATGGAAGGCATGACAATATGAAGAAGTCCAAAACTTCGACAACTCTCAAACATTTAGAAGACTAGGCATGCCTTGAAACCCAACAACTTAAGGAACCTTACACAGTAACAGGGAGAAAGAAGGGGAAGAACACACACACAAATTGGACTGTGGGAGATGCAAGCAATAGGAAATAAGCAATTTGGTCCATAATATAGATTATTGCAAAATGGGGACATGACACAATTTATTTCAGAGAAATTTTTGTGATAAAAGGGATTAAATGGCGCATGACAAAGCTACAAGTTTTGTTTATAATTAAAAAAATTGCCATATATGGGCGCAGACCAAAAGTTAAATGTGTGCCTATCTAATCCAAACCTTTTTTTAAAACATTCTTTAGACCTTTGAATAGGTGCACAAGGCACAAAATATGCATCTATACAAGGAATTATAAACTTTGTTGTGTATAAGGTAAGGCGCACTCTACAAGAGAGCATAATTTTTTACTAAAATAAACAATATTGGTTGACAAAAGATTTTAAAAGGTGGCATCTCTTCCAGGGACATACCTTCTCAAAGAAAATGATGAACAACTATTTATATAAATTGCATTCAAAAAGGCAGAAAACTATTTGAAAAATTCAAATTTGGAAATAGCTATTATGAGAAAGGGACATGCAAAAGAGTTCATAGTTACAATAGATGTTAGTAACAACAAATTACATTCATATAAGTGAAATCGTCTTATAAGCATAAGGATGATTTGAGAGGTTGTCATCAAGAGGTCTCAAGTTCTATTATCCACACATCAAAGGAAATTGGCATTAAAAATTGATGCTGTTGAGCTTCCAGAGAAAAGAGTTTTCAATTTTGAAATCTTAGAGAAATTGCCATGAGCAGAGGAAAGTTTCATCGAAATTGTTTAATTTTGTCAAAGAAATCCATTTTTAGCTCGTGCTATAACTGTCACCATTTTTAGGGATAAGAGCATTTTTCTAAGTTTCGCTATTTTATAGATTTTTGCTATTCTTAGCATTTGCTATTTTTAGTCTAGAGTCAACTATTTTTAAATCATCTATCTTGTCATGCAAGATACATGAGCTATTAAGGGGTAGTTTTAATATTTTAATCGTCAATTGAACTAAAAATCACATGATGTCAAATTAGAATTAGTGGACTAGATAATTTGTAATAAAGTTTGCACATCATGCAAGTGGTCGTAGTTAGGGTATTAGTGCAGTTAATTTATTTCATTTTTTTTCATGCAGTTGTTTGTAAACAATATAAATAAGTGCAATTTTGTACTTTGAAGGGGAATGAATCATAATTCCAATGTCTACATCTTGCTGAAATTGCTATTTAATATTATTGTCGATCCAAAATTCAATGTTCATTCGCTCAATAGGGTTTATTATGCCTATCTTGCTTCTAACTACCTATTGAGATGTTGTGTGTTTAGGTGTATTGAATAGCTTGCACCAAATTTGCAAGCTTTGTATTGCAAGTCTTTACGAAGTTGGATATTGTGGCTTTCTATCAAATCCTTCATTTACTTTACTAAAGCTATCATGTTTTTATGTATTAGCCTATTCAATCCTTGTGTAATTGTCTTGCTAATCTCTGTATTTAACTGAGTAATAAAAGCGTGTAGGTATAGGATTTAGTTTTAGTCAAAAATTATTAAATCATTTGGCTTGTGTTGAAAGCATGTTTCAACTTTTAAAACTTGGAAAACCCAAAAAGATACACATCTAAAGTTTATTTAACATAAACATGGAATCACCCACAAAAACACTTTAATGTTTGTAAATTGCAAGGACATGTTTATAGTAGGTTAATTTCTATTTACAAAGAGCTTTCCCTTCTAATTCGAAGAGCAGTTTTAACAAATATTTGTTCTGTTTTGTGTCACACTGAAATGTCCGAACTTACACTAACAAACTGCAACTCCAAAGGGCAACCCAAAAGTTGTTAGTTTAAAAACATTATTGAGGATACTGCAGATAGTGTTATTTGTTATTACATTTCAAGGTAACTTAGGCAGCTTATAGAAAAAGTTGAAGCAGAAGACCTGATTAGAGGACTCCATTTGGAAATAAAGGTAACATTAACTTTATAAATAAAGAGTGTTGAAATGAGTTAAAATTGACTATTAATATTCCTATCACCATAGTTAATGGAATGGCAACCATTATGCTCATTAGTTGGCTGTGAAGAAGTATAGATAGCAAACTCTTAGATCAATGCCTCTTGTGAATACTGATTAATTAATTAATCATGGCAGCATTTGATCACTTGTTTGAGGGGCAACATGTCATAGAGTTTCCCCAATAGTGCAGCCATTTGATTCTCATGGCATACAATTCATCATTGGATTGTGTGGCAGTCGATCAAATCACATCAAGCCTAGATGGCTCTTGGGCTTTGTGCACAAATAATTTGCTTCTAGTTGGCACGAGATTATGGTGTAAGAGTTAACTATGATGGGAATAATATTTTTTTCTATTGCTTGTTATGGTGCATGTGCATCTTGCTTGAAGTATTGGTTGATATTTGGCTCTTGTATGTGGCAAATTATGGTTGAATCATGTTGGCTCCAGCATCTATTAATCAAACGTCACTGTTTAGAAGATTTGTAACTATAAGGAGAATTTTCATTAAGGGAGATATAATGTAACGACCTCTTTCCATCTTGTATCCCCAAGTTAAGTGGAGGGGGGCATGCTAGCAATGATATGTAATACATCTTGTGCCACCAAGTTAGTGTAAAGGGTGATGGTAGTATGAATACATCTTTACTATTATTGCCTATACGATCGTTGGCAAGTGTATTGTCATTGGCAGTTGTAATATCCCCAATCCTGATTTACCCTAGAATTTGCCTATTGATCACAAATTGCAACAAATTAGGGTTAGGGTTTCACCTTATTAAATAAATATCTCTTTAATGATATAATCTTGAATTAGAATCCTGCATTCACCACATGAACAATATATGCAAATATGTATATATGCTTGTTAGGGTTAGACAATTGCATCACATCCATAGATTATCATAATGCAACATAGTATAAACTAGGAGGCGGAACATGGTGGGTCCGCCCAAAGCCATATGCCAAGCCTAAGAGAGTGTATACCACACCCTCCCCCTTGGCGACTTGTGCCTACTTTCCCCATCCATGTCACAACCTCGGAAGACACATGCCATCTTGTGGGATTGGGCAGAGGTCGCAAGTGGGCTTTGGCTCTCTACCACTACACCCCTAGCCCTTCCTTTTGAGGAATTGAGCGGAGGTCACAAGTGGGCTTTTGGCTCTCTACCACTCCACCCCTAGCCCTTCCCACAAGGTGGATTTCAGACAATTAACATAATACAGTCTCAATCATAGAGATCCTTCTTTATTATCTATAAGTAACATGCATACATAGGCCAATGATTATGTATAGAGATACATTTATTCTTCCTTCCTTATGCAAGACTATACTTATATAAATGTAAGACAACAAGTGGCAGAAATATACCTAAATATATCAATCGATCTGATAACAATAAGAGGTGGTGATGAACTGAGTTGATTCTCTCTTACTGCTGGTATGGATCTCTTTTCTCCTTAACCAATCTGTCCTTAATATTCAGAAGATATTTTTAGTGTAAATCAACACATAAGAATCTATTATCCATATTCGTATTAGAGAAACATAACAATTTATGAGGCTCAATAATTGCTGCAAGCATCATTATTGCATAATCGTATATGATATATATAGATAGATAGATAGATTTAATATAAATATATACATATCTATTATTACTATTAAACTTACCATAATCATACATATTATATATATATATATAGATATAGATATATATATATATATTTATTTATTTATATTATATAGATAATTATATTAAACTTATATATATATTATTCCTACTCTTTATCTTCCTTATTCCTAATCTGCTTCTTCTTTAAGGACCTCTGATGTACATTTCTAGATTCTCAATTTGCTACGCTCAGAAATATATCTTCAGGTTTTTCTATATCGTTCCCTATATATTCTCCTTTATTGTTAGATCTTTATTTCTGCACTCAACACTATATTACAGATTTGCTTATTTATTTTATTCTCCATTCTGTCGCTTCCAATCTGCTCTTTTGTCTGCTCATACTCTCCTCTCCATCAAATTATTATCCTTCCTTTCCTTATATCCCCACAGTGGAGAAAGACGTGACCATTCAAACCAACCGATGCCTTCAACAGTCACTCCTAAAGGTAATCGCTGGTTTGGATACATGAATATGCCAAGATCTTGACCACTCCTTCTTTTGATTATGACTCTTGTTTGTTTTATATTTGTTTCTTAATCGCTGCATTTAGAAACATAACCACCCTTCTATAGGTGATCGTTGTTAGTCTTATTTAATACATAAAATCGCTGCCCTTAATCCTCTCTGCATATTATTATTATATTTTTACATATTTTATTTAATATAGTATATGTTCATTACATTAGTTTCTATATATATTCTTTTTATATTTATTTATATCATAATGATTATAAATATTTAAATGGTTAATATTTATATTTATATATTTTTAATATTTTGTATTGTTATTTATTTTATTTATCTATTTGTATTTCAAGACTTTATATTATAGTGTTGCAATTTTTGGGGGCATGACAATCCACCCCGCCCAAGATTGCTTGTCCTCAAGCAATCACACAATATTAGCTTCAGTGGGAAGCATCTTAAACCAAGTGATGGTTGTTTGGATTATGTTTGATCCTATGTCTTGGGAGAATAACTGTCAGTATTCTTTGCCTCAATCTACTACTGATAAGGTTGATGCCATCCTCTAAAGATGAGGACAATTTATTGTCTTATGTACTGTTATTTTCCAATATCTCTCAACAACAAAACCAAGATTTTTGGAATTCGGCAATAGTTGCTACTTAAGACAAGTTTTCTCTCATTTCATTACTTCAAGGATCCTAGGCAATTATACAAACTTTGTATTTCCTTTCGTTGAAATCTAAAGGCATGATGGGAATGTTGTGAATATCCAGATCCACTCCTTCATGCCAAATTACTTTTGCATTTGTGTAAAGGACTTAGATGTTCAGATAAAGTATGTTTCATTTTGTGTAAACATTAAAACAAGGTTTGAGGCAAGTTTGTTTCTAATGAGGAGCTTATAGTGTTTTGGTCAAGTATATGTCGCTCCCATACTTAAGTATAAATTTATGTGATTGAAAAACTAAAGGGATGTAAAAGAGTTTAGCTTTAAATTTATAGTTTTACCTTATTATCCAATTCCATATTCCATTTTTTCATTCGATTGGAGGCTATCATCTTTCTTCTATGTTAGGTACTAAGTATCTGGGAAGTGTATTTGATTTATTGAATCATACCAATTTACCTCAAGATTGAATGGTGATGAATGATCCCCTCGGGATGTTAAATATAGAAGTGAATACACCAATTTGTAGGTTACATGCATTGCAATTTGATTACATAATAAAATTGAAGTAGTGTAAGAATGAAAATAAGTACAAGTAGGTAAAATTAAATGAAATAGGTGTTAAGTAAGTCTAAAGTCTTATTCACCTAAATAAATCGAACCATTCAAAGCTAACATGGCTTAGCTGATTTGGCATTTGGCTTTTCAACTACTGACACCGTGTTTATGTGGCACATAAGCTGACAAGGAGACAAGCAAGCAAACAAGTAGGTGAAGTAGACACGCAGGCACCTCAACCACACAGGCAACTAGCTCAACCATACAGACAACTAGCTCAAGTAGGCAAGCAAGTAGCTCGAGCACGCAAGCAACCAGCTCAAGCAAATAGGCAACCAGCTCAAGTAGACAAGTAGCTCAAGCACGCAACCAAGTAGCTCCAACACGCAACCAAGTAGCTCAAGCAAACAACCAACCAGCTTAAGCAACTTGAAAGACAACATTTTTAAAATTTTCATAGTTTTTAAGCATAAAGTTATTATATGAACGCCTCTTGTTGAAGATACATGAAGCAACACATAGATACATGTGATACATAAAGTATAAATACAAGGCATAGATACACATAATACATAGTATACACAAGAAGCATGAAACATATATGCGAATAATACATGGAGTATATGCACGAGTACATGAAGTCACAAAGCATACATATGAATACATGTAAGTCGTAAAGTATACACTTAAATACGTAAGTCGCATGAATACACGTATACATATGAGTGCACGCAAGTCACAAAGCATGTAGTTTGCAAAGCATACACTTGAATACATGTAAGTCACAAAGTATACATTTGAATACACATAAGCCACAAAGTATGCACTTGAATACACACAAGTCACAAGGTACACACTTGAATACACATAAGTCACAAGGTATACACTTGAATACTCTCAAATATACATAAGCCACAAGGTATACACTTGAATACACATAAGCTACAAAGTATACACTTGAATACACATAGGTCACAAGGTATACACTTGAATACACATAAGTCGCAAGGTATACACATGAATACACTCAAATACACATACGCCACAAGGTATACACTTGAATACACATACATAGAAAGCATGAAGCATACACACGATGGCAAGAAATATGCTCTAATACCACTGTAATATCCCAAATAGGAACTACTAATTTTAACCTAAATTACCAATTTCCCAAGCAACAATGGATTTAGAGAGTACCTTAGCCTGATTCAATCCCTCCAAACAAGTTAGAGATCAATTACAATAATAACTTAGCAAGTAGGGTATCATGGTTGCACATTAGTAAAGCCATAGTAAATTCGTTGATCTAGTTATTGCAATATCCTAGGGATGTTCAGCCATAGGAGAACATGGAAGAGAGTGACTCGATGGGGTGTCCTTAGCCTCTCTAGGCCCAAAGGCAATACCCCCTTAGGCTGCCCTTAATCCTCTCTGCATATTATTATTATATTTTTACATATTTTATTTAATATAGTATGTGTTCATTACATTAGTTTCTATATATATTCTTATTATATTTATTTATATTATAATGATTAAAAATATTTTAATGGTCAATATTTATATTTATATATTTTTAATATTTTGTATTGTTATTTATTTTATTTACCTATTTGTATTTCAAGACTTTATATTTAGTGTTGCAATTTTTGGGGGCATGACAGCAATACCAATTAGTTTCAATGTATGAGCATTCTCTTGGGAAGTATATGTAAATTCAATGTCTAAAGCCTAGTAAAGTTTAAGTCGGGTGCTACAGTGAGCAAACATTAACTATGTTCCCTGTGTCAGCTATGTGAATGAAAACCAATCTTAAATTTCCTTGTCATCTACGAGTAAAAGCCAATAGGGCTATTACAAATTAGTGCATATAAAGATCTAAGTAAATATCCTAAACAACCACTGAATTTAAAGGACAATTAATTATTGAGAATCAAAATTAATTGTGCACCCTATTATATAAGATTGTGCTCTTATCCTATATTGATGTTGTGATATAATGTGAGAAAGAAAATGGATATAGGTGTAAAAGTTATAATAGGATGATTCCATGTTAATTATTTCTGCCATAAAGAGAAACTCCTTGAGATACAAGAAACTCCAGTTCATTATTGAGGAAGCAATATGTTATTGGTTCGGCCCTTGCTATGCCCAAATGCAGGTCCAAACAAAACCAATTCACAAGGGTATTCTATTAAGGTCCATTCCCTTTGAAAATTGCCTTTAAATTATTTGAAAACCTACTTTTTGTTTGGGCATTTTACAAAGAAATTACAAAATGGTCAAAACCCTAGACACGGAAGGTTGCAAGTAGAGTAGGCAAAAAAACTTAAAATCATGGGCATAACTACAAACACAAGAATAAAAACCAACAACAAAAGACAACTATTAGTATCACAAGGCAAAAAGTCAATGTGGAGAGAAAAATGCCACAAGAAGAAAAACATTAGTATCGCCAACTTACAATGGGAAGAACGATATTGCCAATCATGGGAAGAGAAATGTTTTATAAATCTCGCAATCTTTAAAATCTAAAAAGCATTGGAGTTTTAAAATCTAAAACAAGTGTTGTCTCTTAAGATGTTGGTGTATTACCATAAATGTTGGTATATCGAATGATAAAAAATGAACCATTATGTATGATATTTTTTAATTTTAATTTTATTTACAATTTTATTATTATATCATTTATACATTAAAAATACTAGGAAATATGTCAATATTGGCATAGTGTGATGGTTAAGTTGTGGTGTTGTTGTTCTTGCCATCAAGATTCAAACCCCACTAGAGTGTTATTGTTGAGTTTTTAATTTGGGGATTCCCCTGTTTCTGACCTCACCGGTTCATAGCTCCGAGTCAAAATTGTTTACCCCTTAAAAAAATATTTGGAAATATGTGTATTGTATCTAATATTCTTGATTTTAGCCTGTAAATGTTGATGTTGTAGCTTTAGGCTACATAATTCCGCCTTGATTATTGGACAATAAATTCATATAGCCTAACAGCTATTCATTTATTTATTAAAGTGAAGAGGCGCTTCACTTGGCAACATAATATAATATTTAATTATTATGAATAATTAAATGGGGCCGACTTAAAAAAATAATATTTAATATTTGCTAATTCTTTATGAGGCCGACCTACATGAAGAGTCACATTATTTTGTATTTATACAAGGTGGAGTTTGCTCATTTCATCATCAAGTTCATTCATTCATATTCACTCTCCCAGAAGAAGTTCGCACTTGTGCAGCAGATTATCATCTTGAGCAGCAGATCTTCATATTGTGAAGTTTGCACTTGTGCAGAAGATCGTTATCTTGATCAGCAGATCATCATATTGTGGCAGCAGATTGATTTCAAGGGAAAACATATTCATTCTGTGTCTTCACATCTAGGAGAGGTGCTATTGTTCATTGTATCAAATTTGGCCTTGTGTTGGGCCTGAGTTGTAAGCAGATTTCTGCTCTTATTCCTGAATATATAAGTGATATATTTGTTGGGTTTTTCTCCCTCGAGCAAGAGGGTTTTGCCAAGGTATCTTGTGGTGTTCATTGTCTTATGTGTTGCATTTTCTGATTGCTTTCATTTCTGATACTAAAACTAACATGGTATCAGAGCGAGTTTATGAGAAGATCCAATTAGATTTGTTAAGCGGTATTTATGATTCTGTCAGATGAATTTGCACTTGGTCGACATTCATAAGTCGAATTTGGCAGTAGCTTGAATCCTTAAATGCAGTGGCTGATGAATCTCGTGTTGCAGATGATTGAATGTGACGGATGAGTATATACATGCATACAGTTATCGTACTTTGATGCTAAGATGGAGATTTTCAGTCCTTGCTGAAAACAGTGTTGCTTATGGTGTATGCAAAAACAGGACGCAATATGTTATAATCATTCTGTGTGAGGAGATTATAAGCCTTCTAGAGAACGCTATCATTTACATCTGGCTGCATTTTGTTTTGGGACTCTCAGTGAAGTTTGGAGATGTGTGGAGAGTCGTTATTGCACAAGCTTCAGTCCGGTGTCATGATCTCATGATATTTTAGTTCCTTCTTGACATACTTACGATATTCATCTTTAGAATACTCAACAGCAGAGGCTGCAATTCCTGTTCTTTACCAGTGCTATGCAATTAAGAGATAAGTATTCTTTTCTTTATACCTTATAAATTTGGGGTAAAATTCAATCTGCTGAGTTGTGCAGATCTGACATCGGTTATTTGAATCATATGTGTTTAGTAAAGATCACTAGGATAAGATCAGTTATTTGAATCATACTTTGTGTTGACTGCTCATCGAGTCTATGCAGATTAGGTGATGATCCTACACAATATTCCAGTCCCGTGAAGATTTCAACTCCAATTCTGTGTGATCAGGTGATTTGAGCAGCCATAGTGCCCATTTCGACGGATCGCATTACAATTGAACATCTTGACAGAAAAGTCACCATCAACACTTAGAGCAGAAGTATAGATACATATGTATGGTGAGGACTTAGTGAAGATGCTTAAGACGATGAAGATCTTCTTTTGGTATTCAGTTGCAATCAAAGTCAAGAGTTTGCATTGAGAGCAGCAGCGATCAACGACACTAAAAAGGGCAGAGAGAGCAGATATTGTGATCGTTGTTTGAGGATATCGGTCCCTCATTTTCTGCGTACAGGATTTTGATTTCAATAAGATAAGTATTGCATGGTTGAATAATGTTCATGAATTTGTTATGTAGTTATTAATTCATGCTATAACATTGAGATAGTAAATCATGTATGCTTCTAGCATCAATATTTCTCTTCGGGATAGTTGAGTTCTATGAACTATTAGTAATCTCTCCTTAATGCGCATTAGGATGGACCAAGAAGCGTAAGAGATTGCTTTCAAGAGAAGAAGAGCTTGATGCATCCTGTAGGTTGAAGAATGGAGACATAGCTTCCAGCCATGAGATTGAGTTGGTTGCTGAAGACATCTCTCGAAGAGGAAGAACCTATTCAGGTTATCATTGTGATCAGTTTCTTCGAAGAGGAAGAATTAACCTTCAGAGGGAGTTTTGTGACTCGCTAAGAAGAAGTGAAGGTTGCAGTGTTGCAAGGCCAGATGCTAAATCCTTGAAGAACCTCTTCAACAATTGAGATCAGAATTACTCAAAACAGTCAACCTGGATTTAACATTGGTAGCTTCACAAACCTATTCAAAATAAAGTGATCTGAGATGAGGTCGAAGAGGGCAGCCCTGAATCTCTATAGAGGTGTGCGTTGGAAACCATTTCTCTAAGGCAAGCATTGTAGGCAATCTTGGACAAGGAGGTCAGAAGGTTGATGCAAGTACTTGAAGATTCAAAGGGAGTCTACGAAACCAGAAGAGGATGGTGATCCAGTTAAGCCTTTGGAACCTACTGATGGGCCTACAAACATTGTTATTGGTCGAAAGAGACCTCTATGGGCTAGGCAAACATTGCAGGAGGCAAAAAAGTTTGCAACCCCTAGAGGAACATTCAAAGAGAGCAAAAGACCTCTCAAGTTTTCAAGCTATGTTGCATTGATGAGTCAAATGATTGAATCTGAGCCTTCCAGTGTTGAGGAAGCTTCAAGTCAGCAAGTATGGAAAGATGCTATGGCTGAAGAATATCAATCTATCCTCAAGAATGATGTTTGGGACATTGTACCTAGAACAAAAGGCAAATCTGTTGCATCTTCTAAATGGTTTTTCAAGATCAAGCATGCGGTTGATGGAAGCATTGAGAAGTACAAGGCTAGATTTGTGGCTAGAGGATTCTCTCAAAAAGAGGGAATAGACTATGAGGAAACCTTTGCTCCAATTGCTCGTTATACTTCCATCGGGACTATCATTGCCATTGCAGCAACTAAAGGATGGAAATTACACCAGATGGACAAGAAGACAACATTTCTAAATGGTGTAATTGAAGAAGAAGTATACATTGAGCAACCTGATGGCTTTGAAGTTCATGGGAAAGAGTCTCATGTTTGCAAATTGAAGAAGGCTTTGCATGGCCTTCAGCAGGCTCCTCGTGCTTGGTATGAGAGGATTGATCGATACCTGCTGAGCTTGGGCTTCTCCAAGAATGATGTTGATTCAAACCTGTACTTCAAGGTAGTTAATGGTGAGGCATTAATCTTGGTTCTTTATGTTGATCATCTATTTTCTTACTGGAGAAGAACACCTCATTATCAAATGCAAGAAGGAGTTGGCTTCTGAATTTGAAATGAAGGATCTTAAGTAAATGCATTACTTCCTTGGTTTAGAAGTATGGCAGAGGCCTAATGAGATCATTCTAAGTCAATGGAAGTATACAATAGATATCTTGAAGAGATTTGGTATGATGGATTGCAAATCCATGTCTCACCGATGGAAACCAATTTTCAGAAGTTAAAAGAGGCTGCAGCTAGTTCAGATCTGTTGGATCCTACTATGTACAGGTAGTTGATTGGATCATTGATGTATCTAGTCCATACTAGACCAGATATTTGCTATGCAGTGAGTGCACTTAGTCAGTTCATGTGTGAACCAAGGAAAATACACCTAGTTGCAGCAAAACATATCTTGAGATACTTGCGTGGCACAGTTGGGTATGGCTTGAGATTTTCTTCTGATGTGGACTTAAAGCTGCATGGTTATATTGTTTATGATTGGGCAAGGTGTGTTGTTGCTTCAATTTGGGGTTTGCGATGATCTCCTGGTGTAGCAAGAAGCAGTCTTCAGTGGCACTGAGCACCACAAAGGTCGAGTACATTGCAGCGTGTGTGGCAGCTCAAGAAGCAATGGCTTCGGAAGCTCCTTGCAAGATTGTTTGGATAATCATTGGAGCTAATTGTCATTCATTGTGATAATCAAAGCTGTGTGAAGCATTTTGTCAATCCAATGTTTCATGACAGAACAAATACCACTATATCAAAGATATGGTATTGAGGAAAGCAATCCAATTGAGATACATTAGCACTGATGAGCAGACGGCCGACATTCTCACCAAGCCTCTCTCCAGAGTAAAGTTTGTGTACTTTTGAGACAAGCTTGGTATTGTGGAGAATGAAGCCCTAGCTGAGAGGGAGACTCAGCTTCAGTGATCTTCTGTGATTTGCCTTAATGCATCTTTCTCTGTGAGAGAGAAATTTGAGGTGTAAGCCCTTGTTAATGCATCTTTCTTTGTGAGAGAGAAATTTGAGGTGAAAGCCCTTGTTTCCACCCTCTGGGAGTAGCCATGGTGGATGTCATGTTGAGTGACTCCATGACAACATCACGTGAGAGAGTCCGTGATGATTTTCTTGTACTTGTGTTTATTCACCCTCTGGGAGTATCCATGGTGAACATCATGTTGAGATGACGAGATCACGTTGAGTGATTCCGTGATGGGCACTTGTGCACATATGCTTTACCATACATGGAAGTAGCCATGATGGTTGATATCACGATTGAGTGAATCCATGATGAGCCCCGTCCACATATGGGTGTAGCCATTGTGGGTGTCATGTTGAGAGATTCCATGACAAAGTGTATCGGAAGTATTCCTCCCTAGCTAAGAGGGAATGTTGATGTTGTAGCTTTGGGCTACATACTTCCGCCTTGATTATTGGACAATAAATTCATATAGCCTAATAGCTATTCATTTATTTATTAAAGTGAAGAGGAGCTTCACTCGGCAACGTAATATAATATTTAATTATTGTGAATAATTAAATGGGGCCGACTTAAAGAAATAATATTTAATATTTGCTACTTCTTTATGAGGCCGACCTACATGAAGAGTCACATTATTTTGTATTTATACAAGGTGGAGTTTGCTCATTTCATCATCAAGTTCATTCATTCATATTCGCTCTCCCAGAAGAAGTTCGCACTTGTGCAGCAGATTATCATCTTGAGCAGCAGATCTTCATATTGTGAAGTTCGCACGTGTGCAGAAGATCATTATCTTGATCAGCAGATCATCATATTGTGACAGCAGATTAATTTCCAGGGGAAACATATTCATTCTGTATCTTCGCATCTAGGAGAGGTGCTATTGTTCATTGTATCAAATTCGGCCTTGTGTTGGGCCCGAGTTGTAAGCAGATTTCTGCTCTTATTCCTGAATATATAAGTGATATATTTGCTGGGTTTTTCTCCTTCGAGCAGGAGGGTTTTTTCAGGGTATCTTGTGGTGTTCATTGTCTTATGTGTTGCATTTTCTGATTGCTTTCATTTCTGATCCTAAAACTAACAGTAAATATGTAAATATTTGTGATTTTTACATGTTTTTGTACCAAGGAACCCAACCCCAAAAAACTTTTGGCCCAATCCGCAAACCAAACTAAAAACCCAAACCCAAACCAGTACCAAGACTGATAACTTAGAGGAAGCAGAGATAGTAATGTCGTGCTTTAAGAATATCTTCTTAGTCCATTGTTTAGAGAAGCAAATACAGTTGCAGACATCCCAGCAAATTGGGGAGGTAAACCATGTTTTAACATTCACATGGGTTAGTGGTACGAATATATATTTACTGCTGTCCAGATGAGTTGTCTGGTTGGTAAGTGTATCATTGTTGGTGGTCTGAATGAGCTTTCAACTTGTGGGCATTCTTGGGATGTACATGCAAATTCAATGTGTGAACACTAGTAAAGTTTGAGTGGGGTTTTACAGTGAGCAGACATTAACTATGTTCCCTGTTTTGGCTGTGTGAGTGAAAAACCAATGTTAAAATTCCATGTCATCTACAAGTAAAAGCCACTAGAGTTATTACAAATTGGTACATATAAAGGTACAAGTAAATATCCTTAACACCCACTGAATTGAAAGGACAGTCAATTATTAAGAGTGAACATATATTTGTGGATTATGCACCCTATTATGTATGTATGTGCCCCTATCCTTTATTGATGTTGCGATATTCATATAATATGAGAATGGAAATGGAAATAGGTGAAAGTTGTTATTGGATTATTACATGAATTATTTCTAACATAAAGGGAAACTCCTTGAGTAACTAGAAACTTCAGTTCATTGTTAAGGAAACAAGGACAGTACTGTCATGCATCGAGACTGTCTCTAGTCTATTGTTATAGAGAAGCGAATGCAGTTGCAGATGTTCCAGCAAAGTGGGGAAGCAAACCATGTGCGTTAGTAGTAACATGATTGAAAAATGAAATAGTTAAAAAATAACCTTGGGAAAGATAATAATAATTTATTGAAGGCTAGGCACTTACTAAAGGAGAATGATTATGAAGCATAGTAGGGTTTGGAGTATAAATTAATAAGAAAGTAGTTGAACTTGAATTTGACTGAGCTTTTCTCATTGTTTCTCATGGAGAACACTAGCCTGCAGATATTTTTTTCCGTGGCTATGATGATTGGTTTTGGGCCTTGGCAATCATGAGAAGATCTAGATATGTGCTCTATACATGAGTCTTCAATTTAAGAGCACCTCCCTTCCTTAGTGGTTTACTGTTGTCTATTTCCTCCGTGTAAGAACTCCAAGGGACTTAGGAGTAGTGATCTGTCTAGAAATACAAGGTTCCACATTGGCACAAGAAGTGAAGACAGTTGAGGGTAAATTTTAGGATATTGTTGTGACCTGTTTTTGAATTAAGTTTTGAGATTTGTCTTCACAATGTTGCATCTTTGTAAAATTTCTGGAATTAGGTGCATAAAATTTTAGTTGTACATAATTGATCAGGGTGATGAAGCCATTCCCCTGCCTCACTCAGTCCTATATATACACGAAGTGGAGACAGCTGAGGGAAAATTTTGGGAAATTGTTGTATACATGTGTGTGTGTGTATATATATTGTATTGTCAGGTAAGAAAGTATAATAGGGAGATTTGTAGGCAGAGAGCAGTACAACGCCTCTGCATTTGATTTGTCCCTTAGCCTTTTCTCAATGGAGACATAGGCAGAACTCTTTCCTGCTACTGGTGTAAATGGCACAGAACTGTATGTAATTTCTAATGAGATTTGATGGAGCTTAAAAAGGGAGCTGTTTCAAGTCTTATGGTTTGCCTTAACTGTTGTTATCTTTCTTCCTTGCTATGTTACATGAGGTGCATTGAGGATTTTATGTTAATTTTCAGAACGTGGAAAATAGATTCTGCACTCAGAAAATTTCACCTTAAAACTAGGTAGCTTAAAACACAATAACTTCAATCAAAACAAATAACCTCTGACCATGTTAATCTATAAAAACATACTACTGAAAATGTGTACACCAAATACAGAGAGTTGAACTCTCAAAACTGCACCCATCTTCTATTAGAACTGAAACGAAATACACTGCACTGAAATGAAATTTTTGAAAAGAGCCTCTATATGCATCATGATAAAAATTAGATTATGTGCCCTTTGAATAGACAAGTGCACTATGAATCTAACTAAGACAAACCAGATGAGGTGTCAAGTAAACCTCCGAGATAAGCTTAAAACTCACTAAGATGACACTCAGTTTGACTGAAAATCAACTAATCTAACTAATCAATCAACCAAGTCTAACAACAAATAACTTCTAATCAACGTAGTAGAAACTAAGTTACATCCACAAATCACTCAAGTCTCAAGTAGTTAACTGGGCCCTAATCTCAAAGAAGTTTCACTAAATAGCTGGACCTTATTCTCCTATATAACTATGTCCTCTCTATGCTGTTCTCTCAGCTGCATACAGGTTTGAATCTACTGCTGTCACTGTTGTGCTATCACTATGAGAACACTGACTGAGCAACTCAAGGTTGAAACTCTTTAACACTTCTTTTTTGCCAAAAAAGTGTTTTCCACCAATCCAAATCCCTCACTCAGCATCTCAAATGTCCAGCAACTAAAGCAAAAACCTCAACAAAATCAACTCCCTCTTTCTGAGAAAATCCTTTGGTAACTAGAGTAAGGTTGTATCCAGGTAAACCCCCTATTTTTGAGAGAATCCTTCAGCGATTAATTTGTCCTGGTACTCTTCAATGCTCCCATCAATTGCATGCATGGAATCAGTCAACAATTCGATAGCAGGTTTAGAAGTTATCTCCACAAAGCTAAAAGGACACTCCTCCATCATGGCATCCTACCATACTTGGTCAATTGGATAAACAAGTAGCATGTAAAGGCCACCATCTCAAACTCCTCTAGCCAAAATTTGATCAAGTTCAGTGTTGTATTCTCTAATGATTGCTTGCAAACCTTCAAACTCAATGATAAACTATAGATCTGTCACGCAACAAATTGAAAGAAGATTTTGTTAAACTAAGAACATAAAAGACATCACCTAGCTTAAGAACATCACCTTAAGGCATGTGGAAGGATGTAGCCGGCCGAAAGTGTACTTAGTCGGCCATGAGTAATAAATAAGACTTTAGTTAGTTTAATATTTCATGTACTTGTTGTGTACGTACTTGTCATGTTAGTTAGTTGTCTCAAGAATTAAGTTCCAACGAAATAATTAGAGTAATGAAGGGATGCGACGGATGGTTCTTCAACCACAGCCAGCATACTATGTCTATTCAGAGTCATGTAGTCAGATGTCACTGTTGCTATGATTATTCATGTTATGATTGTACGGGCATACATTTTATCAATAAAGACAAGTGTGATGATTTTGCGCATTGTCTTCTAGTACATTATGTTTTGTAAGTTATCTCCATTTACTTACTAGTATATTGGAATTCATCCTAGTAAGTAAACAAAGGAGACAAAGCCCAATCCAGTAACTCAACAAATGGCATCATTGCCCAACTCCATCTATATGCCATCCTCTCATTCTTGAAGTTTAGTGAAGGCCTTCTTATTGAAGGTCATGTGTTTGGATGCTCCACTATCCACATAGCTATCTACATCAGAAACAGTGCTAGTGGATAGGCATGACACCACAATGTAAGTTGTCTCAAGTCTAGATGCTAACTCATAGGCTCTAGTTGAAGTTTTTGCACTCCTTGTAAACCCTCATTGTTGCTATTCTTGGCTTTCTTCCTCTAAAAACACCAAGATGCATAGAAGCCCATTTTGTGGCACTAGAAACACTTCACATGACTCAAGTCTTCTTTCTCCTAGTCTAACGAATTCGATTCCTCCTCTTTGCACTTTTGACCTTCTCTAATCCTTCTTTCTTAACACACTTTCACATCTTCCTAATGAAGACTAGGTTTTGTCCCTATTTTACTCTAGCTAAAATAGTCTTGAATCCAATCTCCTCCTGGATGAAATCATCCCAAACGTTCTTAAAAGTGGGAGGCTTCTCCTATGTGCAAACACCCTAAACAAACAAATCCTAAGATGGAGAGAACCCATTTATAGCTATGGACACCAACTCATCACCCTCCATCTTCACTCTAATGGTAGCAAGCTGATCTCAAAGCTCAATGATCTTCATGAGGTAACTAGCCAATGTGCTTGTATGTAATGTCCCCTTTTTAGCCTGGGTCAATGTTGGATAGATTAGCCTATCATCCGGTCCTCGTACGCTAATATTGGTGATTAGAGGGCCTTGTGGGGTAGTTAATTGGTTCTCCAGATGGCAGTTGATAGTGTTTTCTTCTCCAGTTCGTTGGCATATTCAGAGGAAATCTTTTGCATGGGTTTTGGGCTTCGTTTATGCATACTTACTATTTTTAGTAAGTCAGTGAGATGTTGGGGGCCAACCTTACTATTTATAGTAAGGCATTCTGATGGGCAGAATGAACAGTGGATTAGCCTATGGTGAAGTCAGAATTAATTAAGGTTGATTATTAATGGAGTTATAATATTTTAATTATTATTAAAGTAATTACTTTAATAATAATTAATTATAAAGTGAATATAATAATGACTTTATTTGACTTTATAATAAAGGCTCATTTAATGATGTTAAGTCAAAACATTAAAGTCATAAATTGGGCGCCCACATGAAATAAAGTATTTGGCAACAAAAGCAAATACATTAAATATATTAAATGCTTTTATGTTGCTTTGGAAATCGTGCAAATTGGAGGATAAGTATAAAAGGCTTTCAAAAACAAATTCACCATTCATTAATCTTTCAACACTTTGAAAATTGAAGAGTTTTGGCTGTGAGAAGAAATCAAGGGTTTTAGCTTCAGATTTGATCTTGGAGAACGTTCATTCTCTCAGATTTCTGCATTCTACAGATGTGCAATATCACCCAAGGTTTGCATCTTCAGGGTGGCTTCAATCAAGAGTCATAGTTGAGCATATTGGAGAACAATTTTCAAAGAAATATCAGGGTTTGAATATTAGATCAGAAATTCTATCAAAGACAAGCATTGCTGGTTGTGTTAAATGCTGATTACATCATTGCTGGGCCGTACTGCCTAACATCTGTTGGGCTGTACTATCTTCCTTTGCTGGGTGTGTGAGTTCTAGGCTGAAACGCCTAACCTTTCAGCATCATTTCATCTTCTTTAGGGGCGGCTAAGTCATTGGTCTCAATCTGCAATTAAATAAAGGAGGAGAGACTCAATTTCTGAGCAAGGCGTTTGAAGCTAGGGTTTCCAGTTTGCAGATTTCATAATTTCAGACCTGCAAATGATTGCTTTGGTTACCGGGTATGGTGTCAAGTGACTTCCCAAGCATTGTATGAAAATCTGATTTGAATATTTTGTATTTGCCAAAAAACTACAATAAATCAGATTTGAATTATTCCACCATTTACTTTCAATTTTCCCTTCATCTTGCATTTGTATATGACAATATGTTTAATTGCATTTCCTGGCATTAAATCTCAAAAACACAACAACCGAAAAGTCTTCAATCAGCAGCAGTTTCAGTTAGTAAATATCTCTGAACAGGGTGGGATATTTCATTGTATCGCTCATGCATGTGTCACTAAGCTTGTTCTTTAGAAATATCTTGCAAAAAAGTGTTCACACTCTAGCAAAGAGTTTATCAAGGCATCATATATCTCCTTTGTTATCTTCTTATCTGCACTGTAAGGGATCAAATGGTCCTTCACCGAATCTAGGATGACTCACTTCACCTTGGCCAACTTTTTCATATGTCAGCCACCTAAACAGGGTCAATAAGAGCTATCTTCATCTCCAAAAGACTCCAAAGATCAACCTCCTCCATTAGCTTCTGCAATCTACACTTTCAAAGTGTAATGTTGGAAGCACCCTCTAAATGACGACTCTCTGAGACTAAGACTAGCCATACTTGTAGCTCCTGAAACACACTAAAAACAAACAAATCAGATGGAAATAACTAAGATAAGCAACCTATCACAAGTGCAGCTCAATATAGAAATCACTAGAGCACTTAGGGCATTCCATCCTATATCCTCTCGCAGATCAAAATCTCTTCAATCACTAAAGACTCTTGAACATCACACTCACTTAATAAAGATAAGCCACCTGTCTCAAGTTAAAATCAACCTTCCAATCACTAGAAGATCCTGGGCATCACATGCAAAAACCTATCATAGGTCCTCATGCCTCTCACAGGAATGGATTGGCTTCGATCACTGAAGCTTGGGCATCACACCAGCTTACACCTTCCAACAACTCCCTCATAGAAAGCAGCCTTTCCATCCACAGAAACTTTGGAAGACTTCAGATTTACTGTTCTGATACTGTGTAAATGTTCAGGACATGGTAGCAGTTTCTGCACTCAGACAATTTAGTCTTCAAACTAGGTAGACTTAAAACACAAAAACTTCAATCAAAACAATAATCTCTGACTATGATAATCTAAAAATACACATCCTGCTGAAAATGTGTACAGTGAATACACAATATTGAACTCTCAATACTGCATCTATCTTCTATTGAAACTGAAAAAAAAATACACTGCACTGAAATGAAATTTTAGAAAAGTGACCCTATATGCATCATGATTAAAATTAGAATATGTGCCCTTTAAATAGACAAGTGCACCTAAACCTAACTAAGAAAATCTAGAGGTGGTGTCAATTTAAACTTACAACTCACTGGAGAGACAGTCAATTCGACTCAACAATGAACTAGTCTAACCATAACAGCAAAAATCTTTTGGGGAAAAAATCGGCAAACCAAAAGTATAAGACTTTTTGAAAAAAACGGGAAAATCGGATTTTAAAAAAAAATGTAAAAAATTGTAGAACAAGAGATAAAAACTATTTTTTTTGAAATTGATAGGCATTTCCATAGCATAGAGATATAGAGAGCAAAATAAAATAAAGAGCTTAACTAATGAACTGTAAAAAATAGGTTTTCGTAGTTTATATTCATACCGCTGATTACATTGCATTGCACATCTTTCAAACTCACAGCATTACTTCACATTGCATAACTAATAACTAGATGTTGATAGATGACAAAATATCAATTACAATATAGTTTTTACAAAGTCAACCTAAGCAGTTTTGCAATTACTTCACATTGCATAACTAATAACTAGGAGCAGCTGCCAATTGCATTTGCTTGTCATGGCATTCCATGAGACCACATTTCTTTGAGGCATTTTTTCAAGCAGTTCATTTCCTTGTCTATGCTACCATGATTTTTATACATGTCTACCAAAGCATTTTATCAAACAGTTCACTGCCTTGCTGCTATGGCTAAAAGTTTTGCTTGTCATGGCATTCCATTACCATGAGACCACATTTCTTTGAGGCATTTTTTCAAACAGTTCATTGCCTTGTCTATGCTATTGCTTACTATTATGCTTTGATAGATTTTTTCCAAGCATCCATAGCTTGTTCGAAAACACCTGTTTTAGGCTTTTAGCCATAGCAGCAAGGCAATGAACTGTTTGATAAAATGTTTCGGTAGACATGTATGAAAAATGTGGTAGCATAGACAAGGCAATGAAATGTTCAAAAAAATGCCTCAAAGAAATGTGGTCTCATGGTGATGGAATGCCATGACAAGCCATAGACATGGCAGTGAACTGATTGAAAAAATGCCTCAAAAAAATGTGGTCTCATGGTGATGGAATGCCATGACAATCCATAGACAAGCCATAGACAAGTCAGTGAACTGTTTGAAAAAATGCCTCAAAGAAATGTGGTCTCATGGTGATGGAATGCCATGACAATCCATAGCAATTTGATTGCCATGGCATTCCATCACCTGATTCTTTGAGGCATTTTTTTCAAACAGTTCACTGCCTTGTCTATGCTACCACAATTTTCATACATGTCTACCAAAGCATTTTATCAAACAGTTCATTGCCTTGCTACTATGGCTAAAAGCCTAAAACAGGTGCTTTCAAACAAACTATTGATGCTTGTAAAAAATCTATCAAAGCATAATAGTAAGCAATAGCATAGACAAGGCAATGAACTGTTTGAAAAAAATGCCTCAAAGAAATGTGGTCTCATGGTGATGGAATGCCATGACAAGCAAATAGCAATTTTATCAAACATTCCATCACCATGAGACCACATTTCTTTGAGGCATTTTTTCAAACAGTTCACTGCCTTATCCATACTATCACATTTTTCATACATGTCTACCAAAGAATTTTATCAAACAGTTCACTGCCTTGCTGCTATGGCTAAAAGCCTAAAACAGGTGCTTTCGAACAAGCTATGGATGGTTGGAAAAAATCTATCAAAGCATAATAGTGAGCAATAGCATAGAAAAGGTAGGGAGCTGTTCTAAAAATGCCTCAAAGAAATGTGGTCTCAATGTGCTTGTCATGGCATTTCATCACCATGAGACCACATTTCTTTGAGGCATTTTTTCAAACAGTTCACTGCCTTGTTGCTATGGCTAAAAGCCTACGACGGGTGCTTTCAAACAAGCTATGGATGCTTGGAAAAAATCTAATCAAAGCGTAATAGTAAGCAATAGCATAGACAATGCAATGAACTGTTTGAAAAAATGCCTCAAAGAAATGTGGTCTCATGGTGATAGAATGCCATGATGGTGATGGAATGCCATGACAAGCAAATTGCTATGGATTGTCATGGCATTCCATCACCATGAGATCACATTTCTTTGAGGCATTTTTTCAAACAGTTTACTGCCTTGTCTATGCTACCACATTTTTCATACATGTCTACCAAAGTATTTTATCAAACAATTCACTGTCTTGCTGCTACGGCTAAAAGCCTAAGGCAGGTGTTTCCAAACAAGCTATGGATGCTTGGAAAAAATCTGTCAAAGCATAATGGTAAGCAATAGCATAGACAAGGCAGTGAACTGGTTGAAAAATTGCCTCAAAGAAATGTTGTCTCATGGTGATGGAATGCCATGAAATTGTTATGGATTGTTATGGCATTCCATCACCATGAGACCACATTTCTTTGAGGCAATTTTTCAACCAGTTCACTACCTTGTCTATGCTACCACATTTTTCATACATGTCTACCAAAGCATTTTATCAAACAGTTCACTGCCTTGCTGCTATGGCTAAAAGCCTAAAACAAGTGCTTTCGAACAAGCTATGGATGCTTGGAAAAAATCTATCAAAGCATAATAGTAAGCAACAAGCTATGGTCTCATGGTTTTTTTTTCACATGAAAACCAGTGTGATTTTATTTGCATTTTTTTGCAGGTTTTAAACGCATTTTTTTGGCAATTTTGCAGTTTGAAATGGGAAAAAATTGGGGAAAAAATCGTCCAGCCTGGAGATTTTTTAGAAATCAGGATTTTTTGCAGATTATTGCTTCTATGAGTCTAACAATAAATAACTCATCAAATTAGTTGAGGCTAAGTTACATCCACAAATCACTCAAGTCTCAAATAGTTAACTAGACCTTAATCATAAAGAAGTCTCCCTTCATAGTTGGGTCTTATTCTCCTATATAACTACGTCCTCTCCAGACTGATCTCTCAGCTGCACACGTCTTGATCTGCTGCTGTCACTGCTGTGCTATCACAGTGAGAACACTGACCAAGAAAGTCAAGGTGAAAACTCTACATTATAGTTATAGATTCTAATGAATGTTGGACTGTACATATTTCCGGGAATATTTTATTAAGGAAGGAAGCAATTTCCCTAACTCTGATGAAGAAAATATTACATATCTATGAATGCCACTCCCTGAAACTCATTACAGAGACTTTGGGTCTGTTGCCATTACCAAATGGAAGGTAAGGACTGTACAAAATTTAGAGATTTTTTCAGGAATAGCGCATTAGGATTCAGGACCCTATGGTGGTTAACTGGATTCTTGGCTCAATGCAAGCTGGGCATGAAACGGATAAGTTACCTTGAGAAGATGCCAGTTATGTCTTGGATAACTGCATTCCCTATGATTCGAGGTTACTTGCAACCAAGACAATACATAGCAAGCCTTGAGGGAAGCAAATCTTATACCCACCATGAGGTGTTAAGCACCATTGGGATTGCTTGATTTTGTAAATTTCATAATGATCTTGAAGCATAGTTGCCAGGAAAAATCATTATTCGATTGCATCCACATCTCCATCCCCATACCAGTACCCCCACGTATTGTGGTAACCATGTCTTGAAGAATATATTGGACTCTCTTAGTACCTGTTTGCAGTTTATAAAGCATAATCAGCGGGCAATGAAAAGAGCCCTGGTATTTTCCTTGGACAAACCCTACATCCCTAGTAATGGGAATGTAATTCTGGAGAAACTACTGACATCTTTATTTTGGAAGGACAAATATCTCAGGTCATAATTAGAGAAGGAATGTTGAATTATAACAGTTTAAGGTCTGGTACCATCCTGTTTGGACTCTGTCACTTTGTATGAACTTTGAAGTTCAACTTAAAATTTTGTTGGGATAGGAACTACATACATACTTTTTTGCAGTCTCCATGATCCTTTGGGAGGAGCCGGATACTGAAATGCATTTTAGCATGTCCCCATTTGTGTGCTTTATCATGTTGTAAGAAAAGAATATAGGAAATTTTGGTGCTGTCTTTGATTGTTTATGCTAGTGCCATGTAAGGAAAGGTACAAGAGAGGGAGGCTAGTGCTTCAAATTTTCTCCATGGTTCCATAAAATATCTGAAGCAGGAAAAACTTTAATTTTAACCTTTAAAATGAGAACACTAGTTTTAACCTTTTTTTGATATGCATTTCATGCTAATACTGCAAAGTTTAAAATCTTCATCTATTGATCCAGAGTGGCTATGTTTTAACCCAGTGGTCCGAGTTGGGGGAGTACTGCAGGTTTTTGTGAAGGAACTTATAAGAAATATTAGAGCTTTGCAGAAAATGGTCCATGTAATAATATTACATTTTCTGCTCTGCTACAGTTATTTTGGAATTTGCATCAATCATTACCACAAATGTTTCCAAACAAATTGCAGGGAAAATATTAGTTACAGATGATTGCAATTTGCCGAAAAAAAGAACCATAAAATCTTTCACACAGATGCTGCAAACTTTCAACCTCTCAAAGCTGCTACTAGCTGAAAGCCTGAAAATCTTCTTCCTAAGCAATCATACCCCTGCATCTTATGCCAACCATATGAAACCACTTGAAAACCCCAGCCTCAGGATGAAGTCTCTTGAAGAGGGCTGAGGCCCTATTTTTAATATAAAGGAGATTTGTGGGAGATTAGCATTATGCAAACAATGAAAATTTAGAATCTTCACCCTAAAAGCTAGAGTGGCCATTTTTTTGGAGGTGCTACAGATGGGGTACAGGAGGTACTTCAAAGAAGTTCTATGATAAGAGAAAGGAAATGAACTGCTTCTAAAGAGGGGGCTATAAGTTTGTGGTATTTATCCAGAATTTTTTTATTTTTTAATTTTTAAGTCAATGTTAACATGCACTTTGTGTAACGTTTTTAGAAACATTTCCCAAAAAATGGAAGTATCAGTCTGCTTATTCTTTTACTTAAAAAACATGCAAAACTTATTAAGGCTATGGTCCTATGGAGGAGGGCTACTTAAACTTTTTGACAAGGTGCTGCTTAGGAAATTTAGGAGCCTTTACAAGCAGGTGGTCCCATAGATTTTATAGAAGTAGCTAATACTAAAAAAATTAGTTGAGAATTTTTGGGAAACTGGTGGTCTTCCAAAAAAATTAAGCATCATTCTGCTTGTTCTGTTACCTAAAAAGTTGCAAATCCTACTAATGTTATGGTCCCATGGAGAGGGGCTACCTGAACTTTCTGAGGAGGCACTGCTGAGGAAATTTAGGAGCCTTTTCAGATCAGGCGGTCCCGTGGATTTTATAGAGTTAGCTAATAATACTAAAACATTTAGTTGAGAACTTTTAGAAACCAGTCGCATGGATTTCATAGCAACAGTTCATTCTAAAAAAATTAATAGAAAATTACAAAAATGAGATGCCTTCTGATGGCGTCATGTGGTCAGAAAAACCTTGAATTATAAGGAGAATTTCCAACTTCACCCTCCATACAGTTGGTGAAATTCCGAGTTCAAAAATAAAGGTCCCTATTTTCGAAGATGAAAATCTGATTTACCCTGTAGCAATTTTTCCCTCATCTGACGAAACCTGTCCTTAATTATAAATCTTGAAGCCCCGCCCTGCATGGAACCGCTCGTAACACCCATGGAGCATTTTCTTGAAATTGGAGCCTAACTATCGGCATCGCTGAGAAAATTACTCAAGCACAACCATTAGATTTGAGCAGCCGCTGAAGAGAGGGCCTTGGAGATTGGCAGCACCAACTGAGCTGTTTATGAGGGAACATTTGCAAAATGGCGAGCTCCATGAATTTTTTCCTAAAAGTTAGCCAGTTTTCACTGCTGAAAGGTAAAACCCAATACACACAACCATAGATAATTACGTTACGCATCCAGGAGACTATTTTTTTTCAGTCCTACTAAGACATTGTGAGCGGACATTTTATGACTGAGTAAATACACAGAACACTTATAAAAATCTTTGGTAACTAAAACATGTGTTGAAAGGAAAGAGACGGAGCAAAGAGACCTTTCACCTGTTTGACAATGGCGTCATAGAACTTAGTTTCTTGGGCATCAGTGATAGAAAAAGCACAAATTTGCATGCCCTCCTTCACCTGGTTACAATGCTCGTCTTGAAGTTGTCTGCACGCCAACCGAAATCTAGACACGCTCCTCTTAAATTCCTCCATGGACAAAATCTCGTCATATTCGCAATCATCTTCAGAGTCGAGATAATGCAACACAAGCTCATTCCCTCTTATTTCCACACTAACTACATACCACGCATCATCATGCTTGCACTGATACTCCAACTCTATACTCCCCTGTGCCATCGTCACCCTCTAACTTCAAATTTCCGCTACATCAATCTACTGCTCAAGTAAGCATAATTTGGACCTGGACTTGGAAAGCTGCTTTAATTGCTAAATTCATCGTCACAGTAACACTCGCTGTGTCGTTTCACATTACAATTTCGCTAAATACGAGGAAACGATAAACATCCAGACCCCACAAGCCCTTTAAAAACTTGCCTAATCTAATGCAAATCTCCTACAATGAATGCAGAAATACGGCATTGTAAACGTGTACGTGTACATAATGTATCTTGAAGAGCCTGTACAGCCGCCGATATGAAATTGCATTTAACAAGTTATTACGAAGTGCGCCAGTTGGTATCCTGTGGAGACATTGGCGTCGCTGTTGTGTTTTCTACTAGTTAATTTTTTTTGAAGTTCATCGTTCGAGGATATTTGTGCATTGGGGAATTTGCATACATACCAATGCGCTTGTTTTCTGTAGGTAACATTTTATCCATTTACATAATGAAAAATGTCGGGTGTTTTTTTTTTTTTTTTAAATATTTATACATACATTATTTTTATATATTTAACAATCTTTAGTTAATTGTATCAGGTAGTTGAGCATTCTAACTTCATGTTTTTCAAAATCTTAAATGAAAATTTCAAATCTCTCATTCTTTTTTACACTCGCTTACTTGGTAAGTCCTCTTCTTATAACTAAGGTTTTAGGGTCACATCATCAAATATGATGCCACGTCAGCATGTATTTTGTCGAGGTGTCCAAAAAGGTCCAAAAAAAAGTTTCAATAGTTATGCACTAAGTCGTGTTTTATTAGTGCATTGATGTGGCATCACACGATTTGTTACCTTTTAGATGTATTGTTACCTTTTAGATCTAAGGAATATATTTCATTCAATTATAATTAGTCTTCATCAACACTAACAACTTTAGAGTCACAACTATTGGTACAATGTTGTTGAAAATATTGGGCATTAAATCAACAAATGCTATAACAACTATTGGAACATGCTCAAGGTCCTCTCCCCTAGGTTCATGCATATATTTTTATTTGTTTTATCTCCTCGTTTACCATATTTATTTATGTATTTATATTCGTTTGGTTGTTAGTCATCTTGATTTGATCATTATCTCATTTAAAATAAGTTCACTATCAAAGGGATTGTTTGTTTATCATATTTATCTATGCACCAACCTTTTTTCGATATTTGCTACCTACACTCAACATTATTTCACTCTAAAACAAGTTTTTCAAATTTAAAATTTAAAATTCAAACTTGGTCAATGACCCTCCTAATCCTTCTAGCTTGAGCCAACTAAATAGATGTTTGATGCAATTTGATGTTATACATTATTCTTTAAAGGAATTCAATACATTAAATTATGATAATCAAAAAATCATTCTCCAATTATTCTAGAGGGTATCAGAGTAATCAACGGCGACATTTGATTTGGTACAGTAAAAAAGAGTAAAGAATTTGGATACTTAGGCATTTGACTATTATTTTGGATATTGATCAATTTCAAAGGGTTGATAAAGATAAAGAGCCCTCGTGACCTAGTCATAGGACAACCTAACAAAGGTATTGATTAAAATCACTAGTTGAAAGTTTTAAAAAAAGGTAGAGCATAAGATGGCATTCCAAACAAAGTTGTAGGATAGAACCCTGTAGAGTTCTAGGATGACTCTATAGCATAGGTACAAATTTGTTTGAATCCCATGAACTTATTCCCTAATAAAGCAAAGATCTAGCACAATTCCCAAGCAATACTAGTAACAAAGAGCCATTATTTCCAAGTTTAATAGTAGACAAATTCCATAATCATATATATGTGTCGTTAGTGTTTAGTTATCACTTGTTAAGTACCACCATCCATCATATTCAACTTCAAAAACACATTGTCCCAAATTTTTAGTTCTCATTTATATTTTGTTAACTTGGATTATTATGCTTGTTTAATTGCATACCTAATTAGTCTAGATTAATCACTAAGGAAACTTTGTTTCCTTTTCTTTTTTATGAACCCATCTAATCCTATACATTCTAACCTCGTTACAATTTATATTACCTTAGCACAAATTTTTTTTTAAGTTTGCATCTTATTTTCACATATATAGTTCTTTTTATATCATTTCGCTTCATTGATTAATCCTTCTCTATTAAGGTTTGTGTGCTTTCTTATTTACATTTTTCACCCCCCCATGCACCCTTGACTACCACATTAGGTTTTTAGTTTTAAATTTAATATTTCATTTTTTATTTTTTATTTTCAATTTTAAAGTGGCTCTATTTTCCTTTTATTTATGCCTCGTACAAGGAGTGACTAGCTACACCCGAACATGGCCCAAATTGATTAAAATAAAGTCTATTCTAATGCTCTAATGAGCATAATGAGGAATATGGTCATGAAACTCATGTAGATAATCAATATTTTGTATGTGGATTGACTAGTTTGATTAATACAAAAAATCCTATGCAACTAGTGAATATGTTTCATGATATGCTTACAAGCAAACCATATAAACCTAAAACTTTGAAAGTAATTTTGGCTAAGCTTACTTCTTTTATAGTGATTAGTGTGTATATCCCCACCTCTATCATATATCTCTCTTCTACCATTACTCCTATTGCTACTGCTTTTACCCATAGTACCATAACCACTAGTCTCGCATCATTTAGAACCTATCTATTTTCCACCTATCCTCACATTATGGACTAGGCCTTGGATATACTCCTCATGGGCATCATATTTAGTACGCTTATGATGTACCACACTTCTACACCCTTTTCCTCCTCCACTACTGGACTTATAGTTACCTCACTTAGTCAAGCCACTTGTGTACCTCATATCACATCCCATACCCCAAATACCCTTAAGTATCTTTCTTCTTCCATGTCATTATCCCAAGCCATTACTTCATTCACTTTTCTCATTTCCCATAGACCTCATAGTGGCTACCATTCCATCACCATACTTCCTCTACCCTAGATGCACTTTAACCACTATCTTATGATATTGCGACATGTTTGTTGCTTATGTGAATTGTGGCACTATAGTTCTCAATATATAATGGAAAATGTGACCCTAACACATGTTAGAGTAATCATGCATTAGCTAATAATTATTACTTTAATTGATTATTAGTCTAATTTATTCTCATGCACTTAAGCTAAACTTAGGAGTATTTTTATGTTAACTACAGAGTTATTATTACATAATTCTATCTTGAATTCCATGAGATGTTGACACTTGTCATGATCTAATCCCTTTATCATTTAGAGTTTCTCCTATATAGAACTCAACCTGCATTGTATTATCATACCTTTGACAACCTCTTTTGATAACATTTGAGGACTCTTGATCTCCTTGAAGATTCTTGAGGTTCATTTTTTAGCTTTTTCTTGTTGAGGATATTGCATATTATTGTTTCCAACTCTCTTGCATGGAAGGTGTATTTGTTCGTTGTTTGATCCTACATCTTCTGTTGTTCACAATTCTAACATGGTATCTGAGCAAGGATTCAACGAACCCTTTCTCAATTTATGAGGGTTTTTCTTCAACAAATGTTACAAGCTTCAGATATGGAATCTCCATCGTTTTTTATGCATTTTGGAGGTAGGTGAAATTTAGGAGCAATTTGATGTAAAAATGACCTCACCATTGCATTCAAGAGGTTGTTTTGACAAATTTTGACTATAAATTTATCCATATCCCCTTGTCGAAAGCTTTTGAGACAAAAAAATTGGTATAGGAGTTAGTGTGGGGCCTTAGAGTAATAAATGTTGATTTATTTAAGAGTGGCCAAGGCTCTAATGAATACATTGGTGTTTATTCTTTGATTTCAATCTTTGTGCTTTTAATTGATTACTCCCTTACATGATTTTAAAGTGAAAAATATCTTTATTAATGGGTTAGTCAAATTAATTCAAATTAACGTGTGTTTGAATAGTTTTGATTCTATTATAGATTTTTGTACACATGGTAAAAATGTAGAATCCAAGTTGTCTGCATATTATAGACATTGAACTATCACTAACACTTGCTTTTGTGCTATTGACTCCATCTTGACACCTAACAATACCCATTAATTAAAAATAACTAATTTCACATTAATTAATCCAGTTTATTAAAATTAAATTGCTTAAATAATATATGTTATTTAATTAATTTAAATAATATTCATTATTTAATTGTAGTCATAAATTGTCACCCCTTTCACACTAAGTTTAGCTCCCCCCTATGTTCTTTGACCTGATTATGATCTTGAATTTCCCATTTTGTGGTCATTTTCAAAAAATTAGAATTCAAGTGGGAATTATTATTTAATATTTATTTAACGATACTAAAAGACCCAAAATAGCTCTAGACTAGGGTACTACCGCCCTTGTCCAATTTATTTTAACCCAATTTAAAATATGTTATTGTTGATATTTTAACATTTAAAGATTTAATGTTTTTTAAGAGGAGTGGGTGGTTGGAGCTATCCCTAGAAACAACAATATGAAGGAGCTAGTAGTAAAAGAAAAAGGTAAGAAACGAATGATGGAAGAAGAGCAAGGACCTAATGTGAGAACCCATGGAAGTAAGAAGTCCTTTGAAGAAGAAAAGAATGAGTTGGTGAGCCTAGTTAATAGGCACTACAACCAGGAGTTAGAGGTGGCTGACACCTTAAAATTATGAAGTAAATGTCTACATGTAGGTTGCTTTTTGTTGGTTGTTATTCAGATACTAGTTGGTTGTGTTTCTCCTATTTGTGCAACATTTTGTATATTTCTTTTAATTTCTTCACTATTATCTCCTTTATAATAATCTACTGGTCTTTGTTAAGCATTCTTTTGATCTTGGGGGACTCAATCTTGCTTATAATTTTTGGATGTTTAGTAATTTGATATCCAATGTCATTGTATTGTTCTTGTTCAAATGGTATAGGTGTTACAAATTTGCACATAAGTCTCAATTCTCATGATTCATCTTGTCATTATTTTGTTCATCAACAAAAAAAAAATCTACCTACTTTTTACCTCATCTAGTGCATTGTCAATGTCACCCCATGTTACATCTACATTAAATTCAAACTTTGACTCGCAAAGTTCTATCATTTATTCATTACAAAGTAATACACAATTTTCCTTGACTCAAGATTATTTTTTAGTTCTTGTTCATTCTTATTAATGAGGCATATAATAACATTTTCCCCTTGTAATAGTTTGCATGGTTTGTGTTATTGTTGTACTTTACAAATCATATGATACTATGTTTTCATGCTTTGATGTAGAATTTTCATTTTTTGTATCCTAATACAAATTCAAGAAAACAAATGTGATTTAATGTGGTTGGGCATGGGTGATCCCACAATACTGGTTTACACTTTTTGGTCAAACTCGACATTGAACTGATTTTTTTAACTAAATATTCACTTTCGAGCACCTATAGCTGCTAAACCTTAAGGAATTTGAAGCTGATGCAAACTAGTGATTTGTGAGTATTCTAAATATATTTTTAAAAAAAAATTGGAATCAGATTGCATTTCTTTTTGCATCTCCTTCGAAAACTAGTTTTTTAACAATAAACATCATTTTTAAAGAGTGATGTTCACTGTAAACAACATACATTTTTTCTATGAAGGATTAAATTATAATTTTTCAAATTTAGATTTGTATCTATGATATCTAGCACGTTCATTTGGTTTCATAGTGTTTTATTGAATATTTTTTTCTTAATTAAGTTTTGAAGTCATACCAAATACAATTTAGGCATAGGCAAACCATATAAAACATAACTTTTTTGTATACATCAAAACTCAATTTATTTTTGTTGGATCAAGGACATCAATACCTAGCACAAACACATTTGTCAAAAAAAAATGATAACCTACTATTTTTCCACATGTGCGGAACAGAGATCTTGATTTTTGGTGAAAATCCTATATTTAATTAAACTAAAAAAAATACATAATAAAACCAAAGTATATTAAAATTATATTTGATGGATAGCTCATTCCAAGGACTACCATCATCCAGTTGGGTATATGAAGTTTCCCATTTTCATCCTCAATCTGAGCCTGAAAACACAAAATCCTGCAATAAAATGAGAAAGGAGGGGGAAGAACAAAAAGTGGGGTTTGAGCAAAGGGGGTTCGAGTGAACCCCCCTTTTTTGTCATTTTCCCCTTGATTTCACTAAAAAAATCCCACCAAACAAGGTTTGAGCGAACCTAGCATCAAAAGGGGTTCACTCGAAGGGGGTTCGAGCAAACCTCCCTGTCATGGGCTTGTGTGAGCCTACATGTTCAAGCGAACCCCTAAAAACTTGAATTTTTGTTTTTGAGAGTGTTTTTGCAATTTTCCTTCGTGAAGGGAATTGTAAACTAGTATTGTGGGATCACCCGCATACAATATGATGGTCGATAATAGATGGGCATGATATTCTTTGAGTTGCCATTTTCTTTACTCAATAGTTTTTGATGTTAAAGCATAAATGTCCTTTCTTTAGCTAGTGATGTGTTTATGAAGAAATATTTACCTATACTATAGTTCAATGGAAAATATACTACAATATGCATTGCTTGTTGTGTTGAAATTTGTTGAAGGTTGAGTAATGTGTTACCTATTGTACCTATCATTTTAATGGCATCAATTTTATTTTTCGCATGTTTTTTGTGTATTCTTTTAAGTGAATATATAGTTAACCTATCTAGTTTTGTTATATAAGACATATAGTATGAAGTTGTTGTATATGCATTAAGAATGTATTACACATGTGTATTTGTAGCTAACATTTTTTATATTTTTTGTAAAACTATCATTCCATGTTCTAAGGTTTTTCTTTGTAAGAAGATTGATAGTTTCTTTAATGTCAATTGTATTGCTTCTTTGTACTCATCTTTGGTTAGAATCCATGTAAAGCTCAAAAACTCACATACTAAATATAGTATTCCAAAAAATAACGCACATTCCAAATAAGGAAAAGTGATACATATATTAAATTAAATATCAATAAATGCTCAAAGGCAAGTTTCAATAATAAAATACAATCTCATACACCCATAGGGTGTTACATTACATCTGTTTAAATGTTACAAGTATAAGTTTTACATCAATACATCAAATACATTCGTGAAGAGAAGTTTACATTTAGAGATTGGCTATGCAAGTCGTACAAGAATAATACAAGAAGTATATCCATATAATAAAATAATCTTTATCCTCAACCGCCATGACTTTGATGGTCTTCTGCAAGCTGAGGCCAAGAGTGAGGTTAAGGCGCATTTTCCGCCCAACCACAAAGTACTGAACTTCCCCGGGTTTCTTCCTAACATGAAGAAAACACTGACCCTGCACGAGGAGTATAGCAACTTGGAATAGTATAAGCAGGAGGGAATCTCTCGATGCGTGCCTAATGCCTATATGTAATTCCTAAACTAATATAACATAATAATCACATACAAGATGTGGCAAAGACATATATAATATAAAATCTAGGCTTTTCAAACCATCTATTTCACTGGTATAGTAGCTTGGCCAAGCAATAATAAATAAATATGGAAATTTAGTAAAGGTAAAATTATCATCTCTAGGAGCCCACATTCGACATCCTATCTCGGAAGTAATCTCATAGGAAGAATATATACAACATAGTATCTCAAAATTTTGTTAAAATAGCAAGCACACACTAATCAATGAGCTCTTTAGAAACACATTTTATTCCAAGTTCGCTAATTGGTATCTTTGTTTTTAATTCCATTGATAATGAAATAACCCATAAAAAGACAAGTTGCTCATATTTAGTTCTACAACTCAATCCAATCAATTACTTATATCCCATGTGAAAATAGCAAATATATGTGGTAATATATCTTTTCATTTGCATAATAGATTCTATTAATCAATTTCCAATTTAAATGATTTAATTCAAATAAAAATAAAGAGTTATATTTCAAATATAAATATTATATTCATTTCATAAAGTAATTCTTGCTCATTTGCATATATGTATATATACATATATATACATCTTCAAAAAATTACATTTAAAATACAGAAGTAAATTCGTATTCAGAATATTTCATTTTAAAACAGAATTAAATTCACTTGCCAAACTAGAGATTTCCTACAACCGTGCATGTTGTTAAGTTTACAGTGTATAAATATACATATATGCAGATTTAAGTCTAATAAAAAAAATGCAATCATGAAATATTACCCAGCGTATGCTTTTAAGCAAGTTTTAATTTCAACAAAGGTTCGAATATTTATCACATGGTTGTGAGGGACCGACGACTCCCTTGTGGGGCACTGCATGTGGATGGTAGCGCCCATTCCACTACCCTCAGGCAGTCATGGCTGCCAGACAAGCTACAACTATATTTTTATTGAAATACTTCCACTCTCAATAAAACATCGATTCAACATTTGATTTAATTTTGATTATAGTATGTGATATTTTGTATCCTTTTAAAATTTTATTTATAATAATATTATATATGTATATATATTATATGGTGCAATATAATATATATAGATATATAATATTATAATATCTATTGCTGGTAAATACAACCATTCAATGAAAATATAAAAGAAATCTACAATACAATTTATGTTTTTTGTACAAAATACAATATACAACATTAAGATAATATAATATATACATATATATATTTATATAGATGTATATATATTTATGTATATGTATATATTATAAAGGAAATATGAAAATACAAACTTGTACAGCCATGATTCCTAATTTTTATATAAAAAATTAAACATTTAAACACCAAATGCATGATTACAACTGATATAAACAATTGGGTTTCAACGAAGGTATTCAATCTTTCACACAAAACAATCATTATTCACACATTTTGAAATTAAATACATTGGAAAATGAATTAAAAACCTAGTAAATGCTTTTCATTTGGATCACTCTTGTTCTCTTTCTCTTTCCACTATTCTTCTTCTACTTTGCTCAAATTCCTTACTCTATTTCAGTTATTGTTTTTGTAGAATGAAAGAGAAAGTGAATTTGGAGTTCTGAATGAATCTTTTGTGTTGAAAGAATAAGAGTTTATCCCCTTTCTATTATTTCATCTCTTTTTCCCATCTTCGTTTTGCTTTGTTTTCTAAATTTAACTTCTTTTCTTCAATTTTTCTACTTTTCTATTATTTTCTATCTTATTGATTTGTTTTCTAAAATCTTTTTTCTTTTCCAAGATTTGTTTCAAATCTATCCAATACAACTAATTTTTAAAAGAAAGGATGATTTATTTGTCATGCATCACAATTATCCTCAAAACAAATAATAATAATAATAACTCTTCAAATAAAATAAAGCATTAAAATAAATAAAAATTATTAATTTTATTTTCTAAGTGTGTATAATTTTACCACCAATTAAATTAAATAACCACTATAAAGTAAGAAACAATATAAAATATTAATTAAATGCAACTATATATTTACTAAGTGTCTGTGTGTGTGAGAGAGACCATTCCATCTTAACCTTGCCAAGTAGCTAGCCTCCTCTACCTTAACCACACCCTTGGTCTTCGACAACCTGCAAGTCATGTAAACTCAGGCACCCATTAATAGATTAGTGTTCAAAAATAAATCAAAGCAATATAATTCATCATTCCAAAATAACTTTTTCTATATTGAATCATTTCAAAATAAAATAATATTCATCACATTTCATCTTTCTAAAATAAAAGAAGCATTCACTTAATTCATCTTTCAAATAACATAACATTTATTCTACCACACACAATTATTCATATATTAGTTCCACATAAAGTAAGTTTAGGTAGCATCAAATTTTGAGGCGTGACATCCTTCCCCACTTGGAAGAGGCATCGTCTCAATGTATTATTACAAAACATCTTCACAACATAGTCTTAAACATCCAGTATATATAATAAAAGTCATAATATGCAAAAATAAAAAAATATGTTAAAATCTCAAATGCGGAAATGATCTATCAATATCCTCTGCATTCTCCTAGGTCACACTATCCACCGAATACCAGTCCCACTAGACCCTATACTGCACAACATCTTGGTTCCACAACTTAACATTGTGCCTCTCCAAAATCTTGGTGGGCTCTACTACCACCACCCTTGGATCCTGAACCTACAATGCACGCCAATCAAGAATATGAGAAATAAGTTGATGGTATGGCTTAAACATAGAAGCATGGAAAACATTATGTATACGAGATAGAGTCGGTGGTAGAGCAAGCCTATATGCAATTGGGTTGATAACTTCCAAAATATCAAATGGCCCAACATATCTAGGGGCAAGCTTAGAGCTCTTGCCAAAAGAGATTGAACTCTTCTGCAATCAAAACCTTAAGAAGACCTTATCTCCCACTAAGAACTGTCTAAACGTTTTTTTCCTATCTACAAAGCTCTTCTAGCGATCTAAAGCTTGTTTCAAATTTTCCTTAATTATCTTCATCTAATCCTCCATCCCTCTCAACATCTCTGGCCCAATAACAATCCTATCTTCCACCTTATCCCAACTGATAGGTGTATGAAATTTGTGACCATACAAAGCCTCAAAAGGTGTCATTCCTAGAGAGGCGTGATATGAGTTATTATATGCAAACTCCACTAAAGGTAGGTACTCCTCCCACTTATGTTTTTGGTCCATACAATACATCCTAAGGAGACCCTCCACTACTTGATTCACCCTCTTCGTTTGACCATCGGTATGTGGATGATAAGATGAGCTAAAGTTCAATTTGGTCCCCAAAGAAGCATTCAATGTAGTCTAGAATCTAGAAGTCATTCGAGTGTCACAATCAAAGATGATCATCTCTGGCAGTTTGTGCAAGCAAAAAATCTCCTACACAAACTTTTTTGCTAAGACCAAAGATCCATCCTTAAGATTCCTAGGAATGAAGTGAGATACTTTCATCAATTTATCAACCACAACCAAGATGACATCATGTCAACTCTTGGTCATAGGCAACCCCTGAATAAAGTCCATAGTGATTACCTGCCATTTATATTCTGACACCCTATGTGGGTATAAAAGTCCCATCGGATGCACATGCTCAACCTTAACTCGTTGGCATTCTAAACATCGGCCTATAAAAGCAGTAACATCCCTCCTAAGTCCTGGCTAGAAATACAATAGTTTGAGTCCCTCTATCATTTTTGTTGCATCAAGGTGCCCTGAATATGGTGCATTGTGAAATTCTTCTAGCACTAATTCCCTCAATCCAGTTGAATTAGGAACATACATTTGTCCTTGGTATCTTATGATTCCATCGGTTTCAAACATGTATCCATCATATCTATGATCTGAAGGGTCCCACTCTAGAGCTTGCTTCACCCTATCATGATGCTCATCTCCCAGAAAAACCTTAACCACCCGCTATTTAAAATTTGACCTTATAGTGATCATAGTTGTAAGATGTCTCCTCCTGCTTAGGGCATCTGCTACTCTATTTTCTTTTCCTTTTATATACTCAATGCCAAAATCATACTCGCTCAAAAAGTCCAACCATCGTCTTTGTCGAGCATTCAGGTTGGGCTGAGTGAAAATGTACTATAGTCCCAAATGATCTGCTTTCAATTCAAAAGGCTTCCCCAAAAGATGGTGCATCCACATTTCAAGGGAATGCATTATGGCAGCCAACTCCAAATCATGTGGTGCATAGTTCAATTCATGTTGCTTCAATTTCCTAGATTTGTATCCCACCACTTGTTCGTCTTGCATAAGAACTGCTCCTGCACCCTCTCTTGAAGCATTTGTTATCACTATAAAGTTCCCATTAGGATCCGACACAATCAAGATAGGTGTAGAAGTAAGTTTCTCCTTTAAAAACTAAAATGTCGTCTCACACTTATCACTCCATTCAAATTTATTTCCCTTTTTTTGGAGTGCGATGATCGGTGCTACAATTGTTGAGAAACCCTTGATAAATTTCCTATAATAGTCGACAAGCCACATAAAGCTCTAGAATTTTGATACATTTTGTGGTGTTGGCCACTCCATGATTGCCTTGATCTTATTTGGGTCCACTGCTATCCCCTCAACTGAAATAACATGTCCCAAATAGTGCACCTTGTTCTGGTAAAAAGTGCATTTTGACATTTTCCCAAAAAGCTTATGATCCCTCAAATGTTGCGACACTATCCTCAAGTGTTTGTCATGCTCTTCCTCTGATTTGGAGTATATTAAGAAATCTTGAGGAAACAACTAGAAAAATGGTGATTAGAATCAGAATAATCAGGGCAATAACAATAACAGGCAGATTAGGAATCTCAAGAGGGGAAACAATTCTTAGGACCGCAACGATGGGAATCAGAACAACAACAAGAGGGCCAATTATAACAATAATAACAATAACAGGAGAGATGCTTTAGATAGACCCAGAGCACCCCGCAGAGGTTGTTACACATGCAGAGGTGAGCACTATGCCAGCGTGTGCCCTCAGAGAGCGAATAATCAAAAGAACAAGAACTAGCATCACATTCATGCGGTGATTGATAATCGCTAAGTTGATTTCCAAGCTATGCCAATCCCATTCTCAAATAAGATTTTTGGATGCCCTATTTCTATCTTAATTGATATCGGAGCCACTGAGTGTTTTGTAGATCCACATGTTATTTCTAAATTATCTATTAAGTCGGGATACATGGCCAATTCATGGAAGGTCTAATATGGAAATATAATATAAAGCTCAAAAACTCATATACTAAATATAGTATTCCAAAAAGCAATGCACATTCCAAATAAGGAAAAGTGATACATATATTAAATTAAATATCAATAAATGCTCAAAGGAAAGTTTCAATAATGAAATACAATCTTATACACCAATAGGGTGTTACATTACATCTGTTTCAATGTTACAAGTATAATTTTTACATCAAATATATTTGTGAAGATAAGTTTACATTTACAAATTGGCTATGCAAGTCGTACAAGAATAATACAAGAACTATATCCATATAATAAAAGAATTATATAAAGCAATGCTTATTCAAAATAAGGAAAGTACATGCTAAAAATAGTATCTCATAAAGCAATGCTTATTCCAAATAAAGAAAGTGAAACATATATTAAATAAAATATCAATAATTGCACAATAGCAAGTTCAATAATGAAGTATAATCTCATACACCAATATGGTGTTGTTACATTACATCTATTTCAATGTTACAAGTACAAGTTTACATCAATACATCAAATACATTCGTGAAGATAGTTATACATTTACAGATTGGTTGAACAACCATACAAGAATAATTCATAGAAGTATATCCATATAATATAATAATCTTTGTCATCAACCACCATGACTTTGAAGGTCTTCTGCAAGTCGAGGCCAAGAGTGAGGTTAAGGCACTTTTTCTGCAAGCCAAGGCCAAGAGTGAGGAAGTACTAATCTTCCTCGGGTTTCTTCCTAACATGAAGAAAGCATCGCCCCTGCACGAGGAGCCTAGCAACCTGGAATGGTATAAGCAGGAGGAAATCTCTCGATGCGTGCCTAATGCCTATATGCAATTCCTAACTAGAATAACATAATACTCACATATAGGATGTGGCAGCAACATATATAATATAAAATCTAGGCTTTTAAAACCATCTATTTCATTGGTATAGTAGCTTGGCCAAGCAATAATAAATAAAATGGTGATTTAGAAAAAAAGTAAATTACCATCTCTGGGAGCCAACATTTGGCATCCTATCCCAGAAGTAATCTCGTAGAAACAATAAATATAACATAGTATCTCATAAGTTTTCTAAAATTACAAGCACTCATTAATCATTAAGCTCTTTTGGAAACACAATTTTATTCCTAGTTTGCTATTTGGTTTGCATAAGAAAATAATCCATAAGAAGATAAATTATATATCTAGTCTTTGCATCTAACAATTAACTAAATTTAATCAATCTACTAATATTCCAATGAATAATAGCAAATATATGTATATATGTAACTTTCTATTTGCATACAAAATTTCTAATAATCCATTTCCAATTTTAGTGATCTAATCTAAAAATTATAGATTTATATATATACAAAAAGGAGCACTTTCCAATCAAAATTATATTCATTTTAGAAAATATAACTTGCACATTCACGCACACACACACACACACACACACACACATATATATATACAAAAATATATCATTTAAAATCAGCAGTAACTACATATTCTGAAAACTACATTCACAAACAGAAGTAAATCCACTGTTCAAGCTAGAGATCTTCTACAATAGTGCAAGTTGTTAAATATAGTATATTATATATATGCATATATGTGTGTGTGTGTTTGTGTGCGCGAGCGTGTGTGTGTGTATGTGTATATATATGTGTATATATACAAATATATATGTGTGTGTGTATATATATATATGCAGATTCATGTTTCATAAAAAAAATGCAGTCATGAAATATTACCCAACGTATGCTTTAAAGCAAGTTTCAAATTCAACAAAGGGTCGAATATTTATCACATGGATGTGAGGGGCCAACGACTCCCTTGTGGGGTGTTGCCTGTGGATGGCCACCCATTCCACAAGTTGTTGCCTTCCACGACGCGGCTACCCTCAAGCAGTCATGGCTGCCATACAAGCTTTATCTATATTTTCATTAAAATACTTCCACTCTCAATAAAACAACGATTCAACATTTGATTTGATTTCAATTACAGTACTTGATATTTTAATATTCTTTTATAAGTTATTTATAATAGTATTATATATATGTATATATATTATATGGTGCAATAACATATATATAATATTATAATATATGTTGTTGGTAAATACAACCATACAGTGAAAATATAAAATAAATCTAAAATATAATTTGTATTTTTTGTACAAAATCAATATGCAACAATAAGATAATATATATATATATATATATATATATATATATATATATATATATATATATATATATATATTATAAAGGGGATAAGAAAATAAAGACTTGTACAACCATGATAAATAATTTCTCATACAAAAAATTAAACATTTAAACATTAAATGCATATTTACAACTGATATAAGCAATTGGGTTTCAATGAAAGAAATCAATCTTTCATGCAATACAATCATTATTCACACACTTTGAAATTAAATACATTGAAAAATGAATTAAAAACCTGGTAAACGCTTTCCATTTGGGGTCACTCTTGTTCTCCTTCTCTGTCCGCTATTCTTTTCTACTTTGCTCAAATTCCCTAATCTACTTCAGTTATTGTTTTTGCAGAATAAAAAATAAAGAAAATGAATCTAGAGATCTGAATGAATCTTCTCATTGAAAGAATAAGAGTTTATTTATATTTTATTATTTTCCCTCTTTTCTATCTTTGATTTTTTTTTTTTTTTTGTTTTGTTTTCTAAATTTAACTTTTCTCCTATTTTTCTAATTTTCTAATGTTTTCTATCTCACTTATTTATTTTCGAAAATCTTTCTTCTTTTCCAAGATTTATTTCGAATTTATCCAATAAAACTAATTTTTAAAATAAAACATGATTTATTTGTCATGCATCACAATTATCCTCAAAACAAATAATAATTATAATAACTCTTCAAATAAAATCAACCATTAAATTAAATTAAAACCATTTCTTTTATTTTCTAAGTGCATTTAATTTTACTACCAATTAAATTAAATAACTACTATAAAGTAAGAAACAATATAAAATAATATAATTAAATGCAATTCTAAATGCAACTATATATTACTAAGTGTTTGTGTGTGCGAGAGAGACCATTCCATCTTAACCCTGCCAGGTAGCTAGCCTCCTCTACCTTAACCACACCCTTGGTCTTTAACAACCTGCAACTCATGAAAAATCAGGCACCCATTAATAGATTAGTGTCCAAAAGTAAATCAAAGCAATATAATTCATCATTCCAAAATAACATTTTCTATATCGCATCATTTTAAAATAAAATAATATTCATCACATTTCATCTTTCTAAAATAAAAGAAACATTCACTTAATTCATCTTTCAAATAGCGTAACATTTATTCTACCACACACAATTATTCGTATATTAGTTCCACATAAAGTAAGTTTAGGTAGCATCAAAGTTTGAGACGTGACATCCTTCCCAACTTGGAAGAGACATCATCTCGATGTCTTGTTACAAAACATATACATAACATAGTCTTAAACCTCAAGTATATATAATAAAATTCATAATATGCAGAAATAAAAGTATGCTAAAATCTCAAATGCATTAATGATCTATCAATATCCTCTGCATTCTCCTAGGTGACACTATCCATCGAATACTGGTCCCACTGGACCCTATACTACACAACATCTTGGTTCCACAACTTAACATTGTGCCTCTCCAAAATCCTAGTGGGATCCACTAGCACCACCCTTGGATCTTGAACCTACAACATGCACGCCATTCAAGAATATGAGAAACAACTGGATGGTATGGCTTAAGCACATAAACATGGAAGACATTATGTATAGGGGATAGAGCTGGTGGTAGAGCAAGCCTAAATGCAATCAGGTTGATAAAGTTTCTAAAACATCAAATGGCCCAACGTATCTAGGGGCAAGCTTAGAGCTCATGTTGAATGAGATTGAACTCTTCTGTGGCTGAACCCTCAAGAAGACCTTATCTCCCATTGTGAACTATCTAAATGTTATGTTCCTATCTGCAAAGCTCTTCTAGCGATCTGAAGCTTGTTTCAACTTTTCCTTAATCAACTTCATTTGATCCTCCACTCTCTCAACATCTCTGGCCCAATGACAATCATGACTTCCACCTTATCCCAACTAATAGGTGTATGACATTTGCGACCATACAAAGCCTCGAAAGGTGTCATTCCTAGAGTGGCATGATATGAGTTATTATATTCAAATTCCACTAAAGATAAATACTCCTCCCACTTATGTTGTTGGTCCATACCGTACATTCTAAGGAGATCCTCCACTACCTGATTCACCCTCTCTGTCTGACCATCAATCTGAGGATGATAAGTTGAACTAAAGTTCAATTTGGTACCCAAAGAAGAATTTATTGTAGTCTAGAATCTAGAAGTCATTCGAGTGTCGTGATCAAAGATGATCGTCTCTGGCACTCCGTGCAACCAGAAAATCTCCTACACAAAATTTTTCGCTAAGACCAAAGATCCATCCTTAAGATTCCCAAGAATGAAGCGAGCTAATTTTATCAATTTATCAACCACAACCAAGATGACATCATGTCAGGTCTTGGTCATAGGCAACCCCTGAATGAAATCTAGAGTGATTACCTGCCATTTATATTCTGGCACCCTATGTGGGTATAGAAGTCCTGCCAAATGCACATGCTCGGCCTTAACTCATTGGCATTCTAAACATCAAGCTACAAAATTAGTAACATCTCTCCTAAGTACTGGCTAGAAATACAATGGTCTGAGTTCCTCTATCATTTTTGTTACACCGGGGTGACCTAAATACGGTGCATTGTGAAATTATTCTAGCACTAATTCCATCGATCCAATTGAATTAGGAACATACATTCGTCCTTGGTACCTCAAGAGTCCATTAGTCTCAAACATGTATCCATCATATCTATGATATGAAGGAACCTGCTCTAGGGCTTGTTTCACCCTTTCATTATTCTCATCTCCTGGCAAATCTTGAATCACCTATTGTCTAAAATTTGACCTTATAGTAACCATAGCTACAAGATGTTTGCTCATGCTTAGGGCATCTGCTACTCTATTTTCTTTTCCTTTTATATATTCAATACCAAAATCATACTAGCTCACAAACTCCAACCATCGTCTTTGTTGAGCATTCAGGTTGGGTTGAGTGAAAATATACAACAGTCCCAAATGATTTGTTTTCAATTTGAAAGGCTTCCCCAAAAGATAATGCCTCCACATTTGAAGTGCATGCACTATGGTAGCCAACTCCAAATCGTGTGGTGCATAGCTCAATTCATGTTGCTTCAATTTCCTAGATTCGTATGTCGCCACCTATCCATCCTACATAAGAACTACTCCTACACCCTCTCCTGAAGCACCTATTATCACTATAAAGTGCTCATTCGGATCCGACACAATCAAGATAGGTGCAGAAGTAATTTTCTCCTTTAACAATTGGAATGCCTTTTCACACTTATCACTCCATTCAAATTTCTTTCCCTTTCTTTGGAGTGCGGTGATGGGTGCTACAACTATTAAGAACCCCTTGACAAATTTCCCATAATAGCTGGCAAGCCCCATAAAGCTCTAAACTTCTAATACATTTTGTGGCATTGGCCACTACATGATTTCCTTGATCTTATATGGGTCCAATGTTATCCCCTCAGTTTAAATAACATGTCCCAAATAGTGCATCTTGGTCTGGTAAAAAGTGCATTTTGACATCTTCCCAAAAATCTTATGATCCCTCAAACGCTGCAACACTATCCTCAAATGTTTGTCATGCTCTTCCTCTAATTTGGAGTATATTAAGATATCATCCAGGAAAACTAATACAAAGTCATCGAAGCAGTCTTGAAAGATGTTGTTCATCAAATTCATAAAAGTCGTCGAGGTGTTGGTTAGTCCAAATGGTAACATTGTGAACTCATAGTGCCCATATCTAGTCCTAAATGCAATCTTGGAAATTTCTTCATCTTTATCCTCAGCTAATGGTATCCCGATCTCAGATCAATCTTCAAGAATACCTTATCCCCTTTCATTTGATCAAACAATTCATCTATTCTAGGGAGTGGATATATTTATTTTTGATGGTAGCCTTATTTAGCATTCTATAATCAATACATAACCTTAAGGTCTCATCCTTCTTCTTCAAAAATATGATAGGTGCTCCCCATCGAGACACACTTGGCCTTATGAATCTCTAGTTAAGAAACTCTTGTAACTAGACCTTTAGCTCATACAATTCAGCAGTGTTCATCTTGTATGGTGCCTTAGACAGAGACTCAGTTCTAGATAGTAAGTCAATTGAGAAATCGAATTCTCGTTTAGATGGTAACATGGTCAGTTCATCAGGAAATACATCTTGGAATTCACTTAGAATGGGATGTTCATTAGTTGATGACTCTGATTTATCAAGGTCCCTTACCTTTACTGCATAAATAGCGCACCCTTTTCTGCTAACCTTCTTCAACTATATGGCAGAAATCTGCCTAAGTTCTAAAGGCCTTTTTAAACCATGAATCTCAAAACGGTTACCCTAATCTAGGCATTTCACTATTTTCCCTTCACAATCTACAATGGACTTATGCTCAGTAAGCCAATTTATTCCCAAAATTACATCTATGACCCTAAGGGTGCTACATACAATATGACTTGTGTCTCAAAGCTAGGAAGTTCAATTTCAATGCAGGTAAGATATTGCTCTATTGTTCTCTCTACCTGATTTCCATATTAGACCTTCCATGAATTAGCCATGTATCCTAGTTTAACAAATAATTTAAAAATAACATGTGGATCTACAAAACACTCAGTGGTTCCAGTATAAATTAAGATAGAAACAAGGCATCCAAAAAGCTTACCTGTGAACTGGATTGACATAGCCTAAAAAATAGCTTGGCGATTATCAATCATTGCATGAATGTGATGTTGGTTCCTATTCTTTTGATTATTCACCCTTTGAGGACACACGCTGGCATAATGCTCACCACTGCATGTGTAACAACCTCCACGAGGTTCTATGGGTCTATCTAAAGCATCTCTCCTGTTATTGTTATTATTATTAGTATTGGCCCTCTTGTTGTTGTTCTGATTCCCATCGCTATGGTCTTGAGAATTGTTTCCCCTCTTGATATTCCTGATCTATCAGTTATTGTTATTGCCTTGATTATTCTGATTTTGATTACCATTATTCTAGTTGTTTCCTTGAGATTTATTATTACCATACTTAGCATCTTTGTTCTTTTTGTAATTTGCAACCCGTTGTAACTTATGTTCCTGCTTGATTGCTTTTTCAAAAGCCTCGTCCATGGTGGAAGCTTTATTAATGTCTACATCAGCTCCAATTTGAGGCTTGAGCCCCAAGATAAATTTGTGAATATGAAACCTCTCATCAAGTTGGTACTGGCGTACGCATTTGAGCAAGTGGGAAATTTTTTCCCAATATTGAGTTACTGTCATTCCCCCTTGGGTGAGATTCTAGAATTCAGTCATCTTTTTGTCAAAATACAGCTGTGGTAGCAACCTTTTACTGAACAACTACAAAAACTGATCCCAAGTTACCTCGCCAGGCAATAGCCTCTTCTTGGCCTTTTCATTATCCCGCCAAGTGGCAGCTTCACTGGTGAGTTGATATGATCCCCATACAGCCTTAGTCTCATTGGACAAATTACGCAGGGCAGAATACATTTTCCATCTCTATCACCCATGCCTTTTCCCTATCCTTGATTGTCTTGCCATCAAATTTTGATGTGGTGACCTTCCTAAGGTCCCTACCTAACTCTTCAGCCACTTTCTCCTGCTTACTTGGGTTTCCTTCGATCTCAAGTTTTTCTTCATTTGTTTCACTTCCATTACCCTCATTTTCGCCTAAGTTCAACCCTGGTTATCTTGTTCAAATTTCTTGTTCCATACTATCCATATTGTCCCCTTGTTGATTCAACAGGGCTAGGATATGATCCAATCTATCATTTGGATCACCACGAGATCCTCCTCTAGGCTAGTAAGCAAGTCTATTATCCATCTGGATTACTCTGAAAAACATAGCATTTTAGCGTAATTAGGCATAGGTTCTAGAATTTAACCTGGACGCTCTGATACCAAATGTAAAGCATGAAAAACTCACATACTATTTTTAGTATGTACTTTCCTTGTTTGGAATGAGCATTGCTTTATGGAATACTATTTTTAGTTTGTACTTTTCTTATTTGGAATAAGCATTGCTTTATGGAATACTATTGATACCAAATGTAAAGCTCAAAAACTCACATACTAAATATAGTATTCCAAAAAGCAATGCACATTCCAAATAAGGAAAAGTGATACTTATATTAAATTAAATATCAATAAATGCTCAAAGGCGAGTTTCAATAATGAAATACAATCTCATACACCAATAGGGTGTTGCATTACATCTGTTTCAATGTTACAAGTATAAGTTTTACATCAATACATCAAATAGATTCATGAAGATAAGTTTACATTTAAAGATTGGCTATGCAAGTCGTACAAGAATAATACAAGAAGTATATCCATATAATAAAAGAATCTTTGTCCTCAACTGCCATGACTTTGATGGTCTTCCACAAGCCGAGGCCAAAAGTGAGGTTAAGGCGCCTTTTCTGCCCAACTACGAAATATTGAACTTCTTCGAGCTTCTTCCTAACACAAAGAAAGCACCGACCCTACACGAGGAGCCTAGCAACCTGGAACGACATAAGTAGGAGGGAATCTCTTGATGCGTGCTTGATGCCTATATGCAATTCCTAAGCTAGAATAACATAATACTTGCATACAGGATGTGGCAGAGACATATATAATATAAAATCTAGGCTTTTCAAACCATCTATTTCATTGGTATAGTAGCTTGGCCAAACAATAATAAATAAAAATGGTAATTTAGAAAAGATAAAATTACCATCTCTAGGAGCCCACATTCGGTATCCTATCCCAAAATTAATCTCATAGGAAGAATATATACAACATAGTATCTCAAAAGTTTGTTAAAGTAGCAAGCACTCACTAATCAATGAGCTCTTTCAAAAACACATTTTATTCCAAGTTCACTAATTGGTATCTATGTTTTCAATTCCATTGATAATGAAATAACCCATAAAAAGAAAAGTTGCTCATATTTAGTTCTACAACTCAATCCAATCAATTTACTTATATCCCATGTGAAAATAGCAAATATATGTGGTTATATATCTTTTCATTTGCATAATAGATTCTATTAATCAATTTCCAATTGAAATGGTTTAATTTAAATAAAAATATAGAGTTATCTTTCAGATATAAATATCATATTCATTTCATAAAGTAATTCTTTCTCATTCACATATATGCATATATACATATATATACATATTCATAAAATTACATTTGCATACAGAAGTAAATTCGTATTCAGAATATTTCATTTTAAAACATTATTAAATTCACTGGCCAAACTAGAGATTTCCTACAACAGTGCATGTTGTTAAGTTTACAGTGTATATATATATATATATGCATATTTAAGTCTCATAAAAAAATGTAGTCATGAAATATTACCCATTGTATGCTTTTAAGCAAGTTTTAGTTTCAACAAAGGTTCAAATATTTATCACATGGTTGTGAGGGGCCAACGACTCCCTTGTGGGGTACTACCTGTGGAATGGTTGTTGCCTTCCACAACGTGGCTACCCTCAGGCAATTGTGGCTTCCATAAGGGCTATAACTATATTTTTATTGGAATACTTCCACTCTCAATAAAACATCGATTCAACATTTGATTACAGTATGTGATATTTTATATCCTTTTCAAATTTTATTTATAATAATATTATATATGTATATATATTATATGGTGCAATATAATATATATAGATATATAATATTATAATATATGTTGCTAGTAAATACAACCATTCAATGAAAATATAAAAGAAATCTATAATACAATTTGTGTTTTCTATACAAAATACAATATGTAGGATTAAGATAATATAATATAATATATATATATATATATATATATATATATATATATATATATATATATATATATATATTATAGAGGAAATAAGAAAATACAGACTTGTACAAGCATTATTCCTATTTTTTATACAAAAAATTAAACATTTAAACACCAAATGCATGATTACAACTGACTTAAACAATTGGGTTTCAATGAAGGTATTCAATCTTTCACACAAAACAATCATTTATTCACACATTCTGAAATTAAATACAATGAAAAATAAATTAAAAACCTGGTAAACACTTTCCGTTTGGCTCACTCTTGTTCTCCTTCTCTTTCCACTATTCTTCTTCTACTTTGCTCAAATTCCCTACTCTATTTCGGTTATTATTTTTACAAAATGAAAGATATAGAAAGTGAATCTAGAGTTTTGAATGAATCTTTTGTGTTGAAAGAATACAAGTTTATTCCCTTTTTATTATTTCCTCTATTTTTGTTTTTCTTTGCTTTTTTTTATTTTGTTTTCTAAATTTAACTTCTTTTCTTCAATTTTTCTACTTTTCTATTGTTTTCTATCTCACTAATTTATTTTCTAAAATCTTTCTTTCTTTTCCAAGATTTGTTTTGAATTTACCCAATAAAACTAATTTTTAAAAGAAAACATGATTTATTTGTCATGCATCACAATTATCCTCAAAACAAATAATAATAATAACTCTTCAAATAAAATCAAGCATTAAAATAAATAAAAACTATTTCTTTTATTTTCTAAGTGCATTTAATTTTACCACCAAATAAATTAAATAGCCACTATAAAGTAAGAAACAATATAAAATATTAATTAAATGCAATTCTAAATGCAACTATATATTTACTAAGTGTTTGTGTGTGCGAGAGAGACCATTCCATCTTAACCCTGCTAGGTAGCTAGCCTCCTGTACCTTAACCACACCCTTGGTCTTCAACAACCTGCAAGTCATGTAAACTCGGGCACCCATTAATAGATTAGTATTCAAAAATAAATTGAAGCAATATAATTCATCATTCCAAAATAACTTTTTTTATATTGCATCATTTTGAAATAAAATATTCATCACATTTCATCTTTCTAAAATCAAAGAAACGTTCACTTAATCCATCTTTCAAATAACATAACATTTATTCTACCACACACAATTATTCATATATCAATTCCACATAAAGTAAGTTTAGGTAGCATCAAATTCTAAGACGTGACTCCATTTTAATAAAAAATCTTCATAAGTTGTATTAGTGCATCGATTTTTTTCTAGACCATTCAACCGTTTTTGTATTTTTATTTACATTCTCATTAGCTTTTGTCAGTGGTTGTAGTATTATTTCCCCATCTATCAAAAACATATGAAAATTATATCTACAATTTTCACTTTTTTCTTAAAAAATTGTATGGTGATGGCTAAGGAACAACAAATTTTCTAAATTCACATTACTATTTTAATCATAGACTAGAAAAAAAAAGTAGCATAGGATGGCCATATGTATTTCCTGTATTTTGAAACTCTCATACGAAGTAATGTATCACTTCCAACTAAGTATCATGTTGAACAATCAATTGTCTCAAGGATCATAACCAACACTTATAATAACAAGTCACATAATATTTTCTAGTCAAGTAATCAATATCAATGCCTTTTGTTGTTGTTCCTTGTTTGCATTTATTTGTGTGCTTGTACAAATCCATGAATGTGTTCACTAGCATCTCCCACTTGTGTTCTAATCTAGTAAACATCATAAAAAACTTGGTGTTCCTAATTGTTCAATTATTGCAAATATGTTTTTTTAGTTGTTAAAAATCAATTATGTGAGATTCAAATGTGCTTAAAATCCATGCATCCTACACTAAAATTTAGAATATGATCAAGAATTAATTTGTATTTGACATGGGTTGGGGGGGCCTAGCTCGATTGGCTAAAGCATCTTATTGCAGGAAAGAGGTCACGAGGTCTAGTCTCCTCTCGTCCTCATGGTACTAAGGTGTGTTGCACCAACATCATCGATCACATGAAAAAAGTTTGTCAAATGCATTGTAGTTTATAGGGGGGCTACCCGATTCCCACAGTCTAAAAAAATTGTATTTGACATATTTTGCTATCATAGTTTACCTTTTCTAATTCATTTCACATGCTTTCAAGTACTTGGTCTATTATTAAGTCATTATTGTTTTGCAATTGTTCCCAATGTGCAATTTTATGATATGTGAATGATTTTGATATTTTCTCACTATGTGGATCCACATGGAATAGTATGGGGAAGTTCATCTCTTCTACATAATTGTCCTTAAAAAATTTAAGTGGTCATTGTCCTTTACTAAAAGCAAATTAGATAATCTTGTTATGCATATCATGAACACATTTCAAGTCTATAAATTTATGTTCTAAAGTATCACTTGGACTCTTATACACCATATCACTTTCTATTTCACTTTCATATGATATATTGTTGGTTTCATAAGTACAATTATTGTTGTTTTGCATAATACTCCACTTTTTGTTAATTTGAATGTTTTTTTGTTTATGTACAATTGTCTTGTGCACAACCCTTCTAGAGCTTTCATGAAAATTATTATACATACTTTCCCTAATTGATATGTATTTGGTATTATATTTTATTTATAAAGAAATCATAAATATTGTCGGTTCATCAATGCATAATGGCCAAGCTCTTTGTGCAATGCTTATATTACTAGGAACACTAATTATTGGTTTCAAATGACCCATTTGGGGTAATTTGTAACCCCACCATCTAAATTGTGCAAAGGAAAATTTAGGTTATACAAGTCTCTCTTCTAAATCAATGAAATTGTTTACACACGAGATTGAATTATTTCATCTAATACATGTTGGTGTTGCAAAAGAGGTATTTTTTTTAATTTTGAAGAGCTCTTTTAAAAATTTGACATATGAATTCTTTTGCCATTTGTCTATTATTATTTGTTAGATATATATACACTTGTTCATCATATTTGGTCATGTATACCATTTAATGGCCCAAATGTACTTGTTCTTATATTTGACAATTGTCTTTGAAGTGTCATTAATCTATTTTGTACTATACTTGTAGAATTTTCTTTTCTTTGGCTTATGTTATCTCTTTGAATTTGTGATAGCTAACACATCCATTTTATGTTTCCAATTTCACTTGTAATTAATGGGCTTTGTAATGCTTTTTGTTCTTATTGTAATTGTTTTCTCTATGCTAGCATCAAGACATATTGCAATCCTAATTTCTTTTACAATATGGGAATTTTTCTCTTCTTTGGCAAATAATGTATTATTTTTAAGGCGGTTCAAAAAACAATTGAGAACATATCCTTGTGTCCTCCTCTCTAATGGTTCACAATGAAAATGTGTTGTATTTCTTTGGAAACATGTTATCTTGTGTGTTATTAGACATTAATAATGTTGTAAGTTATGATGATTAAATTTGAATTTCTATATTCAGTATTTTTATAATTGTTAACAAAATAGGGTTATGCTAATTTTATAATGTAACATTACCAATTTACAATGTATTATACATCTTGTATCATAATTTATACATACAATAGCTCTAACCATTTTTTTTGCACTGTATTCGCCACCATACATGCACTGCAAAATGTTTGAGCAATATATTGACCCAATGATTCTTTATCAAATTCTTCATTCAATAAATAACATGTGAAATTCAATAAGTTATTGCCACAATGGCTAGCAACTATGTTTGGTTTATACAATCCATGCATTTGCATTTTAGGTATAAAACAACTCCATTTCATTTCTAGATTTGAAAGATAGTATATTGGTTCTAGTTCTAGAGAAATTTATATTTTTGTATAATCAACATTGGTAATGAATCATAAGAAGGTTTCTATAATGGAATAAAATATAAAATGGATTTGTGTTTGAATTTGTATTAAATAATAGGTATCTCTTTTTCAGAGTCAAGGACCAAATTGCAACACCTATGTTAAACCACTTGAACAACCATCATATGCAAAATACATCTCCCCACAATCCTTTCTCTATACAATGCAATTCCCTTTTAGAAAACGATGCATTTTACTCAAGTAGGTATCTCTTTTGAAATTCTATGCATTTCATATAGAATCTCTTGGTTTAAATCATAATTATATGATTGTAATAAATATGCATGGCCTCTTTCAAAGCTAGCAAGAAAGTGATATGAAGTTCCATTTTGTAGTTCAAAATATATATATCGAAAGTGTAATAACACTAAAAATGTGCCAAACATACAATCTCTTGAACTAAAATGAAAAGATTTTAGTTTGGTTAATAATTCTTGGTTAACATTTGTTCAATTCTAGTATGTGTGTCTTGTATCATTGTCTAATAGCTTTCTACGTCTATAATTTGTACCATTGTTAGATATAAATTATGTTTTGAAATAATTCTCTAATTTGAAATAGTATAATGCAATTAGATTATAGAATTATATGTATAATTGTATTTTAATGGCTACATATACAGTTTTATGTAATTGCAATAGAATTAGTAAATGCATGTACCTTTGATATTTATCAAATAACTGGATAGTCCTAGAGAAATTAATTTCTTGAGATGTAATCAAATTAAAAATTAGAATTGGGGCGATGGGCCTAGCTCAATTGGCTAAAGCATTGTGTTGCAGGAAAGAGGTCACGAGGTCTAGTCTCCCCATCGTCCCGGTGGTATCAAAGGGCGTGTTGTGCCAGCGTCAACAATCATGTGAATTTTTTTTACCAAGCACACTGCAATTTATAGGGGGGCGGCTACTGATTCTGATTCCTCCAATCTAAAAAATAATTAAAAATTATAATAGTCAAATTAGCTTTACATTGCTTCATAGTGATCAAAGTTGAACACCAAGTACTAGGTTGAGTTACTGTCACACCTCGTCTTGTTGTTATTGATATAATTTTACCTTCACGAGTAAATAGGATGGTAAATGCAATCATGATTTTGATATGTTTGTAAAATAAATGGAATACTAAAATAGGTATTAAGGTATTATTGTCTTGGAAGAGTAATTATGTTTACATTGATGATGAACATGTATTGCTATATGAATATGCTAAAGTTTTATTATGCATATGGATTTATTATGAATGTCTAGCTACCATTATAAATATGCTAAGCAGGTTGTAGGGATAGGTTCAATCTTCTAGAAGGGAGGGGAAGTATCACTCAGGAGAAGTGATTGGTCAGGTAACCTTGATGAAACCTATCCGAGCTTACACACACACCCACAGTAGAATGGTTGAGTCAACTTATTATGTTGGGAATTGGTAAGTCATCTTTTAGACATGATGTGTTTGCATTAGTAAGGGTCTTGATTACTATTGAGTGCATTCTTGGATGATGTTTATATGTTTGGAACTTATGAGTTCTTCCTTATGTTACAATACTTGATTGATGAGGTGAACATATGTTGAATGTATATATATGTATGCATATGCATTTCACCAATAGACTATACACATGGAGGAGCATGCACATGAGAGTACATACGTAAACATACCTATGCATGCTTATGAACGGGTTGCTTATGAGCATGGTGTTATCAAAGGGACAATGCGACATGTATGTATATATGTATATATACATCACACATATATTTCCTATCAATAAGATGGTAATTGTATGTGCTTGATTGTACAATTGAATATATTTAGGTTAATAAGAAATGGTTAACGTGATGAACTCATTTGTTAATGAGTTTGATAAAAAAATAAATATGATTATATTTATGTATTAGTTTGCAACTAATACTTTTGTTGTTTGGGGGATATATATATATATATATATATATATATATATATATATATATATGTATGTATATATAAGGAGTATGTCAATGCATATACATGTATATATAATAGATATATATATATATATTATATGAGATAATAGCCAACACACAGTGAAATATGTGCAACACGTAGAGAAGGTATAAAGGTCGATTTCTATATATAGTGTGCAAAATATTGGCGGTCAATTTATACACATATTATGCAAATAATAGAGGCCGATCCATATAGGAATATGTTTGGTCGATGAAAGAGGATTATAGTGCACCATGTAGTAAGCGCTCAAGTGGATAGCAAGGCACATTTGAATATGTTGTGCAAAAGTATCCCACTCACAGGAATAAAAGGAATACCTTGCTAATACAAATCTATACGTAAGCCGATATTTGGTAGACTATATTCCTTGTAAATACTGCCAAAGCAACTGTGGCACGCAGGATATAGAGGTAGACACATAATAGTAAGATATGAGCATAGTTAAACCATTCCAACATGTGGATGCACCGACGTGATAATACAATGGAAGGCGTTGATATATGAGAGGTGGCAAACAATTGAAAAATGCTTGGTCAAAGCACAAGCTTGAACACTATTTTAGTGGAGTCAACTCATCTTTTCTTTGTCAATAGAATAGACTATGACCAAGTTGGCATAGAATATGTGTTGCCTAAAAATTGAGGATTGTTTCAATGAGATAAATTGTGCCAAAAGAATAGGAAACATGGTTGTTACATGGTGCCAATATATGAAAACTCTCTTTGTGTAGAAGTTTATCTTGTTTCCAAGTCGATTCACATCTTTTAGGCATGTGCATATTGTTAGTGTAGGTTTTTTATTCCTTATTATAAGGTTTTTCCTACACATTTATTTAAGCTTGCTTAGGTTAATAAAGCATGTTTAATTAGGTGAGAGGATTGTGAGGTGTCACCTTCCTACATATTAGCATCCATTATCTATCTTGGGAAGATACTTTGTTATCTTTAGTCCGATAGATGGTTGCTCCTCATTGGTCGGTTGCCACCTCTTCCCTCTCTCTAGTCTATATAAGCATGCTACCTAGCTTGTATTTTCATTCGATATTGGAGATAGTTATCTGATGCTATTTTTCCATTCGAGCATTTCACATCAATCTCTTGGTATCGTTGTTATGCTGTTTCAATTGCTTTTGCATTTACAATATATGTTTCTAACTCTTTCAATTGATTCTGGGTTATAATCTGTTTTACGGATTTTAACATGGTATCAGAGCAAGTTTTGTAAGGTTAGATTCTTTGTAGAGATCTTGTAAAATCCTGTATTCTCTTCTCTTGCATTATTTTTGAAGATTTGGAGAATCATAAAGGATTTATGAAGATTCAAAAATCTTGTTTCTATCAATCGGCTTGCATATTTTGTGTTTAAATCAGTATTGCAGGTTGCAGCATACCTTTGCTTATCTTAGGTAGCTGATACATCCTTTGCATGCCGTTTTTTGGTTGTTGGAGTCGTTTTTTGTTGCTAAAGGCGACTGATTTACATTAGATCTACATCTTTTGTACCTAATCAGGAAAAATGCCTTCTGGGTTTTGTTCACCGCATCAAAAAACCATCTGGGTATCTTTTAGTTTTTGCATGCAGCTTATATATTTTGCAGAATCGAACTCAGAAAGCTTCAGCCATACCCCTCTCCGTTGGCAGTTTCAGATTTGAAGACAGTTTTCAAAAGCTCCGTTCTTGCTCATACGGACTCTGTTTCTCACAAAAATTTTTTTGATCTTGGCTATTTTTTCGTGCTCTATGCAATAGTGCAGTCGTTTTTTGATTTGGATGCAGAGATTTTCCAGAAATTACAGATTCTCAGTCGTGACACTGCACAGTCCTCATTTTGGAAACTTCGAAAAGGCATAACTTTTGCATAAAACCTCAGATCGAGGTGATTCTTTTTTTGAAAGTGAATTTTTTTTCGTGTAGCTTGCAGTGGTGTTGTTTATTTTATTGGGTATTGTGCCCAAGTTGTATTTTCAGCATATGTTCCTTTTGAGGATCTATAATAGCATTGAGATCAAGTCCACTCGGTATTTCTTGCTGATGGTAATTGTAAACGCACTAAATATAAAGTGCCAAATCAAATTTTCTTGGGGGTGTTCTTTGATTGAGTGAAAAAAGGGGGTGTCTTGTGTGTTCGTGCATCTTTTCTTTCCTCACAAATAACAACAATCTAATTCTACATTAAAATGGATCAATTAATAATACCTATACTCACACCCTACAACTACTATGAGTGGAAGTCCAAGATGACTATACAACTTAAGAAGTTAGGATTGTTTCGAGTAACTATGGGTATTGAAACTGAACCATCTTTAATCGCAGAAAAGCCTAAATGGTTTAACAAACTTGATGAAGCTTTTGGAACTCTATGTATGTCTGTATCTCCAGATTTACTTTTTCATATTGAGTCTTCTACAACACCAAATGATGTATGGACTACTTTAGAAAAACTCTTTGGTGCACAAGATGAACTAAGAGGACATTTATTGGAGAATGAGTTGATAGGGTTAAATCCATGTAATTTTGATACAATTCAGGATTTCTTCACAAAACTAAAGGCTTTAAGATTGCAGTTGAAACAGTGTGGGATAGAAAAGAAAGATAGTCAGTTGATTCTTAGCATTCTTTCCAAACTTGGTCCTAACTACTCTATGTTTGTTTCTACATTCTATGCCACAAAAAGTGCCTTGGGAACCACATATAAGATGCCTTCTTTAGATGATTTTGCTAATGAACTCACTAAGGAGCAAGACAAATTGGTTCAAATGGGTACAATTAAGCCCTCTAAATCTCATGCCTTGACTGCAAATCAGGGCACTAAAGATCAGAAGGGGGTTGCTAAGAAAGAGAAGAAACAAAAGAACCAAGAAGAAAAGAAGCAAGAACAAACATCAATTGCTTCTAAAGCAATGAATAATGCCTCTTCTTCAAAAGGCGACAAGCCTAAGAAGGAGAAAATTCAGTGTTCTTATTGCAAGAAACTTGGTCATGATGAACATAAGTGCTTGAAGAAACAGATTGATCACCTGTCACATCTTCTTGAGAAGAACAATATCTAGGTGCCTGATTTTGTCAAACAAGTCTCATCAGAAGGGTCTTCAAAGAACACAGAAAAGAGTAAGGGGAAAGGAAAGGGAAAGGCCTTAGTTGCAAGAGCTTCTCAACCAAATTCTTGGGTAATTGACTCAGGTGCTTCTCACCACATGGCCAATAGAAAGGAAAGCTTCTCATCCTTGGAGTCATGTTCTGTGCCTGATATTCTTATGGGTAATGATACACCAGAAGAAGTTCTTGGGAGAGGGTCTGTTGACGTTGGTGATGGGACATTCCATGATGTTCTTTGTGTGCCTTCTTTGTCAACTAATCTCCTATCTATCTACCAGATTACCCATATAGGTTCTGGTAAGAGAGTTGAATTTACACCTGATTCTATGGTTATTAGTGATCTGCACAATGGGTCTACAGTTGCTATAGGAAAAGTTGATAACCATTCTTGGCTCTATCAATTTTCTCATAATGTTCCTGATTCTCCTTCACTGGCATTGCTCACTCACTCAGATGAGGTGAGTCATTTGTGGCATCAGCGGTTTGGGCACTTGAATTACCGCTACTTGCAACAGCTTAGTCAACATGACATGGTTACAGGGTTGCCTTCTATTCGATTCTCTGATGGAGTTTGTCAAGGTTGCATTCTTGGCAAGCATCCTGAAGAAAAAATTGACAAAGGCAAAGCATGGAGAGCCACACAGCTCTTGGAGTTAGTACACAGTGATTTGGCTGGTCCATTTCAGCATCCTTCATTCAGTAGAGCTAGATATGTATTGACCTTCATTGATGATCTTTCCCGATACACCTTTGTATATTTTCTCAAACAAAAGTCTGAAGTCTTTGAGTCCTTTCAAGAATTTAAAGCTTTTGCAGAGAAACAATCTGGGAAGGTTGTCAAAGTTTTGTGCACCGATAATGGCGAGGAATATGTCAACCAAAGGTTTGAGCAGTTTTGTGCCTCAGAGGGTATTAATCTTCAGCACACAGTTCCCTACAGTCCACAACAAAATGGAGTTGCAGAACGAAAGAATCGGTCATTGAAGGAAATGGCCAATTGCATGATCCACTCCAAATCATTGGCACCTCAGTATTGGGCAGAGGCCATCAACTGTGCATGTTATATCCAGAACCGGGTTCCTCACCGAGCTGTGAAGGGGGTAACTCCTTTTCAAGCTTGGACCGGTCGGGAACCCACAGTCAAGCACTTCCAAGTGTTTGGGTCTCCTGCATGGGCCCACATTCCAGCAGAGAAACGCAAGGTAATGAATCTGCAGAGTAGGCCTTGCATATTTGTTGGCTATCTAGATGGTGTCAAAGGCTACAGGCTACTCCACCCTACCACACATGAGCTCTTCATTGAGAGGAGTGTTCAATTTGAGGAAGATACTTCTTCTACCACTTCTCCATCCTTCATTCCCATGGAGACACTGCGACTTCATGATGATAGTTCTTCTGAGGATCAAAATCCTCCTGAGGAGTCTTCTTCCTCCACTTTAGATGGTGATGATGAGGGTTCATCTTCCTTCTCTCTTAGTCATCATTCAGAGGATGATGATTCTCTTCCAAATTCTCCTGCCACTGGGCCTCTTTGGGCTCGTCAGACTTTGGAGTCAGCAGGTGATTGGGTTGGTGATCCTTCAGATGCGAGACGAACAAGGTCACAGTTCGAGCAGGCTCCTCATCTCTTCTTTGCTTCAACTTCTGATCCACAATTCTTTAGGGAAGCTTTTGGTGTCCCTGAGTGGGATGCTGCTATGCAGGAAGAGTTCAGTTCCTTGGAAAGGAACCATACTTGGGATTTAGTCCCACTTCCTAAGGGAAGAAAACTTGTTCGATGCAAGTGGGTCTATCGAACAAAATTTGCTGCAGATGGGTCAGTTGAAAAACATAAGGCTCGCTTGGTCGCAAAAGGATTCTCCCAAGTTCCTGGGATTGACTACTCTGAGACTTTTGCGCCGGTTGCCAAGATGACTTCAATCTAACTTGTCCTTGCCATTGCTGCAGGCCATCGCTGGGACGTTCATCAGATGGATGTGAAGAGTGCCTTTCTTCACGGTGACTTTCAGGAGGAGATATATATGGAGCAGCCACAAGGGTTCATCTAGGATCCTTCACTTGTTTGCCGACTTCGGAAGTCTCTCTATGGTCTTAAATAGGCCCCACGAGCTTGGTATGCCAAGATGGACTCCTTTCTTCTATCAGTTAGGTTCACTCGGTGCCATTCTGATCCGAATGTCTACATTTTGCAGCAGGATGATACTCACTTTCCTTGTTCTCTATGTTGACTTGCTGATTACAGGGAGTTCCTCATCCACCATCAAGGCAGTGAAAACTGCCCTTCATGATCGTTTTCTGATGTCTGGCTTGGGTCTTCTTCACTATTTCTTGGGCATTGAGATTACACAGTCTTCGGCTAGTATCTTTCTTTCTCAGCCCAAGTATGCTCTTGATATGCTCTCTCGATTTCGCATGGCTGATTGTAAGCCTGCACCAAATCCATTTCTATCAGGGGTCAAACTTGAGGCTTCTTGTGCTTCACCTAAGTTGGTAGATGCTACCTTGTATCACCAATTGGTTGGGAGTCTCATATACTTGACTCACATGAGGCCTAATATTTCTTATGTAGTGGGCCTGGTCTCCAGGTTCATGCAAGAGCCACATGAGCTGCATTGGAAAGCAGCTAAGCGAATTCTTCACTATGTACAGGGCACTCACAGTTATGGGATTCATTTTGCAGCAGGCATGGATATTGACTTAGTGGGATACACAGATTCAGATTGGGTAGGTGATTCTCAGGATCGCAAGTCTACTTCAGGGTATTGCTTCTCTCTTGGTTCTGGTCCGATTTCTTGGTCGAGCAAGAAGCAGTCTGCTATTGCTCTTTCATCTACAGAGGTTGCGTATCGAGGAGCAGTTAATGTTGCTACTGATGCCATTTGGCTTCAACACATTCTCACTAAGTTTGGCATTTCCTTTCAAAAGCCTACAATCATCTTTTGTGACAACCAGAGTGCTATTCAGATCTCTCGCAATCCGGTCCATCATCAGCGGACCAAACACATTGAGATTCACATGCACTACATTCGGGAGTTGATTCATGAGCAGGTTCTTGATCTTCAGTATTGTTCGACATCAGATCAGATAGCTAACATCTTCACCAAACCCTTCACTAAGAGCAAGTTCATTCATTTGCGAGCTTTGCTTGGGGTGCGGCAAGTTTCCTCCTTTTAGGGGGCTTCTTAGCTCCTTTCTTTCTCTCTCTATTCTGGGGGGGGCATACTCTCTTTTGTGGGGGGGGGCCTACTTCTCTTTTGGGGGGGGGATTTCATTGTACATGGGTACCTCATCAGGCTTGATTTGTCGGGACCCATCTCTGTACCCACCTAAGCTATGCTTAAGGGGGGGTGTTAGTGTAGGTTTTTTATTCCTTATTATAAGGTTTTTCCTACACATTTATTTAAGCTTGCTTAGGTTAATAAAGCATGTTTAATTAGGTGAGAGGATTATGAGGTGTCACCTTCCTACATATTAGCATCCATTATCTATCTTGGGAAGATACTTTGTTATCTTTAGTCCGATAGATGGTTGCTCCTCATTGGTCGGTGTTGCCACCTCTTCCCTCTCTCTAGTCTATATAAGCATGCTACCTAGCTTGTATTTTCATTCGATATTGGAGATAGTTATCTGATGCTATTTTTCCATTCGAGCATTTCACATCAATCTCTTGGTATCGTTGTTATGCTGTTTCAATTGCTTTTGCATTTACAATATATGTTTCTAACTCTTTCAATTGATTCTGGGTTATAATATGTTTTACGGATTTTAACACATATTTGAATTAGTCTTGAATTGTTGTCAAGCAAAGGGAGGCGACCTGTAGAATGCCAAGCTGAGTTTTCACTTAGATTTTTTCCACCTTTTTGTTGTGTGAGGTGAATTGTTCTGCATGTGGAGTGTTGTTGACATACATGCCTTATCTTTTGGCATCAATGTCTCATTTTTTTGTATAAATAGAAGGATAGCTATCTCATTTGGAACACTATTCTGCAAATCAATTTTTGCTGCAAATATTCTAAGAGCTATATTTTGTGAGAGCTCAGAGTTACTTTGTGAGAGCATTGAGTTATTCTGGGAAAGAGGACATAGTGAAGTATCGATATGAGTGGAAAAGTGAAGGCTAGCAAGTTGTGAATAGAAGGCTATGCATTAATTCAGTCAATTGGGTTAAGAATATTACAGGCATGAGGATCTAGTCTTCTCTTATTTATCTTAATTTATGAAAGAAAGAGATTTGAATACTTTGTTTGAAACTGCTAGAGAATACTTGCATCAGGGAATCATAGCATTCTCTTTGCAAAGGAAAAAGAAGTTGTTTGGTGCTTTTTTTATGAAAGTGCATGTATTTACTCCATAATAGGAGTGTTTGTTTGTCATTAGTATTATATACTACGAATGATGAAACAAGAATAGCTTAAGGGTTATTCATAATGTGAAATGTATCAATGCCACGAAGTGACTTGAAACTATTGGATTTGATGTTTGGAAACCTTAGGAATGGTAAGGTTTAGTTGTACATCAATAGTTTGAAAGAAATGGTAGGATGAGTCATTGCTAATTTGTACTTGTATGATCACTTGATCATTGCTTTACTACTGGATAAAACCCTAGGTTGGGAGTAACCTATTTGGGTTGAGAAGTATATTGAAACCTAGGTTAAGATTTACCTAGTAGGTTGGAATATTTACTTGATTACCCATTGGAACCAAAAGGTTAAGAATAAATTTCTTGGATGGGATGTATGGTGTTCTTGTTTGGAACACATAGGTTTAGGTTAACCTACTTAATTACACTGATTGTTGATTTTGATTATATCCAAGATTAGGGTATACCAAGGTTGAGACTCACCCATTTGGTTAAGTAGATCACTCGAGTTTATGAGATACTATATGTTTGGAAACATAGGAAGGATTACCTATTGAGTTGGAGTTGCTACTTGAGTTAGTTGCTTTACACTCTTGAGATGAAGTCATATTATTGACAAGATTCTACTCTTTTGAATAACTATTTTTATTAAGGATATTACACTCTCGAATGGAATCATCTATTGATATAATTATTATTCAATTAAGGTTGTTCATTGATGCGGCTATACTCTTGATGAGAACCACCTATTAATGTGATATATTACTGAATGGACTCGATTATTTATGAATATTTAATCTGTGATTAGATGAGGCTTATATAGCTATAATTTAGCTTATAAAGTTACTCTTGAGACTAGGCTATCTTTTGAAATGAATAGCTTGTTTATGCAAGTTAATGGACTACGAAAGCTCATATGTCATACTTGGGATGGGAATATCCACCGAAGGGGGTAACTTATGCTTAGGCTTTATTGGTCGAGATACCATTGTGTTTTGGGAAAAAAGGGAATAGGTTATTTTTGAGGCTAGGGATTACCTATGGAAGGAAATTACCTAATCATAGTATATGAACGGTCATAATCCAAACCGAGCTCTAGAAGTGTATGTGAATAGGATGATTGTCACTCGAAGTACTGGGTGAGAATACTTTGGCCAAAGTAGTGTAAGTAGCCACTATTTACACTGTCAATTCACTGTGTTCCTTTTATGCATTCTAGCTCAATATTTTCATACTCATGGGGGAAACGATTGTATGATTAGGTTTTGGTTTGTAGGACACAAAACTAAGCTCAGATAGGCTATTGTTATGGGTTTTACCAACCAATCCCTTCATCGAAGGGTAGGGCAAGCTTGCCATATGTGACAGATGTGCAGGGGACCGCATTTGAGTCCATGGTTGACGAAAAAGCACTTGAGTGATGCTTCTCCTCATTAGATGGAAGTTGAGGTTTGCGGATGTTTGTGCTAGCATTGGGGACAACTAGAGTGTATGCACCAATGAGCGAGGACATCCAGAATGTATGCACCATTGCAGCAACATCAAGACCAGTTGTATATCTATTTCCAAGTGAAGCTTATAAGAGCTATGTATGTATCATGTACCAATTTTTATGGAATAATGTAATCTTGAATGAACTTGAGTTTGTTTAATGTGAAATCTATGTTATGGAAATATTTGTGAAAATACAATGAAATGCACTGGAAATTTGGAAATAGTGTTATTTCAAATGTGTATGTAATTTACATTATGGAAAGAATTTTTTTTATTGCTATGTTATGACATCATGGTTTATTCACTTGAAGTGAAAACATTGATTTTTTTTTTAGTAGAAATCCAGGGTTGTTACTTGTGGTATTAGAACTACCAAGTTTGGTTCTGGAGCCTATGGGCTCATTATATAAGTGTTACGTAAACCATATAGGAAGATAATGGTTGAAAAGTTCTTATGCAAGATGGCAAGAGGAAAGAAGAAGGGGAAATGAAAAGGAAGATAAGATTCTAGGAAACTTGTTTAAGTTTGGGACTAGATAGGAGTCGTCCTTGGAATTGAAAACTCCAACTCAATATGACACCCCCCTTGGATTGTGAAAGAATATGCAATCAAGTTAGGTAGGAAGGTTATGTAAGATAACCAATATGTACCTTCAACCTATGAAATAGCTATATGAATCTAAGGAGATGGGAAGAAATGAAATAACCCCCATATTAGTAGCAACCTATAGTTGCAAGGAGTCAAGGATTTTTGGATTCAGTAAGTATACTATGAATCTATTGGTATGCATTACTGGCATAAATTGGAAACTTCAATCAAAGTAGATAGTCAACGAAGGAGGTATCCAAGAGGTTAGATAACCCTTGACAAAATCTGACTTTGAACAAGATCAAGATCTTGTGTATAATTAAGGAGATAATACCTTGGAATAAGGGAAGAGATCGGAATGGTCAGAAATGAAGTAATCAATGAAGTGGACATGGTTTCACCAACAAAAATTGATGAGATCAATTTGGAGTTCTGATTAAGATGAGAAAAATAAACTAAGCCACCTAGGGTGCTTAACGTTATGAAGTTACCAAGAATGGGGACAAAGTCACTTGGATAGGTGATTGTAAGAAAGAAACATGAAAAGGTAAATCAAATTGGCTGACAAAGTTCGGTTAGAACTAAGTTTGGTAGAAGTGTAGATTAAACACACCAACTTTCCAAGGAAAATAAACTTATGTTTAGAGGTTCCAAAAGGAAATGGGATACAAAGTGACACTATGTGTCAAAACAATAAAATTAGTAAGGAAACAATGCTCTAAGTTGATGACACATTAGTAAAAGAGGCTTAATGGATATGGAAATTTCTCCACAAAAAGGATATTGGTATACATGGAAAAGAGAATTGGAATATTAGAGTGCCTCTTAGCTTGTAAATTTGTTGATTAATCAATAGATCTCTTTATTGATGATCCAATTTTTGAATCTATGAGGTTAGATATCAATGATGAATCTAGCTTTGGGAATAAGTGTATTCAAGGCATGCCATGGATGCAAGAAAAAGGAAATAGAAATCCAACAAGGAATTATAAATCATTTAGAAAGCAAATGTTTGCTAGGATTTCAACTTTGAGTTGATCGAATGTCATGGAAACACTAAAGGGGGAAGGAAGAGAGTGGATTGACTCACATAAAGTACCCCACCCAATGAAAATCATGAATATATTTTCGATTTGGAAGAGATTTTGGCTTCATTGTAAGACATGATTTCAATTGAAGTCATATATTTCATGACCATAAGGATAAGGTACTGGAAGTTTTGGAGAAAGATAGTGGAAAGGTCAAGGATTATGACCTATTATCACACCATACCTTATATATATTTGATTGTAAAATCAATTTCCATTATCATTAATGCCTTAGAAAAGGATAGGCAGATTATTTGATCATGAAAAGGAAGACCATTGCCTATGGGATAGGCAAGGGAAGATCTAAATACTCAAATTTTTTAGAAACGTTCATGCTTGGTAATTAGGTATGCAATTAAAATGTGAAATCTTTTTGGAACCAACATATTGGAACGAGGATTATACTCGAAATTAGAACCAATGCTCATTAGGAAAGATGGATTGAGCTGAAAATCGAATTAACAATTTTGAAAATGATCAAAGAGCAAAAGAAATCCAAGGTATGGATTTCCTAAGATGAAACAGATTTATCTCTACAAAATGTCTAAGCATTATGCTTATGTGGCATAAGTCCACAAAATAGGTTTATACATAGTCAAAATAGACTAATATGGGATGTAAAAGAACCTATGTACTGAAATTTTTGGAAGATTAAGGAATGAAATGAGGGAATTGATGTCATATTCAGGACATTGAAATGACAAAATTATTTGTTGGATGAGGAAGCACTATAATCTGGAAAACATAGAGTAAGATGTTGCAAGGAAGGTAGAAAGTTATTGTCCAGTGTGCCAGGAGATGAAGACAGGATGTCGTCATCGGCAGGATGTGTGTACACTCTTAAGATTCTAGTGAGGAAGTTGTAAACCATTAAAATAGTTTAATCTCTTTATGTCGATGGAACTGACATAATATTATGGTGGACAGAATCACCAAGGTAACCAACGTTGGTTGGAAATTTTGATTTATAGGATTTTTGGTCCTAAATAATATATTGTCTGAAGTAGTTGCTTAGTGTCCTTGAGAGGGTTATCTTAGATGAGAACAAGAAAATAATGAAAGGTTATATAAACCATGATCATATTATGAGACATTCAATTGAACAAATTCTCAAAATATTATTATTGTCGGATAGGAAAAAGTGATAAACCAAATCTTGAACGATTTGTAGAACACTTATGAACTTCTATCATTGAGGTTTGATCCATTATATGGAAAGGAAGGTTGAAAAATTTATTAGGCTGAAATAGGGTTAACCTTAGATCGAAAAGGTTGTCAAATGGAATAGAAGATCGAAAGATCAATGAAAAAATTTGCTGATACAAATATTGAAATATGAAGCGGTATCGTTATATTTGGAATCGATAGGTGTCCAAGAGCAATGTTATGCTCAAAATGGATAGTAGTCAAGAGCATTACTTTTATGATTAAGGAAAAATTATGTGTAAGTGATGGACGAACTTGACTTCTAAGTTATCTGAAGGTGTAAATATCAAAGGGAAGGATGGGACCCACAGTGTAGTGTACAATACACCGACATTCCTTATCTATTTGGGTTGCACTAAGGATGAATTCATTGGCCAATGAGAACATGTTTTCTAGCCACTGTGATATAGGTGTCATGTGGTGTATAGTTACTATTGTACTTAAGATGTACATACGAGGTAATATGATTATAATGTATAAATCTCTTTGAGAGAGAAAGTATGTGTAAGGCACACAAGTTCTTCCTATGTGTTAATGAGGACATTCGTTGCAAGGTCCAAGAAGGACAAGATTGTAAGGAGTGATGTTACAAGGGAAGATTATTTTATAATTCTTACATGAATTGGAAAAGGTAAGTAAAACCTTTAGTTGACTTTATCTCTATGTTAAAATTCTTTAAATCATCGAGGGCGATGATTCACAAGGGGGGAAGTATGTCACACCTCGTCTTATTGTTATTGATTTACTTTTACCTTCACGGGTAAATAAGATTGTAAATGCAATCATGATTTTGATATGTTTGTAAAATAAATGGAGTACTGAAATAGGTATTAAGGTATTAGTGCCTTGGAAGAGTAATTATGTTTACATTGATGATCAACATGTATTGCTATATGAATATGCTAAAGTTTTATGATGCATATGGATTTATAATGAATGTCTAACCACCATTGCAAATGTGCTAAGTTGGTTGCAAGGATGGGTTCAATCCTCTGGAAGGGAGGGGAAGTATCACTTAGGAGAAGTGATTGGTTAGGTAAACTTTATGAAACCTATCTGAGCTTACACACACACTCACAGCAGAATGGTTGAGTCAACTTATTATGTTGGGAATTGGTAAGTCGTCCTTTAGACATGATGTGTTTGCATTAGTAAGGGTCTTGATTACTATTGAGTGCATTCTTGGATGATGTTTATACGTTTGGAGCTTATGAGTTCTTCCTTATGTTACAATGCTTGATTGATGAGACAAACATACGTTGAATGTATATATATATGTATGCATATGCATGCCATCGATAGACTATACACATGGAGGAGCACGCACATGAGAGTACATAGGTAGACATACCTATGCATGCTTATGAATGGGTTGCTTATGAGCATGGTGCTATTGAAGGGACAATACAACATGTATGTATATATGTATATATACATCACACATATATTTCCTATCAATGAGATGGTAATTGCATATGTGGCACTTGATTGTGCAATTGAATATATTTAGGTTAATAAGAAATGGTAACATGATATGTTTATATGTGTATTTATATACGCATCTGGTATTGTTGGTGAAAATGATAACATGGATATATTCATTTGTATATCGAATGGTTGACGTGATGAACTCGTTTGTCAATGAGTTTGATAAAAAAATAAATGTGATTATATTTATGTATTAGTTGGCAACTAATACTTTCGATAAGTCTGGGGAAATATATATATTATTATATATATAAATATATATGTAAATATAAGGAATATGTCAATGTATATATAATAGATATATATGTATATTATGAGATAATAGCCAACACACATAGTGAAATATGTGTAGCGTGTAGAGAAGGTATAAAGGCCGATTTGTATATAGAGGGTGCAAAATATTGAAGGTCGATTTATACACATATTATGCAAAGAATATAGGCTGATCCATATAGGCATATGTTTAGTCAATGAAAGAGGATAATAGTGTACTATGTAGTAAGCACTCAAGTGGATAACAAGGCGCATTTGAATTTATTGTGAAAAAAGTATCCCATGCGTAGGAATAAATGGAATACCTTTCTAATACAAATTTGTACGTAAGTTGATATCTGGTAGATTATATTCCTTGCAAATATTGCCAAAGCAACTATGGCGCGTAGGATATAGAGGCAACAACATAATAGTAAGATATGAGCATAGTTAAACCATTCCAACATGTGGATGTGCCAACATGAGAATACAATGGAAGGCGTTGATATATGAGAGGTGGAAAATAATTGAAACATTCTTGGTCAAAACACAAGCTTGAACACTATTTTAGTGGTGTCAACTCATCTTTTCTTTGTCAATAGAATAGACTATGACCAAATTGTCATAGAATATGTGTTGCCTACAAATTGAGGATTGTTTCAATAAGATAAACTGCACCAAAAGAATAGGAAATATGGTCGTTACATAGCGCCCACATATGAAAACTCTCTTTCTGTAGAAGTCTATCTTGTTTTCAAGTTGATTCTCATCTTTTAGGCATGTGCATATTTGAATTAGTCTTGAATTGTTGTCAAGCAAAGGGAGGCGACCTGTAGAATGCCAAGATGAGTTTTCACTTAGATTTCTGCCACCTTTTTCTTGTGTGAGGTGAGTCATTCTACATGTAGAGTGTTGTCGACTGGCATGCCTTATCTTTTGGCATCAATGTCTCATTTTTTTGTATAAATAGAAGGGCTAGCTCTCTCATTTGGAACACACTATTCTACAAATCAATTTCTGCTGCAAATATTTTGAGAGCTATATTTTATGATAGCTTAGAGTTACTTTGTGATAGCATTGAGTTATCTTGGGAAAGAGGACATAGTGAAGTATCGCTTTGAGTTTAAAAGTGAAACCTAGCAAGTTGTCAATAGAAGGCTATTTATCAAGTCATACAATTGGGTTAAGCGTATTAAAGACATGAGGATCTAGTCTTCTCTTATTTGTCTTAATTTATGAAAGAAAGAGATTTGAATGCTTTGTTTGAAACTGCTAGAGAATACTTGAATTAGGAAATCATAGCATTTGCTTTGGAAAGGAAAAAGAAGTTGTTTTATGCTTTTCTATGAAAGTGCTTGTATTTACTCCATAATAGGAGTGTTTGTTTGTCATTAGTAGTATATACTACGAATGATGAAACAAGAATAGCTTAAGGGTTATTCAATGTGAAATGTATCAATGTCATGAAATGACTTGACACTATTGGCTTTTATGTTAGGAAACCTTAGGAATGATAAGGTTTAGTTGTACATCAATAGTTTGGAAGAAATGGTAGGATGAGTCATTTCTAATATGTACTTGTATGATCACTTCATCATTGCTTTACTACTGGATAAAACCCTAGGTTGGGAGTAACCTATTTGGGTTGAGAAGTATATTGAAACCTAGGTTAAGATTTACCTAGTAGGTTGGAATATTTACTTGATTATCCATTGGAACCAAAAGGTTAAGAATAAATTTCTTGGATGGGATGTATATTGTTCTTGTTTGGAACACATAGGTTTAGGTTAACCTACTTAATTACATTGATTGTTGATTATTGATTATATCCGAGATTAGGGTATACCAAGGTTGAGACTCACCTATGTGGTTAAGTAGATCACTCGAGTTTATGAGATACTATAAACATAGGCAGGATTACCTATTGAGTTGGAGTTGCTACTTGAGTTAGTTGCTTTACACTCTTGAGATGAAGTCATATTATTAACAATATTCTACTCTTTTGAATAACTCTTTTTATTAAGGAGATTACACTCTCGAATGGAATCATCTATTGATATGATTATTCTTTGATTGAGGTCATTCATTGATGTGGATATACTCTTGATGAGAACCACCTATTAATGTTATATATTACTGAATGGACTCGGTTATTTATGAATATTTAATCTATATTAGATGAGGCTTATGTAGCTATACTTTAGCTTATAAAGTTATTCTTGAGACTAGATTGTCTTTTGAAGTGAATAGCTTGTTTATGCAAGTGAATGGACTAGGAAAGCTCATATGTTATACCTGGGATAGGAATATCCAATGAAGGGGGTAACTTATGCTTAGGATTTATTGGTAGAGATACCATTGTGTTTTGGGAAAAGAGGGAATAGGTTATTTCTGAGGTTAGGGATTACCTATGGAAGGAAATTACCTAAGCATAGTATATGAAAGGTCATAATCCAAACTGAGCTCTAGAAGTGTATGTGAATAGGATGATTGTTACTCGAAGTACTGGGTGAGAATACTTTAGCCATATTATTGTAAGTAGTCACTATTTACATTGTCAGTTCACTATGTTCCTTTTATGTATTCTAGTTTAGGATTTTCATACTCATAGGGGAAATGACTGTATGATTAGGTTTTGGTTTGTAGGACACAACACTGAGCTCAAATAGAATATTGTTATGGGGTTTACCAACCAATCCCTTCGTCGAAGAGTAGGGTCATCTTGTCATATGTGACAGATGTGTGGGGCACCAGATTTGAGTCCATGGTTGGCAAAAAAGTGCTTGAGTGATGCTTCTCCTCATTAGATGGTGGTTGAGGTTTGCGGATGTTTGCACCAGCATTGGGGATATTTGGAGTGTATGCAATAGCGACCGAGGACATCCATAATGTATACACCATCATGGCGACATCAAGACCAGTTGTATATCTATTTCCAAGTGAAGCTCAAAAGAGCTATGTATGCATCATGTACCCATTTTTATGGAAGGATGTAATCTTGAATGAACTTGAGTTTATTCAATGTGAAATCTATGTTATGGAAAGATTTGTGAAACTATAATGAAATATAATGGAAGTTTGGAACTAGTGTTATTTCAAATGTGCATGTAATTTACATTATGGAAATAAAACTTTTTATTGCTATGTTATGGCATCATGGTTTATTCACTTCAGGTGAAAACATTCAAAATCTTATTGAGTAGAGCACCGGGGTTGTTACAATTACACTTTAGACTTGAGTTGTTCTTTGTTTAGTTATTGTGGATTTTTTTTCAAATAGGAGTACGGAATTAGCTAGTTCTAAATAGTTTCTCCATGCAAACAAGCAACAAGCTTTAGGAAATAATCATATAATATGTACAATATTAGTCATTAGACGTGTTTCGAATTTAGTAGAGAAAAGACCGATGATGCAAAATATTAAACATAATATGTCTTTCATGGATAAAAGTTTGACAAATTACTAGAATAAGGTGTTCCATAGGTTGGTGTATTTATTGTTATAAAATCTATTTAGAATTAGAGGATCTAAATAAAATTTAGTATATTGATTAAATTATTGTGATTATGAACTTTGGGTGTTTAAATTATCTAAACTTGTTAACAGTTAGTCAATGTCATTACAAAAGGTTTGGAAGAAGTACTTTAATAAAAATACAACATAGAAAGCATACCGCCTTTTCATAAAGCAAACTCAAACTCCAAGTTGCCACAATCAAGCCTATTGTTGGAGCCCTTTGCAAAAAAATTGACACCATACTTTCTCCTTGAGTGTCTCTCTACCAAGTTACAAAAAACATTGGTAAGTTGTAGAAGTCCACCCTTGAAGGGAGAAAATCTTTCTACAACCCTCACAACTAGAATTCAACCCTTTTGAACCTTACTCTTATTTCACCCCCTTTTAGGTTGGTCTTCAAAACCTTTCTCGAGGGTACAAAGACTATTAGATCCTAAAAATAGTGGGCAAGGTGATTGGGACATTCTTAGCTCTTAATGCATGTTTCCTTTCAAAATTTGATTCATTGGTGCATTTTTGTGTGCTCTTGGATGCCAATAAAGATATTCCCTCCTTTGTTTCCTTGAATTCATTTGTTGGTGTTTTGGTGCAAATTTCTTCCTTCAACATCTCCTCCCCCCATGCTCCTCTAGGGATACCCCTTGTCTCCTATTTTCCAACCTTCCTCCTCAAGGCCCCTCTTTGGTCTCCCCTACCCACTCTGGTTCTCCAACTTCCAATCCCCTATAATCTAGGTTTTGAAACCCTTCCCATTAATGTGGTCCCTCCCCCCCTCTCCTCCTCCCCCTTATTGTGGTTGCAACTTTTGCAATCCCAAATAACACCTCTTGCCCCATCCCAACTTCCCCTTTGGACTCCCTCTTCCTAGTTCCCCTTATTTCCATTCCTCATTCCTCCTTTCATACCCTATTTTGTGACAACCATGTCTCCCTAAATGATATCCTCTCTAAAATCAACTTGAATACAATAGTTGATGATGTTAGATCCTTAATGTGGGAGATGAGTTTATCGAGGAAATTTGCAAATAAGGTTCTTTAGGAAAATATTGGATTTAACTATTTTGAATGGTTTTCCATCTCCCAAATGGAAATAAAAGATCCAATTATACAAAAACCTGATATTTCTCATAAAACCCCAAAACTAAAGATTCACAAAACTCAAGAAGAAATTGCAATTTGAATCCAATCGCCTCTAGATAGAGCAATGAGAACAAGGAGGGCATGTTGATCTCCTCGAGAGAAATAAAGGTCCTTTGTTGGAATATTAGGGGAATTAGTAACCATAATAGACAACACATAATCAAGTGCTAATTAGAATCCTAGAAATTTGATATTATTCTACTTCAAGAAACTAGACTTTCATATAATGTAAAATATTTTTTGACAAAAGATCTAAATGAAGTTATTATGAAATCGAAGCCTCAAGACCCTCTAGAGACTTAGCAACTCTTTGGAACCAAAAAATCACTAAATTCATGCTTACTACCCCCAAATCTAAGTGGATGCTCCTCGGAATTGCTAGTGTGGCAAACAACCCAAACCTCTAGCTCTTCAATGTCTCCCAATCACCACCATTCTTAAAAAGAATCTTTGGAACTTTCTTGTCTCTATCAAAACTTTGAAATATGAGCTTATTTTTCTCTATGGGAATTTTAGTGCCATTGTTGACATGGATGAAAAATCAAGTGGGCTTATCCCCCCAATGAAGATTATAGAATACTTCAACTCTTTTGTTAGTGATTCTCAACTAGTTGTTTTCCCTCCAAATATGGCAACTACACCTAGACAAATAGAAGAAAATTGTCTTCTTCTCCTTGTTTAAAGATTGGATAGATTCCTTTTTCCACATCCTATCTTTCCTCTCCTTTCAAATTTTCATATGTAATTATCAACTTCTAAAGCTCAAACCACTTTCCTCGTATCTACTTGAATGTTTTAGATTTATGTTTGTCCCTGAGGAACAACCCCTTTAAATTTGAAGTTTTGTTTTTTTTTCATGGTAGCTTCCTTCCACTCCTTTGTGACTAGTGGGAGAAGGTCCCTTTCATCAAAGGATCAAGGATGTTCTAGATGTATAAAAACTCCAACATATCAAGTCCAAGATTTAAAACTATAATGTCTTAAAATTGCACCCTTTGCAATTTCACATACATTCTTGTATCTAGTTTAGTGTCCTCTCCCTTAGCATCTTGTGTAGGCTCATCTTAGCCCTTGCATTATCCTTCTTCCCCTCTCAAGATGCTCAGGACCCCCTTTTCAGCAGCTACATTTGTGCAACAGCTTTGAGTCGAACCTTGTGCATTTCTCACGCCTATTATTTTGTAGTGTGATGTGTCTAGACACTAGCACACTGCACAAACGTCCACACACCACACTAGCATCCTGTGACATTTCAACACTCAAACAGTCATTTCAAGCATGTTTTCCACTTGTCAACTAATTTTGTCAGTGGTAGCGACTTGGGATTCCTTGTAACGACTCAAGAAGCTTATTTTCCCTTCTATTCTCTCTTTAAATGCTATATTTTTAATCTATTTGGTCTTCTGGATCTCTCTAGCTTTGGTTATGGCTTTTCCTCTCCCATTTCTCTTGATATCTTGCTTGCATAGCTCTCTACAACTTTCTACAACACTTTCAAGCTCTCTTTGCAACTCTCTCAAGCTCTCACAACACTCTTGGCAACTCTCTTGGCTCTCATAGTTATCTCTCTTTGGCTTCCTTAAGCCTTGTAGACGACATCTTACTTACCTTGTATCTTTGAGCATCTTGGGATTTCTCACATCCCCTATCAATTGCATCCCTATTTTGAGATACGGGTTCTCCTCCTTGAGCGGGGATTTATTTTATCACTTCATATTTTCTTACTTTTTTCACTTTCTCTGTCTATTTGGCTGTTCGTGGAGGTGGAAACACCAAAACGAGGGTTTGACTGAGGCAAACCCCTATACAACCCTGACATTTTCTCTTGATCTTATGTATGCAGGTATTGAAAATATTTCCTTGCTGGAGGCTTCATTACATGGGTTGTTGTGAGCTATCTCTCTCTCCTATTCTCTTACTTTATTGTTTATACTTCACTTCATTTCAATTCTATTATATTTTATAACCTTATGCATCTTAAGAGTTCTTAGCAATCTGATTGTTGGTAGTAATTTAGTAATTTAGTACGAGATGGCAACGTGCCTTTAGGAATCCAGTACGTTGTGTTGTTGTCCTTGTTCCACGCTATCGTCCTTTGGCCGAGACCCCATCAGTCTATCCATAAAACCTTTGTGATCTTCTCTTTCTGATTCTGAAACTCTTGTTTTGTTCCTTGAGGTAGTTTAGGGCAGTTCTTCCCTTGGGATTCTCTTGAGAATAAAGAGACTCATGAGTAGCGAATCCCATTTCCCTACATTTTGGTGAACCTGATGTGAACACCCCTTTATAAAAAAAGGGAGGACAAATCAAAGATTTATCCTTCCCCAAAAAAAATTTGGGGCGCTGCCCCGAACCCCATTCTATGCCATCAATAGTGATATATTTCAGCCTTCAACGAACTTGTCTATATCTCTATTTTAAAATATACTTTCTACATTTATTACTTTTATCCCTTTCCATGTTTGTTAAGAAGCTTCAACAAGTTCTCTTACAAGCATGTGAAGGTGAGTTACCTTCTCCTTTCTTATTGTTCTTTGTGGATCCCTCTCCTGAAATTCCTTCTAAGGATATTTTGGCACAAGAGGATGAAATCATTGATTCTTTTCTTAATATTACTCTACCTTCTTTCCATTCCAATGCACTCTCTTCCAGAGATGATGCATTAGTGAATGGTGAATCTCTTTTTTATTCCAATTCACTCTCTTCTATAGACGTTGCATTCATGAATGACGAATCACAACTTCATTTTGATGCACTCTCTTCTAGAGATGATGTATTAGCAAATGATGAATCCTTTCTCACATCAAATCCTCCAAGGATAGATGTTGAGCATATTTCTTCAAATGATTCCTCTATAAGATGTAAGGAATCCATAAATATCATCTATGTCTTTGCCGCCCCTAAAAGGCCTGAAAGACCAGTCCTTTATCTTACCCTAGCTAGTCCTTCTCCTAAAAATATTTTTTCTATTAATGGTGTTCCATTTAATAGTGATTCTCCTGACATTTTGAAGGCTCCCTCTTATAGAGCAGTAGCCCATACTTATAATACTAGAAGGAATAAACAAAATGTTAATCAACATGCTTCTTTACCACCTTCTCAACCAAGTCTTCCTTCAACACCTAAACCTACAACTAAAGCACCTGGTGATTACGATCTTGTCGAGCAGCTTCGTGTTACTCCAACCAAGATCTCACTAGGGACCTGCTTCATTCTGCTTTGATTTATCAAAGTATTTTTGAAGAAGCCTTACAAAAGATCCTTTTCCTACCTCCACTAGGTTGATGGATGTTAATGTGTTGATGGCTCATATTTATGCAAATTCACCGAATATCACGTTCGATCTACAAGAACTTTCGCACTCGGATGTGCTGAAGCAAGCAAACCCTCTAATGATTATAGTTAACATTAATAAGATTGGTATTAGATGTACTCTATTTGGTGTCGGTTCAATGCTCAATGTATGTAGCATTGGTCTATTGCTCATAATTAAAATTGATTCATCTTCTCTAATTGCTTCTTCTCTTGTTATTCATGGGTTCGATAATGTTGGTCGACATCCTCTAGGCATGATAGTCTTGCCTTTAAGGTTGGGACTCATTATTGTACCCACCCTTATACATGTTATGTCAGAAAAGTTACCATATAACCTTCTTCTCGATAGACCGTGGATTCATGCTATGGTTGCAATCCCATCTACCTTACATAAATCTATTAAGTTCATTTGTAACAATCGAGTAGTCGCAGTTAGGGCTAACCTTTAGGCCATACACTTGTGTGAGATGGTAGCTACTGGTCAGGCTTCGGTTGGTACTACTCTTATCCCTTCAGTGTCTTCTCATGTGTTGACGTCTACTCCAGTAGTACCTGTTATAAAGGATTTTCTTGAGATAGATGTCCCTAAAGAAGATCCTTCTAAAGCAAGAAATATTAAGTCTACTCTTTCTACTTCTCAAAAGAATGCATGTCTCAGTGATGACTGAGGTTCCTTATACTTTATCTAGATTCCTTCACTAGGGAATATAAAGTCGACCTGATTCATTTAAACCTTCTGATAACATCATCCAAACCCGCTATCAAAGATGGTTATTCTTTTGTATGGTGGGATAATGTGAACGCGAATTGTAATGTTCTTAATGTTGATCCAGTTGCAAGATGGTGTGTCCCTTGGTCTTCCTTGTCCAACATAGTGCTTGGGTTTATGACATGGCTTAACTACCTCCTATGGATCTTACATAAATCTGGTGGTTGTATCAGGCATTAACAAGTCCATCTTTTGGTGCAACAACAACCACCAATGCATTAATTGGTATCAGAGCCAAGGTCACATGTTCAAACCCCTCGCTTGCGCTAGGGGGGGGATTAGTGCAAGATGGTGTGACCCTTGGTATTCCTTTTCCAACATGACGCTTGGGTTTGTGACATGGCTTAACCACCTCTTGTGGATCTTACATAAATATGGCAGTTGTATCGGGCATTGACAGGTCAATATTTTGGTGTAATGACAACCACCAATGCAACAGATCCTCCTTTTGAGGAAGTTGATCACATTTCTATTAAAAATGTTAATGTCGATAATCATGTCAAGAAGGCTGGTGACAATCACATAGAATATAATCCCCATTGTTGGAATAATTCTCTCTATGAAGATCCTCCCCCTTCTAAATATTTGCAAGCACGTTATGGCCCTATCTTTAAGCTTGTCTCTAAATATGGTTATGGGCATAACGAACAAGAAATTCAAGTCCCTATAGAATGTGCACCTCATAAGCGTAGTTTGGGGCTTGGTTTCTTGAATGAACAGTCTAAACAAAAACCATAGTTGAATGTTGACATGATTTCTGCTCAACCTCATTCTCTTGGATTGATTCATCCACCATTATCTGATGTCTTTGTGTCTTCTTCTTGTGAGCAAACATAATTTTCTCCACAAGAGAAAGGGTTTCTTCTTGCTCCTCATTCTTTATCTAAGCAAGAGCCTATTTTGTTGAGGCTTCTTAAATCCCACTTAATTACTCTTCCTCCTACAAATAATAAATTTCATAAGCATGATAAAGCAAAACATTCTTTTTGTGCATACCATCGCGTGACTGGCCATTCCACTAGTGAATGTAAGGCCTTGAGGGATAAAATACAACTTCTTGATTCATGTGCCATCACTCATTTATTTGTTAATGCACTTGCCTCTTCTTCAAATGATAAGTGATATCGAGGTCTACCTCTATCCTGTATGTTCTAAGTATCTTGCATGGTTCTCCTCCCCTGTATGTTGGGGTAGTGATAACTTGTTCTGGTGATGTGCATCCTTCTTAAGGACCTCCTCTTCTCTCCATCTTTTAATTGGAGTGTTCCTTTGAATGGGCCCCTTTGTGTCTTGAAGGGTTCCCTGCCAAAGGAACCCCCTTTGAAAGCTTCTCCTTCAAATGAATTCATTGACGTCTAGCTTGGGGGCAGCTTGACTAGACCTTTCTTTTATGTGATTGTCTTGTAATGCAACTTGTAACAGCCATAGGCTTATTTGATCGGTCTTGCTCTGTAGGACCGAGAACTTGTAGAGCTCCTTCATCCTGGGTATAAACTTCTTTCTCCCTTCGACATTGGTTGATTCCCTATCTTTTGTATGTATTCTTCTCTTGAAGTAATCAATCCTTACCTTCTCTTCATTTAAGAATTATTCTATGTGTTATTTCTTAATTTGTGGACAACGCATAGTACTAAGACAACTTTCTATATCGAGGTCTCTTTCACTTTGCTAACTCAAATCCTTTAGTTTTTTGTGTGTATGTGTGTGTGTCTTTATGTTCTAACACCGTGATGTAATGACTTTTTATGTTCTAACATTGTTGTCTTGTGCAGGTCTTTCTTATCTAATGTGCTTATTTTATAGGTCTTTAGTTTGGGGGCATGCTTCCTTGGTTCAAAGAGTTGTTTGCTTCCTCTACAATATCCTTTTGGCATCATGGTGTTATTTATGTTTAGTAGATTTCCTTTAGTATGCATATTAGTGTAGACTCATATGCTCGCTAAAGTGGGGGTAAAATGTAATGTCATAAAATTACACCCCTTGTGATTTCACATACATTCTTGTATATGTTTTAGTGTCCACTCCCTTAACATCTTATGTAGGATCATTTTATCCCTTGCATCAGCCTTCTTCCCCTCTTAGGATGCTCAGGACCCCTTTTCAACAACTACCTTTGTGCGTCAGTTTTGTGTCGGACCTTGTGCATTTCTCATGTCTATTGTTTTGTAACGTGATGTGTTTGGACACTAGCACACCACACAAACGTCCACACACTGCACTATCATCCAATGACATTTCAACATTCAAACGACCATTTTCAAGCATGTTTTCCACTTGTCAACTCCTTTTGTCAGTGGTAACGACCCGAGACACCTTGTAACAGCTCGGGAATCTTCTTTTCCCTCCTATTCTCTCTTTAAACACATTCTTTTTAATCTATTTGGTCTTCTAGATCTCTCTAGATTTGGCTTTGGCTTTTCCTCTCCCCTTTGTGTTGATATCTTGTTTGCATAGCTCTCTACAACTTTCTACAACACTTTCAAGCTCTCTTTGCAACTCTCTCAAGCTCTCACAACACTCTTGGCTCTTGCAGCTATCTCTTTGGCTTCCTTAAGCCTTGCAAATGACATCTTACTTACCTTACAGTATCTTTGAGCATCTTGCGATTTCTCACATCCCCTATCAATTGCATCCCTATTTCATGATATGGGTTCTCCTCCTTGAGCGAGGATTGCTTTTATCACTTTATAGTTGCTTACTTTCTCTATCCATTTGGTTGTCCATGGAGGTGGGAACACCAAAACAGGGATTTGACTAAGGAAAACCCCTATACAACCCCTACATTTTCTCTCAATCTTATATATGCAAGTATTTAATATATTTCCTTGTTGGAGGCTTCATTACTTGGGTTGTTGTGAGCAGTCTCTCTCTCTTATTCTCTTACTTTATCATTTATACTTCGTTTCAGTTCTATTATATTCTATTACTTTCCTACATCTTAAGAGTTCTTAGCAATCTAATTGTTGGTACTTATTTAGTTGTTTTCTATGTTATTTTCAATCGTTGGTCCATATGAGACGCCTGCACACCTCTGGGACCCCAGTGCACTGCGTTGTCATCCTTGTTCCATGCTATTGTCCTTTGGCCGAGAGCCCATCAGTTTGTCTAGAAAACCTTTGTGATCTACTCTTTTCGATTTTGAAACTCTTGTTTTGTTCCTTCAGGTAGTTTAGGGCAATTTTCCACTTGGGATTCTCTTGAAAATAAAGAGACTCATGATTAGCGAATCCCTCTTCTCTGCAAAAACTAAAAATAAAGATCATTTCAAGAATATCCTTGTTGAAAAAATTAAAATAGAAAAAAAAAACTTTAATATTTAAATAATTGTATAATTAAGAACAAAATGAACAAGTGAAGATTTGAATTGGAATAAACTCAAAAGTTAAGAGGAAATTTTGCACAAAGAAGAAATTTATTGGCACCAAAAATCTAGAGAATTGTGGCTTGTTGAGGGTGACAAGAACACCAAATTATTCCATGCATTCATTAACTTTAGAAGGAAAGCCGAATCTATTATGTCAATCAACTCCTCTTAGGGATAGCTCCATGTAGATTAGTTGACCATCCCTGAAGAAGTTGTTTCTTGCTTTCAGTTCCTCTTATCAAACAATCAAAATGTCATAATTCTAATAACACTCTCTTAGAGCACATCCCAAAAATAATGTCGGATCATAAAAGATCCTCCTCAATAAATTCTCTCTTGAAGAAATGTGGTCTTTTCTCTTCTACTAGATAAAGCACCAAGTCCTGATAGTTTTATTGCCCTTTTTAAAAAAAAATGCTAGGATTTTATATGTAGGGATATTTGTTTAGCTTTGGAGGAAGCAAGAAAAAATCATAGTATTCTAAATTAAATGAATGTCACCTTCATTACACTCATCCCTAAGTCTTGAAATCCCTCTACTTTTGCAGATTCTAGACCCATTTAACTTTGCAATACTATTTACAAGATTTTCTCTAAACTCGTTCCTTTGAGATTGGCCACTATCATTCTCCACATCATGTTGGATAATCAAGGGGAGTTTGTTCCAAGAAGGGAACAAATAGAGGGTACTTTGGTTGCTCACGAGGTCCTACATTATATTCAAAACTTTGATCTCCCTACCATGGTGATCAAGTTAGACATTATGAAACCTATGACAAAGTCAATTTGAACTTCTTGATGTTGGTCTTAAAAAAGGGTTTTCTTCGCACTAGTGCAAATGGATTTTTCATGATCTCAATTAGAAGTTTTTTAATTCTTCTTAATGAAATTCAAATAGGATTCTTCAACTCTAATCAAGGAATTAGATAGGGGGATCTTATCTCTCCCTTCCTCTTCATTATAATAGAAAAGGCCCTTAGTAGATTAGTTTTAAATTAGAATCAAGAATAGTGTTAGCAAGGTGTTAATATCCAAGTTTCCCCTCCCCAATCACACACTCTTTGTGGTTGATACTTTATTATTTTACCAATCTTCGTTAAGAGAAGCAAAATGATAAATAATGTTCTCCAAGACTACTACGTAGCATGATGATCAACCCCTCCAAATAAAAAAAACCTTTCATAACACTCCCATTCCCATGTAGAAAAAGATCATGGATCTCTTGGGCTTCAATTTGGATAATTTTCCATCACAATATTTGGGAGTTCCACTTTTCTCGGGAACCATTAAAATGACTATTGAAAAAAGTGCTAATAGTCATGCAAAAATTATCTCCTAGAAAGGAAAATGGCTTATGCTAGCAAGGCAAGTCACCATGATCAAAGCAATTTTTACAACACAATCCATTTTAACTGATTTCAATTATGAAAATCCCAAAGGGGTAATTGTAGACAAAGAAATATTTGAGAAAAATCCTCTAGAAAGGAAGCTTTGAAAAGGAGAAGAAGATTGCTTTGATTGTCTAGGTGAAATTTTGCCAATCACAATAAGGTGGTGTGAGGATAATCAACATTGAAGCTCAAAACCTATCCCTTGAGGCAAATTTGGATTGAATATGTTTGTGAACCTGAACTCCAAAATGGTGCAAAATCATGCAAGCTAAATATTTGGATGATATGGACAAAGAAAGGATATTTACCTTTGTAAATCTATTCATTAGATACAAAATGTGGAACTTCATAATCAAATGCAAAGATGTTGTTCTTCCTCACCTCTCATAGATTATCCCCAATGGTGAAAAGACCATGTTCTAGGAACATTCTTGGAATGGTCACACCCCTCTAAACGAAAAGGTTTAGAAGATGTCAAGTGTTCCTGAAACAAACCTAGGGAGATAAAGTAAAAGACTACTTTGAGCCCATCAATGATCCTCTCCTAACAAATACAAAATAAAGAAATCTTCATGATTGTCTCATCTTTGATTATCAAAAGAACCTTCTTCCAAGAATTTTAGAGCAAAAGAAAATTTTCTACACCAACAAATTAGACGAAATATCTTGGATGCCTTCAAAAATAGATTGGTACTTAGTCAAAATTAATTATCATACTCTTACTTTCAACACCATTGGGAGAGGTTGCCCTCAAAGTTATGTTGGAAAAAAAATTGCTTGCTAGAAGTGGGTGCCTCCTCTTGCTTGCCCTAAATGATAGAATTTTCACAAGAGATTATAAAAAATGGGCATATCACTGGCTTTTGATTACATCTTGTGCAACTTTGACATTGAAGACACAAAACACTTACTTTTGAATTTCCCTTTTGTCAACAGACGTTGGCACTAGCTCTATGCTAAATTGAACTAGAATGGACCTCTTCCAAACTCTTTAAAGTAGCTCTTCCTCTATTGGCCTAATATTTGTCATGATTCCACATTTGGCTGCATTTGGCAACTTGCTCCCTCCCTTGTCATTTAGAATGTTTGGCCTAAGAAATAATAAAATATTTCAAAAACAATCCATAAACATAAATAATTTTCTACTCAAGATGGAGAAGTCTATTTCTAGAAACACCACATCTCGAGCAAACATAAAAACATAAACACAAAGTTCACAAATTGGGATTTTTTGGCTTCTCAAGCAATGGAGTCAAATCGATTCCCCTATCCACCTATTTCCTAGCAAAGTGTGAAGCCCAAAACAATGAGTAGCATAAAATGGAATCACCCACCATCATATATGGTGAACATAAACTTTGATGGTGCCTCTTGGGCAATTTGGGGACATCCAGAGCTAGCTACATAATAAGTTACCCCAAAGAAAAATTGTTAATAACAGTTACAATCAAATTGTCAATTGAAATGAACAATAAGGTAGAAGCCCAAGCTCTACGACTAAGAATATCTTTGACTAGAAGATATAATTTTAGAAGAATCCAAATTGAAGGTGACTCGAATGACAATTATTTTTACACTCTCAAAGGGATCTTGCTCAAACTGAAAACACAATTATATTGTCCAAATAGTTTGACCAATATTGATTTTTTTAAATAGTTTATGAAAAAAAAAAGAGAAGGTAATAGGGTGGCGGATTGAGTGCCTAATTTAGCCATTGATCAAATCCTAAGCTTCAATATTTACCATAAAAATTGAAGTACAAGACATCCTCGACTCCAAAAGGTCAGTCATGATGATTCAATAGTGCTACAAACTTTGCATGACTTCTAATTAAGGTGCTTAACTTCATTTTTGGGTCATTTTGTGCTGATCTTGTCATCCCTGCTATGTTTTGTGTGCTCCATCGTTGTTTTTACTCCAAGTTGGGCAGATTCATATCTTCCACAGGCCTACCATAGTCCCTCCCTTCCCAATCCCTCAATTCCCTCTCATTGTCACCCCCTTTCCCCGTCCGAACATTTTTGTTCATCTTTCCCTACCTTTATCTGCCATCAACTCCATCTTCATTTCATTCCATCTCCTTTCATCTCTGGCTCTCGTCAATGACGGATTGATTAGGCCCTACAGTGGAGGCGTATGATTTATTCTAGGTCTCTGCCCTTGTCGGGGGCCTATTCACCTTCAATGAGTTAAAAGAGGGTCCCTGTGGTTGTGTGCATCTTTAGTTCTTGTCAAACGACATTACAAAATGACACCCCGGATGTGCTGGAAGCAGCTGTCAACAACCACTCTTGGTGCTTAGCCCGGTATTTGTGAATGGGATTTGGCATATGTTCCATCCACTCCATTTCCTCCTAGGTCACATTTCGCACTAGCTTCCATTGTCTTCTGCAGCAGGAGCACCCACCCCTCCAGGTAACTAGGAGTCTTCTGCCACCTTGTTTCACAGCTCTTGTGCTTCAAGTTAATGGATTTTGCTTTTTGCTTTTATGGTTTTCTAGGTCATGATCTAATTGTAATTCTGCAACCTGCTGGCCTTTTTGGTTTGTTCAAATGTTCTTGCTTTGCAGAGCTTGTTCTCGTATGCATTTTTGTTTTGCTATTTCAATACAGTTTAGGTGTTAATAACCTTATGTTTAGAAAAAGTACAACATAGCAATAGTTTTGCACAAACTGTAAATATAATATTCATATCAAAATATTAAGGGTTTATACATATAAAAAAGATGATTAGCATATCAAATACTCTTCTATGATATAGCAAAATTCAAATCATAATATAATTTGAGAGTCTTTACAACATAAAATCTCTCATCATTACTTATCTTATTGACCAGAACTATCATATTCTTGATAACTATTGATAGTGGTGATTGCTCTTCATAATAATTGTTCTGAAAGGAATTTGACTCAATGACATACAAATTTGGGATTCCATAGTTTGTATGTATAATTCTAAAGAATGGTATGACTACTATGACATCAAGCACCTTAAACCTCATGAAGAACCTAGACTAGAGTGTACATAAAATCCATTCTTTTATAGAACCTAAGTGATCACCATGTTATCTTTTTCCCTTAAGGAACTACATGATTTGCATACTAATTTGGCCACTTAAATTACACTTTTCCATGCACACCATTGGATTGATTGTTACCTTCCAAACATTTTTCACAATATTAAGGTCACAAATTTATTGGTACAAAGCATTTGGCCATGCATTGAAATCTCTTATCTCTATTTCAAGACAGCCAAATTTGGTTTTTAAGTTCAACCACACCTTCAATTCATATTTGAAGCTAAACCACTGTCTATGGTTTTCAAAATGTGTCTCACCAACGCTTGGAATATGTGTTTGTATTTAATTAACCATGCTCTTCTTATGTCAATAGGGAAGAGTGAACTCCTCTATACAAAGGAGAACACAGTAAGGAAGGTGATAATGATATGTGGACAACCAAGTAGGCATCCATTCATTTACATCTTACAACATTTATATCCTATATCTTAGATTAAAACAAAATAAATACAAAACATAAATTTTGACATGATGAGTATATTTATATCATTTTCAAGTGTGATGTATACATTCTATAGTTGTTTTATAAATTTAATTATTATGAAGAAATTTATGCTTTTTCTTTTGAATTGGTTTTTCCCTTTGATTGGTGTTTCTTTTTAATACATGCGGGAATCCCATGCATATTGTGGTTGGTAGTGTAAGAGAAAAGTTGTAGCTCGTTAGCAATAGCTTTGTTGGAGGCATATGTCTCTTGCAAACTCAAAATTTTAACTTACATTGAATCATAGTCATACAAAATATCTTCTATGTGTGTTGAAAAGCTACAAGTATTGAGCTTGACAAAATTACAAGTATAGAGATTTTTTTTTGTTCCATTTTTCTCACTTTGTAAACAAAATAGGCAATATTTTTCAAGGTAGCCATATTGAAACTATCTCAAAAGTGGCTTGGTGTAAAATCTCTCAAAGGAGGGTGTCTTGGTTGTTGATAGTAAAACTAGACTATTGATAGTTAACTAAATTTTTTTTGGTGATGAGCTTGTTCTTCAAGCCATATTTCTTTAATTTCACTTGTATTTTATTCAACTACATACACTTATAGTTTATCTCTATCAACTTGTATACATCATAAATGGGCAAATGAGATGTAATAATATTAGTATTGCACGTGGGAGTAGCGATAGTAACCATATATGGAAGGCTACTATGATGGTCAATGTTGTTACCATTAATTTTTTTGTTATTGTCATTGAGGTTCAATGGGGGGAGGTACTTGTTACAAACTTGAATTTGCATAGGAGCTCTTTGCAATAGAATTTTCAATGTTGGATCTCAACGGATTTGATAATAATGGTTTGGAAATCTCATATGATGGAGTAGAAGATAAAAGGAAACAAGGAACATGAAAATGCTTCTGAAACTAATCTTTGAGAATGTGCAAATTTTAGATCTTTATAGTTACATAAATGAAAAACACATATAAACAAGTATACCATAATACTTGTGTACATGGGGAAAAATATTTTGGGAAAAAACCCCACACTCCAAAACATGAACCAATTCTAAATATTAACAACAACAAAGGATACAATACAATCCAAAGAACGTGCCCTTATAGAGTATCACCAACATACAACTCTGGAGAAATTCTAGAAACATAACACTTGCAAATCAACTATCAAATAGCTCCACCCCAAGCATCCAATAGATAGAAGAAATACAAGAAACTATTAAATGGTAATTACAAAACCATGAGCTCAAACAATTTGAAGATGTCACACAAATACCTACTGCATAAGCAAGAAAATGAAAGATAGAAACAATGCACAACTCAACACAACACCAAACGTACGTGGAAAACCCCAAAGGGGATAAATCACGATGAGAAATGTTGCTAGGAGCTATTGTCCTAATCTAGCCTCACAAATGAATAACAATTAGTTTTTTTTGGGGCAACAACCCAAGGAAGCTACTACTCCTTGAAAAGAGGTTTTAAGGTCACTCCCAAGGAAGCTACAACTCCATGCAGACAGGGCTACAACCCAAGGAAACTATAACCCTCTGATCTAACTACAATCTCAGGAATGATTACAAAATGGTTGTCCTTCCACTATTTGAAATTGACAATTAGGCTCAATCCTTTTGATGATTGCAATTCTGATTTTTCCCATCTCTTTTGATGTTTGTAATTTTCTTTTGTCACTTCTGTAAATGTCTTAAAATGTCTTCTCTATAGCTTACTGGCTCACTTCTTTCAGCCTTCAAGAATTTTTGTCTTTGGCTCACTGCCTCCAACAAGCAATTAGGCACACCGTTCACTTCCCTTTTGTCACAAAGATATGATCAAATTGGATTCAGACAAGATCTACAACTTCTACTATTTCTCTTTCAGTTTCTTATACAACTGTCATAATGTGTCGACACCATAGACCTAGATCAACTAGGTTTACAATATATACATGATATTACATTGATTACATTCAAATGTTAGCTTACAACAAAAAATATTACATTTGCAAGTTGGCCAAAGATCAAACACACAGTATGAAATGTGTAGAGGGCAAGACCCAAAAGACTACACACAACACTAGGAAGAGGAACATGCCTTGTAGATTCCAAAACACACTTAACCTAGTCCTAAACACTCTTCACAACTTTGGTCTTCAATGAACATCATCCACATGCTTTGTAAATTCAAATTAGGCTGGTCTTAAGTAGAGAACATGAAACTTGTAGCATGTCGACCATCACAACATTGGCGGTACACATAAATGATAGAACATTACTTGTGCTTCTTCCAAATGAGTTGGCATGACCCATAAAATACCTTCAAACACTTCTTAAACTTCGTGCAACCTCGAGCTTGTGGTGCACACCTTTAACATACCCTAGTTGGCCAAGAAAAAGCATAACCCAACAACACCTTCATTTCAGACCATAGCATGTTCTAGAAAAACCAAACAACACCTTGCGGAGCAACAAAAAACATCACATGATATTTAGGAACACTCTCAAACATCCCTTTCACAACTTCATGCAACAAGAAGTTGGCACAAGCCATCAAACATTGAAACTAGTCATCGGACAACACAATCCTACACTCTATTATCTTCAACTTTCTCTGTGAAAGGACAAATGACATGAAACTTTGGATATACCATCTTCATAGCATGTTGAACTTATCTTCTAAACTGCGTGACAATATCTACAAATGCAAAGAAATATAGAGCCAAACTTTTTACCTTTGAAGACACCAACACAAGATCAACACAATCTTCACACTGTCACTCCCAAAAACATCTTCCTGGAACCCAAATGTACTGAAATGTGGATCACACATGCCTTGACATATCATGAAGCTATCTTCCAAACTACAGGAGAAAAGCATCACCAACAAAGAAATGCATAACATTTATCAGAGACTTTGGCAACCAAACTACCAGATTGCAACTCTCTTTTGACATCAATGACAACCAAATTGCAATAATCTCCCCCTTTTTCATTGATGGAAAAACCATCCTCACACCACTTTGGTGTACAATCTCTCTCCCCCTTTGACATCAAAGACAAAGGGAAAATGGACTTTCTCTCCCCCTTTCAAGCATAATTTTTGCTCATCAAACTCTCCCCCTTTGATGTACATTCTCTCCTCCTTGAAACAACTTACAGGCTCCCCGAGTTAGCAACAACCACTACCTGCTCCCCTTGAGGGGTAGCCACCATTAGTCTAGGAATAAGGATATGGCTTGAATTACTCCCTTGGACAGATGCACCAACTATGCATCTAGCAAGAAAAAGGAAGGGAAATTACCCCTAAATTTTGCCTAAGATATTCAAATGTATCCTTTGCAAGTGCCTTTGTGAAAATGTTTGCAACCTAATCCTTTGTAGATACATACTCCAACTTGACTTCTTTCTCTACAACCTTCTCTCTCAAAAATTGATACCTAATTGATATGTGCTTGGTTCTAGAATGCTTCACTGGATTCTTGGAAATATTGATAGCCCTTGTGTTATCACATAGAATAGGAATGGGCTCATCATACTTTATCTTGATATCCTTCAATGTTTGCTTCATCCACAACACTTGAGTACAACAAGAAGTTGTAGCAATATACTCTGCTTCTACTGTTGATAAAATATTGAATCTTGTTTCTTACTATGCCATGAAACAAACATGTTTCCCAAAAAGAAATCCCCATCATTGGTACTCCTATCATCAACACAACCAACCCAATCAACATCAATGGATGTACTCAGATCAAATTCATTACCTTTTGGATACCATAATCCATAATCCAAAGTGTTCTTCAAATATCTGAAGATTCTCTTGAAGGAAATCTTGCAACCAAACATATTGCATTCATATATTAGGTCTTGAAGCAGTTAAGCACAACAAACTTCCAATCATAGATCTATATAGAGTCTGATCAACCAAGGGAGATTCATCATATCTGCTCAAATGACAACTAGTTACCATAGGAGTACTCACAGGTTTGCAATTTTCCATACCAAACTTCTTCAACATCTCCTTGACATACTGTGCTTGAGAAATAAAGATACCATCATCTAGCTAAGCAATTTGAATTCCAAGAAAGAAGAATAACTCACCTATCATAGACATTTTAAATTCCTTTATCATTTCTTCAACACAATTCTTTCACATCTCATCATTTCCACCAAAGATTATATCATCAACATATACAAAAACTATCAAAATTCTTTCATCCTCAATCTTGAAGTAAGAATTAATATCTGTGGTACCATTCTTGAAACCTTGTTGAAGCAAGTACTTGTCCAACCTTGCATACCAAGCCCTAGGAGCTTGCTTGAGACCATATGATTCCTTTTTGAGTCTACACACCATGCTTGGTTCTTTTGATAACCAAAATCCATTAGGTTGTTCTATGTAGACTTCTTCCAAATCTCCATTTAGGAAGGCTGGTTTGACATCCATCTGATATACCTTAAAGTCCATGTGGGCAGAAAAATCAAGAAACATTTGGATTGCTTCCATTCTTGCTACCAAAGCAAAAGTCTCCTCAAAATAAATTCCTTCTACTTGTGAATAGTCTTTGTAGATTAGCCTTGCTTTGTTTCTGACATATTCTCCTTCTTCATTCAACTTATTCCTAAATATCCACTTTGTTCCTATCACATTTTTGTCTGCAAGCCTTGGAACCAATTCCCAAGTCTGATTCTTCTCAATCTGATTCAATTCTTCTTCCATTGCTTGTATCCATCCTTCATCTTTGTTAGCATCGAAAAAAGTCTTTGGTTCTATTTTTTATAGCAAACAAAAGTTTACTTGTTCATTTTTCTTTGCAAGCCTTCTTTTTGGTTAGCACTCCTTTATTCTTATCTCCAATAATCCGATCCTCTGAATGATTTCTTTGAACATATTTGGCTAGAATCTTACTGTGTTTTTCTATTGTTTCTTCTTTCTCTTCAACTTCTTCTTCCTCTTCTTCTGATCAAGGAGGTGTGTCAAATCTATAGTCCCTAATTTCTTACATATTCTTATCTAGATCTTCATCAACCTTGATATTTGTACTCTCAATTATTATTGCCAATCTTTTGTTGTAGCACTTATATGCTTTACTCTAAGATGAATATCCTAGAAAGATACCTTCATCAACTCTTGAATCAAACCTCCCCAATGTATCTCCATCTCTTTTGATGTAACATTTGTTTCGAAAGACTCTAAAATACCTAACAATTGTAGGTCTTCCATACCATAACTCATATGGGGTCTTAGTGTTGTTCAACCTTAACAATCCTTTGTTAAGAATATAGATTGCAGTATGAATTGTTTCCCTCTAATAAACATTAAGTGATTTTGCTTCCATTAAGAGGGTCCTTGCCATCTCTTGAACAATCCTATTGTTCCTTTCCACTACCCCATTCTACTGAGGAGTTCTAACAACAGATAGATGCCTTTTTATTCCATGTTTTTCACAAAAATCATTGAACTCATTTGAAGTGAACTCACCTCTTCTATCAAACCTCAAACATTTGATTTTAGCATTCATTCATTCCCAACCATTGATTTGAAGATCTTGAATCTATTAAAAGCATCAAATTTATCTTTCAAGAATGTAACTCATGTCATCCTAGAGAAATCATCAATAAAAATCATGAAATACCTTTTTCCTTTCAGACTTTTTGTTCTGGTAGGTCCGCACAAATCAGTATGTACTAGTTCTAATGGTCTAGAGGAAGAATACTCTTTAGACTTGAACTTATCCTTATTTGTTTTCCAAATTGACATTCCTTCCATATAGTACTTGCAGGCTTGACTATTTCATATCTCCTACCGCATGTAATGAGCTAACCTTCACAAGATTGTCAAAGTTAATATGTCTCATTCTCCTATGCCGAAGTAAACATTCATTTTCTTGTCCAAGAAGACAAGTTCTCCCATTGGCATCCCTTAGACTGTATATGTCACCATGATATGAAATTAGGATCTAGGACTGTTGCATGTGAATAATAACTTTTACAATGATTAAACCAAAGATCTTGAAAACATGATTAAAGCGCTTAGATAAACATAACCAAATTAAAGTGAATAGATTAACAGAAGAGAGGAAAGAAAGAGAAGACAACACAAGTTGATAACGGAGTTCACCAAGATGGCTATGTCTCCAGGTCCTCTCCAACAGAGCGATCGATCCTTGATTATGCTCCAAAAATAATTACAAGGCTCCAACTGTTACAAGTCTCCTCACAGCTCTCAAATGATAAGGAATTACAAAATTCCTCTTACACAAATACAACAAGCTTGACTGCAAGCTCCAAATGCACAAAGACGACAATTCACTATCAAAGTTTTAGGTCTCATCTCTTCGAAAAATCTCTCTCTCACCATTCTCCACTTCCTGGAATGATTCTCACAAAGCATAAATTGAATTATGAATGAATACGCTTGCACTCTCACCCCCTTTTTATACAAAAAAATCTACTCATTATGGTTAAAACCATAGAATTTTGACATTTCCCCTTTAAGGTTAGGATTTAACCAATCCCCCTTATTTTACAAATAAAACAATAACAATCCCCATTAAAAACCATTTTAATTTTTTTTTTAAGCCCTTATCATTTTTTCATTCACGGGCTATATTGGTTTGGGTGTTCATTTTTATTCATTAGATTATGTTTGTCTTTTATTTAATAACCATTAAAGGTTATTTTAGTTATAAATTTGGGCTTATTCATTATTGTTTTATAGGGGGTTTTTTTAAAAAAAATTATGATATTTTTTTTTAATCCGTTGCCTTTAAATCCCACCAAAATCGCTTGGGATCCCACAAAATCCGATCTCACCAAATCCACTTGGGATCCCACAAAATTCGATCCCACCAAATGGATTTTGTGAAATAAAATAAACCTCCACCACGTTATTTCTCAAAAATAAAGCATGGTGTAGTGGTGGTATGTGAATTTAGTGAGGGGGATCCACATTGTTTCCACATCACCTGCACTTGCCACGTCATCATCCAATCAACTGCCATGTCAACATCTAGTCAACCTTCAACTTTGATTGGCCATATCTTTGTTGTACGAGCTCTGTTTTCTACGAAACAAGTAGCGTTGGGATCATGAAAACGAGCTCTTCGACTTGACACCAATTTCGACCAATTTTGAGCCGGTCAAAATTTCCACCTTTCTGACAGCCTCAGGTCCCTGTTTGACCAAACTTTGACTAGCCATAACTTAGGCGTACAGACTCCTTTTTCACCCATTCAAGTTGCGTTGGATTCTGTTTTTTGAGCTCTTCAAGATGACGTTGAATTTTGGAGCATTAGGGACACTTCAATTTTCAATGAAAAATATCCCCTGAATCAGGCCTCCCCATTGGAGAACTTTTGGACCTCCAAAAGTTGCATTTATTCAGAAATTAAGTGAGGGCATATGCATCATTCCTTCACTTCCATAAGCATCTACATGAACTATTACAACCATTAACCAATAACCATTGACTAATATCAAGTTCAATAACAATGCAAATACAAAAGAAAATGAAGCAACATGTCTATCTTTCACAACAGGAACATTTTGACCCAAGGGAACATCAATGCTTTCATTTACTGCTTCCTCATGTCGTGTTTTCAGTGTATCCTGCAACATCTTATTAACCTTGATTAGCTCAAGTTCATGTCTAGAATCACCTGACTTGACAGACATAAGAGATAAGTCTTTACTTGCATTAACCACCCTTTTCAACTGGCCTGTGTTTGCAAAAGATCTACTAGTCTTGATCCTATGAGAATGTACAATATACCTGATGCCATCTTTAAACAGATGATACTGATTAAGTTCCCTATAGAAAAAATCTTTTCTATCGTACAAATATGGGCTTCCCAACACTATCCCACAAACATCTAGTGGAACCACATCAAACTGCACCTTACCAACAAACTTACTTGTGATCATGAATCTTAAAGTACATTGCCTTGTTACTTGCAATTCATTGTTTTTGCAAACCCAACCTAATGGATAAGCTCTTTGATGTAGTGTAGTTTTCAATCCCAAATTCCTTACAACATCTTCTGAGATTAGGTTAATTTGAGATCCACTATCTATGAAAGTATCAATTTTAGTGTGCTTAGCAACCACCCTTATGTGAAATAGCTCATTTCTTTTCTTTTCTTCAGGAACATCATAGACTTGAGAAGAAGAAGCATAATTAACAACAAAAACATTGGTAGTAAAATTCTTACCTTTCAATCCCATTGTTGTTATCTTAGTTTCATCTTCATACTTTGAACCAAGATCCATAACAACATTTGTGGCTTCCTTCTTTCCTTTTTGTTTACGAGCCCATTTCGGCTTCAATTTTGGATGCAACTTCCAACAATGATCTGCATCATGACCTTCCCTATAACAATGAGAGCATGTGAGCTTGTCCTCCTTTTTCTTAATCGTAGTCGTCTTCTTCCCCTTTCCCGCATCTTCAAACTTACCTTCATGCTTAGATTGCCTCTTGTCAGGCTTCTCCATAAAAGTGCCCTTACATCTTGACTCCAAGTGTGTGGCCTAAACACATATTTCATCCAAATTACTAGGATGCAAGACCAAAATAGAATGCCGTAGATAAGAGTGAAGACCACCTATGAACTTAAGCAATGTATCCTGGGTGTACAATGGAACATTCAATGCAATATCCCTCTTCCTGAATTCATGAGTGTACTCTTGCACAGTTTGACCTTTCCCTTGCCTAAACATTTTCCAGTCCATCATTAACTATTGCATATGGCCTAGGGGATAAAATTTCTTCTTAAGAGCATTAACAAATTTTACCCAAGTTAAACTGACTTTACCATGTTGTGAAATATATGCCCGAGTTCTACTCTCCCACCAAGTGAGAGTTGTGCCTCCCAACTGAAGAGTAGCTAACTGGATCCTAGAAGCATCATCAAAGAGATTTTGGACTCTACAATAGACTTCTACTTGTTGAACCCAGTCATCTAATTTCTCAGCATCTAATTCCCCACAATACTTAGGTAGATCAAATTTTACATCCAGTTTAATTCTAGGCTTATGTGCACCCTTGAAAGGATTAAAAGAAGCAGAATCGGTAGAAGAAGAAGGAGAAGAAGGAGAAGAAGGAGAAGGAGTTTCTAGAGGCTCATCATCACCTCTTGATCTTTTCCCTTTGTCCTTTTGATCTTCACGCTTCTCTTGCTTCAAAGAATCTCCTTTTCCACGCTTCTTCAGTTCTCGCTTTTCCTGCCTTCCTGAAAAAATAAATTCTACCATTGCCTTCATTTCGAGAAAAGCTTTTTGAAAGCTCTTCTCATCAAGTTCTAGACTCTATCCAGCTTCCGATCCTTCCATCTTTGGAAAATTTCTTCGTTTACCGATCTTAGGATTGTATTCTACAAGCGTGCCTTCACCTCGTTGGCTCTTGGATCGCGTTATCATTCACCTTTGCAAACACTAGTCACAACAAAGCTCTGATACCACTTGATCTAATTAAGGGATCTAGGACTATTGCACGTGAATAATAAATTTTACAATGATTAAACCGAAGATTTTGAAAAAATGATTAAAGCGCTTAGATAAACATAACCAAATTGAAGTGAAGAGATTAACATAAGAGAGGAAAGAGAGAGAAGACAACACAAGTTGATAATGGAGTTCGCCAAGATGGCTACGTCTCCAGGTCCTCTCCAATAGAGCGATCAATCCTTGATTATGCTCTAAAAACAATTACAAGGCTCCAATTGTTACAAGTCTCCTTACAACTCTCTGATGATAATGAATTACACAAGTACAACAAGCTTGACTGCAAGCTCCAAATGCACAAAGACGACAATTCACTATCAAAGTTCTAACTCTCATCTCTTAGAAAACTCTCTCTCTCACCATTCTCCACTTCCTAGAATGATTCTCACAAAGCATAAACTAAATTATGAATGAATACACTTGCACTCTCACCCCCCTTTTTATACAAAACAATCTGCCCATTATGGTTAAAACCATAAAATTTGGACATTTCCCCTTTAAGGTTAGGATTTTACCAATCCCCCTTATTTTACAAATAAAACAATAACAATCCTCGTTAAAAACCATTTTAATTTGTTTTTTAAGCCCTTATCATTTTTTCATTCATGGGCTATATTGGTTTGGGTGTTTGTTTTTATTCATTAGATTATTTTTGTCTTTTATTTAATAACCATTAAAGGCTATTTTAGTTATAAATTCGAGCTTATTCATTATTATTTTAAAGGGTTTTTTTTTAAAAATTTTTATGAGATTTTGTTTTAATCCATTGCCTTTAAATCCCACCAAATCCACTTGGGATCCCACAAAATTCGATCCCACCAAATGGATTTTGTGAAATAAAATAAACCTCCACCATTTTATTTCTCAAAAATAAAGCATGGTGTAGTGGTGGTACATGAATTTAGTGAGGGGGGTCCACATTTTTGCCACATCACCTGCATTTTCCACGTCATCATCCAGTCAATTGCCACGTCAGCATCTAGTCAACCTTCAACTTTGATTGGCCATATCTTCGTTGTACGAGCTCCATTTTCTACGAAACAAGTAGCGTTGGGATCATGGCAACGACCTCTTCGACTTGACACCAATTTTGACCAAATTTGAGTTGGTCAAATTTTTGACCTTTCAGACAGCCTTAGGTACCTATTTAACGAAACTTTGACTAGCCATAACTTGGGCGCACAGACTCCTTTTCTGCCCATTCAAGTTGTGTTGGATTCAATTTTATGAGCTATTCAAGATGACATTGAATTTTGGAGCATTGGGGACATTTCAATTTTCAATGAAAAATATCCCCCAGATCACACCACTTGTCCTAGATCCTTTTGCAACAAATTTTAAGACTTTCCTTTCCTGATTTAACATCCTCTTTCAATGAATATGAGATTGTATCCATTTCTACACATCTAACTCACACTAAGAAGATTGTGCTTGAGACCTTTGACATAAAGGACATCTTCTATCCTATGTTTTCCATAAATAATTATTGTACCTTTTCCACATATTTGCATTGAAGTATCATCTCCAAGCTTGACTATGCCTACATTCCACTTTACAAGCATGATCAACTTTCCTTTATCTCCTATCATGTGGTTAGAACAACCATTGTCAATCACCCACGAGTTTGCTTCATCTTTTGCATGAAGGCAATACACAAAACACTTGAATCTTTAGCTACATTTTCAATCTTCTTGGCAACCAAAAACAAGACTTCATCTTCATCATCCGGACCACTAGATTCATCATCCTTTGAAGAGCGGGAATCTTCTTTGGAGTAGAGACACTTCTTGAACTTATTTCTTTTAGGCTCTTTGTTTCTCTTTTCAAAATATTTCAAGGGACATTTAGAAGCAAAATGACCAACCTCTCCAAACTTAAAACATTTGAAAGGTAGCTTACCTTTGTACTTGTTGGTACCCCTCTTCATCTTCCTTACAATTTTTTTCTTCTTCATCAATGTCACATCTGGATCAAATGCTTCATGCATTTCCTTCTTAATAGATTTGAAAGTTTCTTATTTCTTTGGATCTTCTTTGTCAAATTCTCTCATTTCAAATGCAGTGAGGGCACCATATAATTGATCCATTGACAATGTATTTAAATCTCTAGCTTCCTCAATAGAAGATACTTTAGGACTATAAGCTTTAGGAAGAGATCTCAGTACCTTTTGACCACCACTGATTTTCTAGTTTTTCACCAAGTTCTCTGATTGCATTGACCATTTCATCTACCTGGAGAAAATATTTTGCAATATCTTCATCCTCTGACATTTTCAAGTTCTCAAACTTTTCTGTGTAGATTTGCAACTTGGTTTGTTTTACTCCAGTGTCTCCTTCATAGATGCCACTGAGCTCTTCCCAGACCTCCTTTGTTGTTTTGCAGTGCATTACTTTTACAAGATCAAAATCCGCTAGCCCACTCAAGATAGCATTCTTAGCTTTTCCATTGTTCTCAAAGGCCCTAATCTCTGTCAGATCAGTTGGAGGAGTAGCAAGAATAGTATAACCATCCTTGATTGATTGCCAAACACCAAACCCTAAAGAGGATAGATAGGATTTCATTTTGAATCGCCAGAAAGAAAAAATTGTTTCACCAAACCTAGGTGCCTTGTGAGACCTTTCTTGTGCCATACCGAATTTTCCTCAACCTGTTAGACTTCTTCTAATGAACCAAGCTCTAATACCAATTGTTGAACATACACTAGAATACTAAGAGGGGGGTGAATCGATAATCTATCAAATCTCAAAACTTTCAGAACAAAAGAAACTTCAAACTCTATCACATAAGAAAGAACATGAAAGATAGAAACAATGCACAACTCAACACAACACCAGATGTATGTGGAAAACCCCAAAGGGGAAAACCACGTTGAGAAATGCTGCTAGGAGCTACTGTCCTAATCCAACCTCACAAATGAATAACAATTACAACTTTGTTTTAGGGCTACAACCCAAGGAAACTACTAGTTCCTGAAAAAAAGGTTTTAGGGTTACTCCCAAGGAAGCTGCAACTGTCTGTAGACTTTGTTTTAGGGCTACAACCCAAGGAAGCTACAACTCCCTAATCTGAGTACAATCTCAGGAATGATTATAAAATGAAAGACCTTCCACTGTTTGAAACTGACAATTAGGCTCAATCTTTTTGATGATTGCAATTATGCTTTTTTCGTTCTTTTTTATGTTTGCAATTCTGCTTTTTCACTTTTGCAAATGTCTTCAAATGTCTTCTCTACAACGTACTAGCTCACTCCTTTCAGCCTTCAAGAAGTTTTTCCTTTGGCTAACTGCCTCTAGCAAACAGTTAGGCACACTCTTCACTTCCCTTTTGTCACAAAGATATGATCAAATTGAATTTGGGCAAGATTTGCAATTTTTACTCTTTCTCTTTCAATTGCTTATACAATTATCATGCATCAACACCACATACCTAGATCAACTAGGTTTACAATATATACATGATATTACATTCACATGTTGGCCTACAATATAAAATATTACATTTGCAAGTCGGCCTACAATATTTTTATTGTATTTGCAAGTCGGCCAAAGATCAAACACACAATATGAAATGTGTAAGGGCGAGACCCAAAAGACTACATGCAACACCAGGAAGAGGAACATGCCTTGCGAATTACAACAAATGCTTAACTTAGTCCTAAACACTCTTCACAAATTTTGTCTTCAATGAACTTCATCCGCACGCTTTGCAAATTCAAATTAGGTCGGCCTTAAGCAGAGAACATGAAACTTGTAGCATATCAAACATCATAACATTGACGATACATATAAATGATAGAACATTACTTTTGCTTCTTCCAAATGAGTTGGCATGGCCCATAGAACACCTTCAAACACTTCTTAGACTCTGCACAACCTTCAACTTGTGGTGCACACCTTCAACATACCCTAGTCGGCTAGGCAAAATCATAACCCAACAACACCTTCATTTCAAACCACTGCCTATTCTAGAGAAACCAAACAATACCTTGCAGAGCAACAACAAGCATCACATGATATTCAAGAACACTCTCATACATCCCTTTCATAACTTCATGCAGCAAGATGTTGGCGCAAGCCAACAAACATTGAAACCAATCATCGAACAACATAGTCCTGCACTCTATCATCTTCAACTTTCTCTATGGAAGGACAAATGACATGAAACTTTGGATATACCATCTTCAGAACATGCTAAACTTATCTTCTAAACTGCATGACCATATCTACAAACGCGAAGGGATACATAGCCAAACTTTTCAGCTTTGAAGACACGAATATAGGATCAATACAGTCTTCACTCTATCACTCACAAAAACATCTTCCTAGAACCCAAATGAACTAAAACGTTGATCACACATGCCCTGATACATCATGAAGCTATCTTCCAAACTGCAGGAGCAAAGCATCACCAACGGAGAAATGCAAAGCATTTCTTAGAGACTCTGGCAACCAAACAGCTAGACTACAATTCTCTTTTGACATCAATGACAACCAAATTGCAACAGTTCCATACTTGAATCACTCCACGTATGATTAGACCAAGCATCTTGCAACATCTTTGTAGGTTGAACCAAAACTTGGTCTAGTTTGTAGGTAGACCACAAAGCAAACATGGGAATAGCATGCTTCTTGGAGAAGAAGTTGCATAGCTCTAAATTGATGTATAATTTTTTTTTTACTGCATTGTTTCCTTTCATGAATATGTAGGTAGCTTCTTCTACTATATCAAAGTTTTCTAGCCATCTATGTTGCTTGGACTTTGGGTCCCTAATTTCTACAACATAACAACCCCATCGACATCTCCTAACAACTCTAAATGTCCTTGTGTTAGTAGAGTGTTTGAACTTAATACAACTCAAGCACAAGTCTTGACTTAGTCTGTTATTTTTCCTATAGGCTTGATAATTTGATTGCGTGAGCAATTTCTCCATTAGCTCTTTGATTGTTTTGGAGCTAGACCACAAAGTAGAAAAGGAAATAATAGGTTGCTTGGAGAAGAAGCTATATTGTTCTGAATTGATTTTATTATTGTTTTATTGTCTCATGGATTTGCTATCCATGTCATAAGCATAAGTAGCCTCTCTTGTTGTATCAAAGATTCCAATCCATCAATGATTCTTGGACTTGGAGTTCCTATTTTTTTAAGAATAACAACCACATGGACATTTCCTAACACCTCTATATCTTCCTAACTCTGAAGAATGCTTGAATTTTTTAGGACTCAAATTTGGTGTTGAGTTCATCCATTCTTATCCCTAGAGAAGACATAAAACATAGTGTCAACCTATACACGACTACCACCATGGATCTTTAAAAAGGCATTGAGACATGAAACAATACTACTATGAGTTTAATGAGTGAAGATGTTTAGATCTTAAAAATGCCGCCATGGTTCTACTTTTATTTTGAAATTTGGTCCACATGAGGTAAGGGCATGTTTAAATCTTGATGCTTCAAATCCAACTCGATTACAAATTGTGGCAATGTAATAAAAAATAAAAACAAATGAATGAGAATAACTTTTTTTATCCTCAATTCATAAACACGTCTAAACTTATTTATTTTTGTAGGAATATTTATAATATCAACTTTCCACAAGGACATGTACCCTACCTTGTGAGGCCATTCCAGATGTTTTGGGGATGCAATCAACATCCGTTTTTTCCTACATTTATTTTGTATACCTCAATAAGTTCCAAAACAAAATCATACACATAAGACTTTTCTTGTTTTATGGTGCATCGTTAGGGGATTGGAAGACCACCAAGGTCCTATTTGGGGTACTTGTCACACTAGTGGTGCAAAGTATGGGCTAATGGAACCTCAAGTTTGAAGTGCAAGCAAATAAAAAGAATCCAAAAACATCTAATTGTAAACAATTTTAAAATTAAGACTTCAGCTTCATATGCAATTATCCATGCATAGACAAATACTTTCCGTCTAAAGGCAATTGCTATAGCCAAGTTATCTTATTACTTGAACAAAATAGAAAACATGAAGATCAACAAGTGACCTAGGGCTACAATAGATGAAAAGTTGCATAAAAGGAAAAACAAACAAATGAAACGAAAACACAAATGGGTATGTAGTTGGTACATTAGCCTAATAGATGTTTAAACTTTGACAAAACATAAAAAATTATGTGAATGAAAAATTTAGAGCAATCATTGTTGAACAGAACCACCTCCCATAAGACTCAAATGTGATACGGACAAATGGAGAACACCTAAAGAAGAGTGGGAAGAAAGAGCTTGCATTTTTTTGCACCACAAGGGTAGTAGAAGTAGAGGAATATTTCATCTTTAAATACTCAAGGTATAGAGACATCTAGGTCAAATATAAGGAAACATTAAAAGCTAGCTCCAAAGTAGAATATTTTAGGAAAATATAATAAAAGAGTTGGTAGAACTGCTAACTCATATCAGCAAGAGTAATAGCCTTCTAAAAGACATCAAATTGAAATAGTTGATACAAATAATAGTCCATCCCTATCAACTAGATGTCAATAGTTATTTTAAAGCAAAATATTAAACATATTATAAAAATACCATTTAAAGACATTTTAAGAAAATTTAAAAGATAATATAAGGATCATAAATTTATATTTAAAATTTGGTAGTTATATTTAAGTGTGCCATTGAATTTACAATGATCAATGTTAAATGTTATTTGAATTTTAACATTGGCGAGTGTTTGACAATTTAACAGTACAATTGAAAAGTTAAAAAATTAAAAGTATTTCTTTAATTTTTCATCCCCAACCTCCAAACATTGTTCCAAAATTCAGGAGAAACATAGGTAAACATGTACAGTTTGATTTCACGCATTAAGAGATTTTGATTTTACTTATGATGTTACATGAAATATGGTGGTATCAGGTCTGAATATAAAAAAAACATATCTTTAACATGTAAGGATTTCAACTAGAAAATAAATTAAAGAGATTATATAATCCTCTTTATTTTAAAGCTAAAATGATGCTATTAATCCAAATTTAAGAGGGTTGATGAATTTAAAACTGGAGGCAAATCATCACATGGTTAGACAATTTGAGAAATTCACCGCCTAAAAACTTATGTGGCTCACTTTCAGGTTTGAATACACTGCTTATATTAATTGTAATTCAAAGGTGTCACGTAAGTCGCTCCTTGGATGACAAGGAGCTCACTAGAGATTAAATCTTAATGATACAATGTCGCAACATCATAATGGATTAGGCTGGGTTCAAGTCCGGAGTAAATTTGAAGTAATGGATCCCTTATTCTTTGGCTATTAAATTATCAATCACAAACCTGCACTTATCCATGGATGTTTAATGGCTTAAATGTAAACGAACTTAATAGCCCAAAGGCATTGTATGCTTGGCACTGTATCACCACCTTAATAAAATTCACAAGTACTTCATGAGAACATTATGGGGATCTACTATGCCCTAGCAAAGCGAATTTGTGAGCAAATCCTTTAGCTTAATAAGTGAAGTTATCTAATCACAACATTGGACTTCAAGTATCAGAATGTTTGAGAGAATCTGATTATACACTGTACACATGAATAAAATCTATAATAAGATAAAATTGAAAATTTTCAGCTCTAACTAAAATTTTCAAATTGTGGTTGACACTTTCATATATTGCAGCTAATGCTGAATTTAGAACAGTTGTTAGTGGTGATATTTCTATTGCATCCTTCAAGTGATAGTTATTGCCAGGTTCTCAACTACAATACCAGTCCGAACACCTATGACTTGATAAGTTCGCGATGATTTTCATCCTGCTATAGGGAATTCTTCAGTACTGATTGTCGTCTCTTTTATATTTACTTGTTCATGAGGCTCTTCTACATATTGTAAAATTATTCATCTATCCCAGATGCAGAAATATTAAGTCAGCGACACATGAAATGAGAACTCAATGGAAGCATCACTTGCAATTTTCATTCTTTGCTCCTAGACAGAACTCCAGGCTCTCAGAATCCTCATGAAATTCCCCCATATCTTCAGATAGGAATTGCTTCCACTTTGACTTGTCAAACAAGCAAAGAACAAACCCACGAGCATTGCACTTAAGAGTGGAACATATATGAAGAGTAGACCCCCAACAGCCAGTAAATACATGCCTCCCACAATATCTACCGTAACATTTAGTACTACCCATTGAGGGACCTAAATAGTACCTCAAATAGGAACTCAGTAAATTGTTTTATATGGACCCTTCAAAGCTGCCAATCTAATTTACAAATAATTTGAAATGACAATATCTTCTTGAATGCTGATGCAGACAGGGAATTCTCATGTCCCGTTAAACGCTGGTTACATACTTGAAGGTATTTTAACAGCTTCTGGGGCTCTAGATGCACCTGAAGTCACTGGCGGGCCCACCAAAAATGTGACTCTTGAAACAGCCAAAACAGAGTTCTTAGGTAAAGTAGATGAATCTGTTCGTGATGAAACATCTGATGCTGGAATTTTCCAGAATTTCACCTCCCATACCTGCCACATTGTTTCTATCAATACACAATAAAGAAAAATGAAATCTGACTGTAAAAATAATTTATATTAAGAATTTTTGAAAGAGAAAAAGAAAATTCAGTTTCCATACTCGATGAATGATTCCTAAACAAGATGTGTACACAATAAATTTTCTGGAGGAAATCTAAGAGAGAAAATTCCTATAGCACAATTTCTTCTGCAAAGGCATTAACTAGTTAAAATTATAATGATAAGAACTGATATGGCTAAAGCAATTATAGGAGCAACCTTGACAAAAGAAAATACATCCGAAGAACTATACCGGTACATGATGTATGACTTCAAAAACTGGTCTTCGCAGAGAGGTTAGAAACACACCCTGTACTCCTGCAGCATTAGCAAATATGGCGGTTTCTAAGGCTAAGAGCCCTATGGAACACATACATATTATGGGTGATATTGAGAAGATCACTAAAGCAGGCATGAATTGAAGATTATTGAGCCATGTAGAACTCTAAATACTATCTTTAACTTGACAGCATTGAATGTTATGTAGACCAGGGATAAAATTGTTTAGCATTCAACTTCAATCTCCAACTCCTTGTGCAGTGGACAGACTTGTCCTTATGGTCAGTTATTTATAGCTGGTACATTCTAGAATGGGAGAAGACACATGAAAAAAACTCAGCATATAATCTAAGAAACATGTCACTTTAAGTACTGAATGTTAAAAATAAGGAAAGATGTCACTCCTGAAAAACTTCTGTTTGACAACATGTGCTCTTCATCTGCTCAAAGGAGCTTCTCTCTCCTACCCATGATGCCAGTGTAAAATCCCCATCTCGGGCACAACAATTTTTTTTTGTTCACAACAACTACCAACTCCAACGATTGAGAACCTTCCATGTAGCTTAATAGTGCTAATTTCAATACTTCTCCATTCACCATGGTGGCATCAACTTTTCATCGCCAATTATATCCTTGCACAAAAGAGTGGTAAGGTCTCAAGGATAAGGTCTTTCCTAATCCTACAACCTAAGCCTCGAGGGTTCATGATGACCCTACCTACGTATCCCCTCATGGGAATCAGAGGCATCGTAGTTCGCCCCACAATGTTAGAGGGAGTTCATTCTCTCCTCTTGTATGAGATCTCTAATCTCATCTTTAAATCATGACTATTCATTAAGTGTAAGTTATCAACTTAGTCAATTATAATATAAGGATAATAATGTTGCCATCAAGTGTTGGGTCCATAACAAACATTAGCGTACAAACATTCACAATATTCACAAGAGGCATATCATACCACAATCCCAAAGATCATACACAATAAGTGTCACGAGCATACCTGCATATACACAAACTGACTAGCTCATACACATCACAAGTACAACAATGACTGGATCATTCGCACATCACAAGTACAATGGTGATCAGCTCATATGTACATCACAAGCACAACAATGATTGGATCATACATAGATCACAATTACATTAGTAACTGACTCAAACATACATAACAAATACACAGTGACAAGCTCCAACATACATCACATACACACAGTGACGAGCTCCAACATACATCACATATACATGGTAACGAGCTCCCACATACATCATAAATACAGTGACAAGCTTACACATCACAATGGTTGACTAACACATGTCCATAATGCATCCTAGATAGATAGAATATTGGTGCATTGCGCACTACACTGTGGGTCGTATCCTTTCTTCCGATCTTCTACACCATTGGACAAACGAGAAGAGGATTCGATGCATCCCATACTACACCGCAAGTCCGTCCTCAACCCTACAAGGCTAAATATACAATTTGACAACTAGGAAGGGGATTCGATGCATCCCATACTACACTGCGGTTTGTCCACCATCCCAAGGGTTTCCACAAGTAGTGAACCTACCATAACCCGGTGGATTCTGACTTCAATCACCTATAGGCCACCGACGACAAGTTTGTCCACCCAAGAAGAAGTAGCTCCCAACATATACCACCTTATGATCTTAGTGATATTGTCAGCTATCTTCTTCACAATCCCGGGTAACACTTGGCATTGGTCACTTCCGTGCTTATCAGTGACCCCCTTGGTATAATGGTTAGCCCCAGATTACCGTTACCCACATAGATGGGTCCCTACCCATGCAACCGCTACAACCATATCATAACCAAGGTAGCTTGCTACCTTCACCTTTGTGAACCAGGTGAATGTTGACTAATCCCTAGCAGTAGCCTAGACATTAGTCATTGGCACAATCCAATGACTGCCTATCACTGCTCAAATATCTCGAAAGTTCACACTTGGGCGGGTCATACATAACATGAATCATAATTATAATCAACAAATACACGGGCCTATACATAGAAACCTCTAGATATGGAGTTGAATTACGTAAACACATAAAAGTCACATGGAACCAACACAAGATGGACTTTATCCAACATATACATATATTCAATTTTGAATTATTAGTAGCTAAATCGCTTACTTTATTCATTTACTATTCAAAACACATCATGCATTAAATACAAGTTATTAGATTTCCTTAACTCATTTCATACCCATTCAGTACACATTTCAACCTTGGACTAAAGCTTACGAAGGAGGAAAGATAACATGCAATGTACCCTAATTGGGAATGCCCTAAATTTGCCCTAAATCCTTAATTTTTAAATGAACAAATGGGTTAGAGAATACCTCACCTGATTGAAGCCCTGATTTCAACCTTAGACTAAAGCTTACAAAGGAGGAAAGATAACATGTAATGTCCCCTAATTGGGAATGCCCTAGATTCTTAATTTTTAAATGAACAAATGGGTTAGGGAATACCTTTCACCTGACTGAAGCCCTGCACACAAATTAGAAACCATTTACCACAATCACACTAATTAGCAGATTATAATCATTTACCACAATAATACTAATTAGTCAATTATCATAATTAAATATTAGTAAACTCAAGGCCAAATTACTAATCCAATCACAAAGCATTTAATATCCTTGGAGGGCTCAACCATAGGAGAGCATGGGAGAATGTGACTTGATGGGGTGCCTAGGGCCCTCTAGGCCCAAGAGCAGATATAGCATCCCCCTTGGCCTCATGTGACCCATGCCATCCATCTGAGGTGGTCTACATAGGAGGCGTCCCCTTTCTGGTTATCCCCTCATCTTGCCAACCATTTCCCTCTCTCTATGGTTTGACCTCTTATGCTAATTCACTGTGATGGAGGGGTGAGATTACAACGGGTGCTTTGAAAATGCCATCTCTCCTAAGCCCAAAGCGTTGTATCCATGGTACCCCCTTGGCCTTTGTTGTACCTAAAATGAAATTTTTGGCATTCTGCTTAAATTGAGCTAAACAATGTAAAAATGCCATCGAAAGTATGTTTTAGGTCAAAACAAACATGGAGTCTTTGTGGGTTTCTATCAAGGAACCTATGGTTAAAATTCCAAAAAAATGAAAATTAGGGTTTCACGCCCCTATTTTTAAGGAAACCCTAAAAAATAGGACCTTCCCAAAATTGATTGAAAATAATTCTGATAGGGTTAATTGCCTTCACTATCACACTAATCGAGTCAGAATTGTCAAAATGCATGTTCTACTCTGGTGGGTCTATTTCTATTTTTCATGAACAAAGTTAGGAGCTCCGTAGCCATTAATGGTAGATTGGCCAGTACCAGGTGCTAAAAGCTAAACCTCAAAAGCTTCAACGAAGAAGCCATGGCGGAAAAGGTAAAAAAGATGTTGTTTCAATGAAAGAGATTATCAAAACGAAAAAGGCCAAAATTTGGCTAACTCTGGAAGATGGACGTTTTGTCTACCAAGCCAAAACACAATCTACAGTGGCTAAAAGCGCCCCTCTTGAAGAAAGGCACCCTTGGATCTCAGAGGGAAAATGTAATCATTTGGCATCTTCAACTCAGTCATCCTCTTCACTTTCATGCTGGCTCGACAACGAAACAATCAGCAAGATCATCTGATTTAGGTATCATTGACCAACCGTCAACAAAGTATGGAGGATCCATCAACGACAAAGATGCCAAATCAGAGAGCTTCAAGGTAAAAGCGCCCCTGCTGGCCAGGGGCACCCCTCAGTTGCAAGCACCAAATGAATCCATAAGTAGCAACTCTATACATGATATCTTTCTAGCTTCCTCCCAGCTACGTGATCAATCTAACAGCAGGTCCATAAGACACACCAAACGATCACGAGTTGAGATCAAGCAGAAAAAGCCAAAATTGAAGAACTGGAAAGATAAGCCAGAAAATGGCTAAGGCATGGCTAAAAGCGCTCCTCTTGAAGAAAGGCGCCCTTTCTTGAAGGCATCCAGATTCAACCAGAATCTTCACTGCCTCTCAAGATGACCTTCTCAGCTATGACCTATCTCGTCAGTAGAACTATCAGCAAGAACTTCCGACAAATCAATCATCTGATGGAGGAGGTCAAAGTCAGACAGTTCACAGCATGAAGAAATTAAGTCAAAAGCTAAAAGTGCCCCTGCTGGCCAAGGGTGCCCTTTAGTTTGAAGGACCTAAACTTGCCACCTTCAACTGAGAAGTCAGTCATCTTGAGCAAGACCGAGTTGGCTACCCGATGCATCGTCAAGCAGAGTCATCTGACTCATCCATCAACGGAAACGTCAGATCAAAGCACAGAGGGTCTGAAAAGGCCAAAACAAAGAACAGTCAATGAAAATTGACTAAGGCACAGTCAAAAGCGCCCCTCTCAAGGAAAGGCGCCCTTCATTCTGGAGGTCCAAACTCAATTTTCTGAGATAATCTCTCCCAGGCATATCTCATCAGGTTGATCCCATCTCGACAACGAATCCATCAGCAACTGCCAAAGATCAACTGAGCAGCCAGGATCGAAGATCAAACAGAGGCCCTTCAGCCTGCAAAAATGATCAAAACTCCAAAAAGGAAGCCTAAGAAAGTCAAAAACAAATGTTGACTTGAGTTAACAAATTTTTGGAGGCAAAAAGAGGCCAAACACTCCACAATCAGTGGAAATCAGCTTTTTGAACTCCAAATCAGGCTCAATCATGAGTTGGATGCCCAATTGATGCTTGCAACTCCAAATTGACATATCAAAGCATCTAGGCATCCATTATTCATTATTTCTTTGCAGGTTGAGGAGCTCAAGAACGAATATTTTTCTTCTCCAACATTTTTGAAGATCTGACAGAAGGGTTTTCACCGTTCTTCATATTTTTGAAGATCTGTTGCACAAAGGGACTATTTATCAAAGTTTGCATCAAAAGGCATAATTCTTCCAAAGTGGTAGTTTATAACTTCCAATCCATCTTCTGTCTACTTCCTCTATTTCTGTCTATATTTCTTTGCATGTCACAGGAAACGACAGATAATCATAGATCTGGCCAATTGAGTATGATCAACACAACTTTTTCAACAAAACCCACATGTTGGATTTTTCCAGAAAAAGTAGCCCTGCTACCCCTATTTTTTAGGGTTTCCGAAAAAAGTCATAATATTGAAAAATGGACAAATTGGGTTTGTTTAGCTTTGAAGCACGAACAAAACCCATATGTTGGATTTTTTCGAGAAAAATCACTTTCTGGTGCCTCGTTGCCTCTGCCACCAAAGGGCTCTTGCATGTCAAAGAAAAACTCCTTTTTTCGAATTTCTGACGATCTGGGTTTGTTTAGAGAATTATTCTCAACAAAACCCATGTCTCAGAATATTTCGTAAAAATTACCCCCGGCAAGGCTATTTTTAGCAGTTCCAGAAAAAGTTGTCCGAACAGCATCGTGTGCACAGTCAATCTTCAAGGTTTTTAGAACGCAGTTCTCCCAAGACGAATACAAGACCAAAATGGTCTTACTCCATGATTTTTTGAAAACGACTGGCACCGATCTGCGTCGAGCACACCCAGAGGTCAATCTAGACAGATTGACAAGCATAGAAACAAGTCCACAGGTTCCATAATGGTTTCACCTCGTATATCTGATTGCCTTCCAAGGCCAGTATAGAGGATTGTAACCGTTGGAATTTTACACATGCAACAAGTTCATGTGCATTTCTCACGGTTGGAGTGATCGTGATCAAATTGCGCAATTTCATCATCAAGCTTCGTTGTTTCATCATACGACATTCTTCCATTGAGAAAGATCAAGGAAAACGTCAAACCTGCAAAAGAATGCAGAAGGTAGTCATTCCCAACACAGAGCCGCCATCAGTTAATACTACACTACCTTCCACGTCAAAGTGGAAACATAGACAAAAAAGAAAAGGAGTAACCCTCCTAAGGGAAGTAGAATAAAGGAGATGCATACATCAAGTTGCTGACAAGTGGTAAGCTGACGATTGACAGGCATGTAACGATCTCCGTATGAAGTCAACGAATGGACAAAAGCACCGTTGACCAATGGTGATGAGGTGTCAAACACCTCAAGAAGGACATCCTACCCTCCAAAGTAGTATTAAATACAACTAAAGTCAACTTGATGCCCCTTTCCAAGTTGACTCCAAATCTCCACAGATCATGCATGTCAGATCCCACTGATCTAGGATGTCTAATTGACTCCCACGATTTGTGGATCTCAGATCTCCTTTAAAGGTGGATGTCTATTTTGGAGACATTTGTAATTTAAGTTCACTTTAGTTAGGTGTCAATCAACTGAAGTAGACTTCCAGTTTGACTTTTGTTTAGTTTCAGTTAACTGAAGTAGATTTCCAATTAACTGCTCGCTCACCTACTTTTAGACATAGGAATAAATCTTGTTGATTGGCAAGAACTGTTTATTAACTCAAGGAGATTTTAGGGTTGCCTATTCCTTTGAGTTTCTATAAATAAGAGCCTTAGGTTCTTTATTTGTTTAACCTCTATTTGCTAGCAAAATTGCTGCGCCATTGTTGCCAAAGTTAACTTGTTTATATCTGTTCACTCTTGGATGAGAGTTCGTTGGTTGATTGCAATTGTGCATGATTTCGTGCCTTTGTTGTCCCAACCTTTGTAATTCTTTGGAGAACCTTGAAGAAATAAATCAGATAGTGCATGCTTGCTTGATCTAAATACTTGAGTGTATTCAAAGTCTTGTTTTCAAATAGTGCATTGTTTCAATCTCCTCCTTGGACAGGTGTCGTCACCTCCTTGGATATTTTGTCATCGATCATTATCGTTTGATGTTGTTTAATGTTTTGTCTTGCAGCCTACACTTTGGATAGATGTCGTCACCTCCTCGGGAATCCTGTTAGACAGGCCATCGTTCCTTGTTGTTTCCAGTGAGCTGTTTCCAAGCCTACACCTCGGATAGGGGTTCCTCCTCCTTGGCAAGTCTCAGATCCAGTTTACCGTAACGAGTGTTTGCTTGTATCGAGCCCTATCTTGGTATATATCCAAAGGTTCAGAGCCTCGGCCATATCCCATTGAGACGGAGGATTCAAGTGATCCAACCATACCATTTCGCTCCTACGCCCTCATGCTCTGTTTATCTTGAGGAGGTAGGATAGTCTAGAAGTTAGTTAGTCGTAGTTAAGATCTGCGGAAACCAGAGAAAAAGCTTAGCTACGGCGCATTGGTTTATGCACCCTTGTGTCCTGCCGCTGAGTGAAAAAGATAGGAATCTTAGTACACCCCTTTTTTACAATAGAAAATCAGCAAAGAGAGATCTTCCTCTCTATAATCCGAAGAGCATGTACTAACACACTTGCAACAGCTGTTCGTTTCCAATAAGCACTCCAGAGGTGCTAATTGAAACGCCAACAGCCTCCTTGGGACTACTTGGTCGAGGTGGCATACCTAGGAAAGTGCCCCATCGCCGTTCCCCTCTTGTAATCTCCACCTCCTCTATCATGGCTAAAACATTCAAGACATATGCAAACAAATATTAATCATATTTACTGATATAAGGAAACAATCATAACAGCAATGCATCATTAGTACCTTGATCTTCTAATCAAACAATCGTAATCACATATATTAAATGGTGCTACAATTACATTATTGTAAATCAGATTTCATACCACCAATTCAAGAAATCAGACTGCTGTGCATATGCCAATTTATCATTTATTTCCAATTTAGAGGGTGCGGTCCTCTATTCCTTTTATTTAAGTTTTCCCTGTAGATGATCGCGGGTCTGTATATTCTTCTCCTTCAATCAATGATCTTCTACCTTGAAATGATTTCACCTTTTATACTCACAATGGGGCGAATGGTTATGTCAGGCATGTCTTTAGTTGGTTACTTAACCAATCGTGACCCTTCATTAAAGGATAATTAATTTATATTAATATTATCCTTTAATCAACTTTGCTTGAGGAGATTCACTTGTGCATGTAGTTTGTTTCCTTTATCACTTCTTCCTGTCATTGTTTGTGAGGGATGTCTTGCATTTACTTGCTGTAATAGTACCACGTTTTGTTCCTTAAACTATCAATCTAGCTTCTTAATAGTTGTCCACGTCTGATCGAATGGTTCATGAATAGCAATCTGGTCTTGTCAACCTGTATTTAAGATTGTTGTTTGCAGGGGCATGACATAAAACCATATAGGAACAACCCCAAGCCTCGAAGTTATCCCCATAACCCTCCCCCTTGGACTTGAGGTCACAGGGACATCCTTTGCCCAAGGACTGCCTGTGTACACGCTTCCAAACGGATCAAAGTCACACGTAGTTCTCCTTACAAGGTCTCTTAAGGATGCATACACTTAGGTTTTCCATTAATCAAGGTTTTGTTAACATCTTTCATTATTAACGCTTAACAATAGTTAGGAGAACATAATTAAGTATATGATTTAACAACCCAAAGTATAACACTTCCCTTCAATGATATCGAGGTCTTGAATTAAACTTGACCCATTATTATTCATAAACCAACTTGGACATCCTTGGGTTCGTCTTAACAACATAGACGCTAGGCTTATTATGCAACATGAAATTACCTTGGTTCACACAAACCCATAGGAAAGCACTTTCCATTTGAAATTTACATATTAGATTCAATATTGAGGTTCATATACTCAAGGGCTCAATAGATATGTTTGAAGGACATCCAATAATATTTATGAGCTTGTTTTAAGTATAATTAATGCCTTAATCCTACTTAAGAAAGTTGGCAACACTATATCCATTGGACCAACATATGAAAATATAAACCCAATGATAATACTACTAATAATATTCTTCTTGCCCGAGCGGTGCTAGATGTGTAGCTTGTGACCATGAAGGAAGGACCCTTGGCAAAAAATCTGCCTCGATAGGTGTTGCCACTAATAACGTGGCTGAATTTCGAGCGGCATTGCTCAGATTGGAGTTGGGTCTTGAACTAAAGGCTGAGAAAGTGCATTTGGAGGGCGATTCATTAATCACCATTAATGCCATTCGCCAAAACTTCAACCCCAATTGGAAGCTAAACAGATGGCTGGCGCCAATTAGAAAGTTGATTGATGGTTTTGTGGAGTTCAGACTCACTCATGTGTATAGAGAAGGGAAAACGCTTGCAGATGAAATCTCCAAGAAGGCAGCTCAGGGAAATCATGTGGTGGTGCTGGGGGAGTGAACCGATCTAGAGTGTTGGTTTGCATATTCTAATCTTGGCTACAAGATCCTGGTTTGCTGCATCAAGGTGGTTTGGGGGTCTTGCGACAATTGATGTGGTCGCAAATCCTATGATGATGTTTTGTTGGTCTGGCTTTGGTGTCTTTTTTGCTGTTTTACAAAGCTTTGTTCATATGAATGCTGGCAAAACTGTGGGACGATATGGGTAAGAGCTTGGTCACATCGTTGTCTTGTGTTGGGGTTGGTGAGTCGGGAACTGAGATGGTGTCATGTGTATGGCATACAAACAATTGTAAACATAATCTTATGGGTGCTGCCCCTTTGCAGTGATTTATCTACCAAAAAAATTATATATTCTTGTTCTCATTTCCTTAACCCTATCGTGCAACTCCATATTCTTATAATAGTCTAGTTTTAGACTAGATGGCTTATTTATACTTTCCCTTTAAAGATAAACCTAACCATAACAGTCATCGATAATGTATCAAGAGATGCTATGTAGGATTTAACTCAGAACACAATCTCAACAACGTTGTCAACCTAAACAATTGTCACCCTCCACCCAACATGCAATCACATTGTAAACATAATCTTATGGGTGCTGCCCCTTTGCAGTGATTTATCTACCAAAAAAAATTATATATTCTTGTTCTCATTTCCTTAACCCTATCGTGCAACTCCATATTCTTATAATAGTCTAGTTTTAGACTAGATGGCTTATTTATACTTTCCCTTTAAAGATAAACCTAACCATAACAGTCATCGATAATGTATCAAGAGATGCTATGTAGGATTTAACTCAGAACACAATCTCAACAACGTTGTCAACCTAAACAATTGTCACCCTCCACCCAACATGCAATCACATTGTAAACATAATCTTATGGGTGCTGCCCCTTTGCAGTGATTTATCTACCAAAAAAAATTATATATTCTTGTTCTCATTTCCTTAACCCTATCGTGCAACTCCATATTCTTATAATAGTCTAGTTTTAGACTAGATGGCTTATTTATACTTTCCCTTTAAAGATAAACCTAACCATAACAGTCATCAATAAGGTATCTGTTGTGACCTATTTCACACATCGCCCCATTGCAAATGGGGACCCCCTTCTTTTTGCTTTTTCGGTTTTTGCCTTGGCAGCGCAACTGCTTATCACCATTTATTTACAATGAGGAGTTAGAGTTTTGTAGAAATCATCTAAGCCAAGTAGAGAATTCAAGCCCGTATCAGTGCCTAGATGTCATGGAAGTGCTTAGAAGGACCGGTAGACGAAGAACGCCATTGCTTTGAGTCAATTCTGACACTTCCTATTTTTTAGGGATTCTGCTTTTTTGCTTTTTGCTTTTTTTGATTTTTGGCATTTTTAGGCCATTCTGGAGTTCCTATTTTTAGGGATGCTTTTTGCTTTTTCTATTTTTAGAAAGTTTCTATTTTTGGAAAGTTTCTATTTTGGGATCCCACAGAGCATGAAGTCAACACGCCTCCAGAAATCATGAAAATCAAGGTAAAATAGCAAAATTTTGGTGAAAATGGCTAAGTTTGATGAAGGGCGCCCATGAGGAAAGAATGGCAGACAAGACATGAAGTCCGCCCTACCTTTGGCATGCCAAAGGTAGGCACTGGCAAGCCAAGGCTGAAGTCTGCCATGGCACAAGGAGAGCCAAGTCCGCCCATGGCAAGGAAGAGGCCAAGTCCGCCCATGGCCTGAGAAGCATGAAGTCCGCCCTGGCAAGAAAAGGTCAAAGTCCGCCCAAGGAAGGAGGAAGTGGATGGCGAGCCAAGGCTGAAGTCCGCCCATGGCACAAGAAGGCTGAAGTCCGCCCTTGGCAAGGTGAGGTCAAAGTCCGCCCAAAAATGTCAATGGCAAGAAGGCTAGCAAGTCCGCCCAGCAACATGCAAGGAAAAAAAATGGCATGAACATGATGAAGTCCGCCCAGCACAAAGAAAAAAATGTCCGGCCAAGCAGGAAGTCTGCCCAAGTATGTCCGGCCAAGCAGGAAGTCCGCCAAGAAAAACTCAAAAATTGGCTAAGTGTTGATACCTTGGGGAGAAAAAACTTCGAAAATTGGCTAAGTGTTGAGAATAAATTTTCAAAATTTGGTTAAGTGTCAAGAAAATTCTCTAAGCAATGAGCAGCTCCGCCCAACATGGCCAACCAATCATGAAGTTCGCCAAGGCTAAATTGAAGATGTCCAAGTCCGCCCTTGGACAAGGCAAGGCTAAAGTGCGCCAATGTCAAGGAGAGGCTGAAGTCCGCCCAACTTTGGGAGAGGAAATTTTTCTAAGGCATGGATAAAAAATATGCCTAGAGAGAGAGGGGATCAAGCTAGCATGAAATTCACTCCTCGGCATGACGGAATAAGATTCTTTGGCACAGAAGGAAGAGTGTATGGCAAGGCAAACACGAAGTCCGCCCAACTCAACATAAAATAAATTTCTAAGGCATGGACATAAATGCAAAATGGCAGAGAAACCTCCAAGTCCGTCCAACCCAAAAGGAGAGAGAAAATTTGAAAATTTTGACTAAGTCGGATGTTTGGTTAAGTATAAAGTACGCCACAAGAAAGGAAGTGTCTAAGCATTGGCAAAGTTCACCCAAAGCAATGGCAGGCACAAGGCAAAGTCCGCCTTCCAACAGGGAAGCATGTCCAAGCATTGGTGAAGTCCGCCATGAAGATGTCCAGCCACAAGATCAAGTACTCTTAGAGGAAAATGCATATTGTCCAGCCACCTTCAAAGTCCACCTTGTCCAAGAGAAGATGAAGTCCGCTTGAGAGCGAGATAGGAATAGCACAAGGAAGACAAACTCCGCCTTAACAAATGAGCAAAGTGGCGCAACAACTATGAAGTCCACCAAGGAAAACTCATAAAATTGGCTAAGTGTGGAATTTTCCTACAATAAAAGGATCAAATTTTGACTAAGTGTTGGAAAGAAAACAAGAAAAATGAAGAGGAATAAGGAGGAAATGAATAAAATTCTTGCCCAAGGATGGAGTCTGCCCTACTTAGCACAAGCCAAACTCGAAATTAAAGACAAATCCACAAGCAAAGTTCATTCGAGCATAAAGATGGCCAAAATCTTGGCTAAGTGTTGAATGGTCCACATGAAGGTGTTACAAGACGAAATTGAATAGCCAAAATTTGGCTAAGTATGGGAACTACTTCACAGAGAAAGTTCCAATTTCCTCCATTTTGGCGAAAGCATAGGAGAGCTCTTCTCCAAATTCAAGGCACTTGAAGGAATTTCAAAGCAATCAGGAAGGAAAAGTTCAATAACTACTCCAAGGGAAGACTTCCAAATTCTGATGCAAGTGAGAAGAAGAAATCAAAATCCCGAAGAAAATCCAAGATCACAGCTAGGAAGGAACAAACACAAAGGACAAAGTCATCGGCAAAGGAAGATAAATCTATGGGAAAAGAACAAGGAGACCAAGGAGGACATCCAGCACGTTGAGGTGGCACCTCGTCATCTTCGAAACCAATCAAATTGTTCCAAGTCAACATGTCTATGTTCAATGAACCTGACTTATCCATGGAATTGGTTTATATTTAGCAAAAAGGACAAGTGTCCCAAAATGTAATTTTCTTATTGGTCGAGAGGTAGTTAATTGTGACAAGCCCTAATTAGGGTTTTATTTTGTAATCTCGACCGTTGATTCAAAATCAATCTTGGCCATTGAATTGTAATCGGGGAGCCTATAAATTGAGCTCGCCCCCTCATTTGTAATTTGTGAAGTGAGTAATATGAAATTGTTGCGTTAGACCATTTCCGTTAATAAAAGCTCTTATGCATGATTTGCTTTGAATCACTTTTATTTTCAAATGGTGTGCAAGGTTACATATCTCCTTCAACACTTAGATTAGAATTAGAGTAGAATTTTATTTGAATGTTTGTTAAATGAATGATAGATCTGATAGTGGTGATTGGTGAAATCTAGCTCATACTTTCTTTGGATAGATGATTTGTATCCAATGCATAAAGTTAGCCTGAGCTCTTAAATTGTGGATGCTTAACTTCAGTCTTATTCTGGACATGAAAATCATAATCACACCCCTAGAAGATTGCACCCACTTTGCGTAGTTGTCTCAAGGAGGCGAAACAAAGTGTGGTTCCTTGTTTCACCCAATCATCACCATCTCTTGAATTCTTAGGATTAGATTAGCACTCCTAAACCCTTATCTATTTTTACATTTTTTTTGGAAATCCTAAAATTGAGAAAACCCAAAAAGAAAGAGCCTTCAATGTCAAAACCATCTAAGTCCTTAGCTTGCAAATAAATTCTAACGTAAGTCCCCTTGTGATTACCAGTAAATCACAACGCCCACTGATCTTATCCACACGTCAAGACCTGACAAAAGAAACCTTGGAATCACCATATGATCTTCTCGCAATCTTAGCATACGCGGTGATTTTTCAAGAGAGGATAGAGTGTCTTTGGGCATTTTATTCTGTGTTCGGTGGGTATTAAAACGCACACCAACAGTATCAAGAGATGCTATGTAGGATTTAACTCATAACACAATCTCAACAACGTTGTCAACCTAAACAATTGTCACCCTCCACCCAACATGCAATCACATTGTGGTTTACTATAGCTATACTATCCTTACTTCATTCGCATAATAATTCCAATATCAGGGTTCTCGTATTTATGAGGTTGATAGACATCATGTAGTCATATAAAGCATTTACCATAGCATCAATAGTTTATCAAAAGTGTCAAGTTTCAACGTTAAAGATATGTTTAGTAAAGTGTGGTTCTAGTGTCATTAAAACAAGTCATTGTCACTTGCATTATTAGGCAACCATAATCCAAAACTCAAATTAGGTAATCACGTTCCTAATTCATAATATATGATGAGGTCTATATAGTTATATTTTTAACCCACCTCATTCTATGTAAAATATTAAGTTAAGAATATATGTCACCTTCCCCTTTTATTGAGTTGATAGGGTTTCAACTTATAAAGTTTGAGCCATTTGCATGTTACCAAAACTTAACGTATCTATATCCATACGCTTTGACAATAACATTCACCCATGTTTATAACCTAATAGGGGTACTTACTAGGTCACCCACACAAACTTTACTTAATATCTAGTTCAATAACATCTATTGAGTAATTATAGAACTTACCCTTTATTGGAGTCCTTCATTATCTTTAAACATGTGGAATGCAAAATAAGGGTATAAGTGCTAGAATACATGTATCCAAGATGATGGTGAGGTTGTCAAGTTTATACCATGGTCATGATCCTGATAGGGTGTATAAATTTACAAGTTTTACTTGATAATTTATCAATATTCTTAGTTTAAAGTTCAAGACATGGTTTAGAGTTCTCCAAGGATGCATAATCAATATCTCATCTTCTACATTATTACACTAATAATGAGGAACCCAAAATAAACATGAACACTAAACTTGAATTACAACCATAGTGTGCTAAGTGTAAAATGCTATATTTGTCTCACATTAAATATTCAATCATTATGATCATCGGTGGCATATTAATGTTTCATCATTTTATGATAACTATACCTTTACTTAGTTTCCATCCTAATCGATCTCTACGCATGATCCAAATAAGAATATTACAAATATTGTTTATACAACCAGGATCAACATGTACTAGCTTAACAATGTTATTCATAGATAATCATAACCTACTTGTTTTTAATAGATTTTTATCACAATCTTCTATAAACTTGAACTCTTATAATTAAACATTGGTGAAATCTTAAACCAAGCACTCACAACCATTATAATGGGCTATGGTGAGATTATCGAGCATAATTATAGAATGGCCTACAATAATTATTTCATTATTATCTTGGTGAAATATCTTCCTCTATTCCAGAAATCTCTTAAAGTTATGACCTTGTGCATGCTCTAACAACTAGTTTCTTTCCTTAAATTTGCATTATCTGACAATAATATTGACACTTTGTCCTCTAAAATTTAATAATTATATTACTACCATAACAAATCCCCTTCACAAACATATTGTAGAGAAACACTGAATAGTTTTAGATACAGAGAGTCATTCTTACCTTACAAAAGCTAGATTGTCTTCATCCCCCCCGAATTCTCGTGCCTCCATACTTCCACAATGTTTCCTGGCCGCATCCCTCGCTTCTTCGAAGTTCCATTCTGGCGTAGGCAAGAAGAATTCTATCAAGGGTTGTGGGGTCTATCTTCTATAGTTGTCATTTGCCTATGCTGGAATGATTAAAAAGATTTTCAAAGAATAAATTTGGGTACCCTCTCCTCACATGATTATTCTTCCTCTCCTACCTGCATCTCCTCTTGCCCGAGCTTCATGATTTTTCCCTCTTTCTACTCCCTTGCACCCTCCTATTCACTCTCTCTGCCCACCAAACCAGTATTCCACTCCATTCTCTTTCTCAACCTGCTCTACATTCCTCTCCTTTCTCTCTCCCTCTCCATTTTCTACGTGCCTCCTCTGACAATAATCTTCTATCGATTATGCTTGGTTGGGCATTGATATCCTTGCTCCAAAGCTCTTGTTGCCACTTAGACAGGGAGAACAAAGGTAATTTTTGTGGACCTCCAGCTTACCCATGCTAATTTGTTCACACTTCCAACTCCTCTCACTCAAATAAACCATCTTTCCACATGATTTTCTTCTCCTTTTTCTTGCAAATCTCTTTTTTCTCTTACATGCACTCTCTGTAGTTCTTTCATGCCATTCTTAGCATTATTTTCCCCATGCATTATCAATCTCTAACTTCCAAATTGGACTTCCCCGAGCAAGTAAGCGATTTGTGATGGTTTAAAGTCTACCCTTCGTGCCTTTTTCCCACGCTTCTTGCCATCTAGAAGGTCCATGAGGATTGGAATGCCATATTGTAGCAATAAATTGTCTTTATTGGTAGCACCAAAGGCCTCTCTATTCTTCGTACATGACCGTACTCGTGCCATCACTCTTGTCCTTTTCACTAAAGGCCCACATAGCAGGCCCATACACAACCCATTTCTCATTAAATGCATCTTTTGCCATCCTCTTTTCTTATCGTGGAACCCATACCTATGTCCTTACTCTCTCTCTCTGTCTACAATTCTTTAGGCTTGACCGGATGGGATGTGACATGTGGTGTTTTGTTCACAGACAGAGCATGGCTTTGTTGGGAAACACCTCATTTGGTATCTCAAAGGATGGTCATGTGTCTCCCTCAAGATCTAGGGTTACTCAACAAGTTCCCCATTCTATGCATATAGTGCAGGCCACATTTGGTTCAATGAGTATAATAGTCCATGCCTTGAGGATGTTCCCCACTGAAGAGCGTATGCAATTGAGGAGAAGCAAGCACCACTGATTGTAGGAGCCATTTCAATAGGGTATTTGTTCAAGATAAGGGCTTCACATACATATAAACCTTGCATGGAGGTTGGAAATAGTGATGATTCAGGCAACATTTCTTGGAAAGCCTTTGCAGCTCAGCCATTGTAAACAGAATTTAAAGGGAATAATTCCTTGAAAGGAAAAATATCTACTGATGTTTCAAGTGAGAACAAAATGGTAGAGTTAAGCAATTCTGCACAAAGTGACAACGATTCAAGTGAGGTTTACTCTTCATTTCAATCATCTAATTGTATCCTTGAAATTAGTACAGATGGTGAGCTAGTCGAGTGCAAAGAATAATTTGTTAGAGCATAGTTGGCAGACTCAAACTTGGCAATCCCAAAATTTACGACTCGACAACTTAAAAAATTGCTTAAATTTCTTTAAAAACATTTTTCTTTTTCAAAATTCAATGATAAAATGTATCCAATGAGTCTATAAATGAGTTCAAAAGTGTTTTCTATTAAATTTGATCCATTTAAATAGAAACTGAGTACAAAATTACATCATCATGTGGAATCCTGATACAATAATTAGTTGGCAACTATTATGAATTTATGATGATTGAGTTTGAAAATCATCATCATAATTCAAAAAATGCATATTACAACATTTTACATCTTCCTCTTCTTTGGTCCAATGAAAACTTGGGGAGAGGTTCTAATCCTTGCACTCTGTTGCAGTTCCTCACTTAGCATTGAAGGTTGTGTTTGTGGCTTTGACTCAACCTCCATCCTATTGCTAGATGGCAATGACTCCTTTGCCTCATCAATGTCATCCAATGACAATCTAGTAGTTCCTTTTTCTGTAGCCACATCCTACATTGCCTACCTCTAAAAATCAAGAATCTCGTCTGCAATAAACAATGGAGTCTCCTTATCTTACCTTGTTCAATCACTATAAGGATCAACATCATCCAAATCAATGACCTCTAATTTGTCCTCTACCTTTCTTGTGTGAAGTTGAAGGTTGTATTGTATTTTATAATAATGACATTTTGAATCTTTGATACTAATAGTATGATTATACAATACTTCATCATTGATCAATGATATTATGATAGTGATAAATATAATTGTCCAAGTTGTTGATTATGGTCTCCACTCCCAAACCCCCACATTATAATCAAATTTCTTCTATGACAAGAGATGCCAATGATTAGTGAGGGTCTGGGAGTGGAGAACCCAATGGGGTTGAGGGGTAGTGCCCCTCATGGGGATCTGAGGGCAATGCCTCCAATAGGGTTGAGGGGCAACGCCCCTCATGAGGATTTGGGGCCAACACCCCCAACAAAACATCATGTTGCACACCATTTTAACAATTTTATCACTTAGGGGAGAAAATAGTTATTTGACATTTTTTTGTTTATAATTTTTTTTTTAGAAGTTACTTTTTTTTGTTTGGGCAAGGGCTTGCCGAGTTAATGGCACATACTAACCAAGTTTTTTGAAAAAAATCGCCACTAAACTCGGCAGAAAAAAGTCTGAGTTTCTAGGCGAGTTAATTGCTAGACAAAAAATATGGCGAGTACTTGTCAAGTCTACCAACTTTGGAGCATACAACTATTTGCAAATTCACGAAATTGTGGCCCAAATTATCCAAATTACATGAGTGGAACCTAGAGAAATGGAAGTTGTATTTGGAGGATGAAATTTATATTTATCCTTGTGCTCAAGAGTTTTTTTATTCTTAAGTTTGATCCTTTAAGGGATAAGCTCACCTAAAAGTTTGGACCATGTAATTTGAGAGATAATTTTCTATGCATTAAACCTTAGTCTCCAACCTTCAACCTTCAAACTGAATCCTTTTCAACTACTTTAATTTGGGTAAGACTTACTTATCCCTGCAATATTGGGGGCTTACGAGACTATTGGCAATTGGGAAAGCTCTTGGAAGGTTTTGTTGTTTATTAGATGAGACTGCTTGAAAAGCCTGATCAACTTATACTTAGCTTTGTGTGGAGATGGATATCTCTAAGGATTTTCCAGCTGAAGTCTCTCTTACAATTGGAAATAGAAGTTGGCGACAAATGGTAGATTATGTGAAAATTTCTTTTAGGTGTAGACACTTTTTTCCTTGGGGCGAGACTTCAAGAAAGTGTTTTCTAAGCAAGGAAGAAAAAGCATGCCCAAACCTTTCAAACCCACTTGGTGGGCCAATGCAAAACCTCACAAAACCTCACAACCACTTGATTCTTCCATAGTGGATAATTCAAAAAAGGCTCAACAAGTAAGGTCAACTTCCCAAGTAGTCCCCCTCCTCAAGTAGAGAAGGAATTTCCTTTTGAGCTTCAAATATTGAAAAGGTCCCTAAAACTCTCAAGGTGGACAGGGTGGACCCAAAACTATCCAAGGATTTGGATCTTGATGCAAAACAGCAAGAAAATACTATTGAACTCTTAGTTGGAGAACTTAGCCTCTCCAACATTAGAGGAAAAGCAGGATGGAATTGAGACATCTATTGCATAGTTGGAAGACTCTGCTGGACTCGCCACGGACTCTGCGGACTCGGGAGTCTGCAAGCTGGCCGAGTCGACTCGGCACGGACTCGCGAGCCGAGTCTCTGGCTTGGACTCCCGAGTCTTGTCCCTGGACTCCCGAGTCCTGTGCCTAGACTCTTGCTGCAGCTGGAGGCTGCTTTCTCAGCTTTAAAACATGGTTTTTTTCAAAAAAAATTGCCGATTCCGTGCCGAGTTTTTTGCCGAGTCCATGTCAAGTCCCGAGTCCGAGTCCTATTTTGGACTGCCGAGTCCGCGCCGAGTCCGAGTTTTCAAACTATGATCTATTGGATTAGACATTGAGTTGGCATTGCAGTTTTTGGCCCCCTCTAAGAATGACTGAGTTGAAGGGAAAAATCAGAAGAAGGATCACGCAAGAAATAAGTCATCACTTCAGATGACACTTAGATGCTCTAATGATAAGAGGAAAATTTCTCCTGTCAATTATGGAGTTGAAGATTGATAGAACTGCTTGTTATAATTGAGCCATGCATTTGGTAGTTCCTGAAATGGTAAAAATACACTTATCATTAAGATTCACATGAGGACTAGGGAGGTGATGCTGGTAGGTTTAAATAAGTGGCTGAGAAGGAAGGGCCTTCCCATGTGGAAGGAAAGATCCTTCATCTCTTGTTTTGCTGATATTCAATGTTTTGTTCAACTAGTTGTTATTTCTAGATGATTGAATGTATAGGCAATAGGTTTGATTAAGCTTGGAGCTCCCCATTTGAAAAGTTGTTATTTCTAGACGATTGAATGTATAGGCAATAGGTTTGATTAAGCTTGGAGCTCCCCATTTGAAAAGTTGTTATTTCTAGACGATTGAATGTATAGGCAATAGGTTTGATTAAGCTTGGAGCTCCCCATTTTTCAAATGGGGTAGAAGTTCAGAGTTTTTTGTTCTTTGTCATTGTTAGCTGCTTTCTTCACACTTTATATGTATAACCTAGGTTACTAGTTCTGGTACGGGTGTGGGTATGGGTATCGGGTACAACAAAAAAATTCCCTTGGGGCACGGGTACGGGTTCAGCTCTATACATATGGTACAGAAGTACAACATAAATTATTTCCCTTGGGTACAGGTACAGGTACAATGATACTCATAATTGCCAATAAATAGAATATTTAAATAACTCATATTCATAATTTGCAAAAATGAAAATACACCTAAATTCATAATTCAATAATTTGTCAAATAAAAATATCATTATACAATGAAAATTACAATCAATATTTAATAGTCTTCATATTGTTCATCAAAAGCATCAAAGTCAACATTTGGATCAATATAATTTGAAGCATAATCAATTGGAGTGCGGAGTGCCACTCCCACCAGCTATGTCACATGCAAAAGTTGCCTCATCTATAGAAACTTTGGTAAACTATGCAACGGTAGCATCTAAATTGGCACATTCAAGACTTAAATCCCAATTCTTTGTCATGCCCTCGTTGTATTTAGGCATCTTATGTGACAAAAGAGGAATGTACATAAACCAAATCCTCAACTTTTTTTGCACTCAAACAGTTGTGCTTAACCAAGTGAATGAAAAAGTATGTACTCCAATTCCACTCAGCTGAAGAACTCAAAACCTATTGAATTTGCATACAACATTTATAATTTAATTTTATGAATACAAAATATAAATTATAAAATAATATATAGCATAATAGCAATGAATGAAAAATGAGAAAAATAAAAAATAAATTTAATAAAAAGATACATACTTAAGAGAGAATTTTAATTGCAAGAGGCTGCAGGTAAATAGAGCCTTGACCATGTATGTACCACCATTCATGAGAATTTTTCCTATATTTGTCTCGAAAAGCAGAAACATCATGATTCCCTGAAGATATGAAGTGACCAAACTCACTCAACACAACACTTTGGATATCTTCATCTAGAAATATCCTTCTAAATGTAGTCATGTAGCTAGTAGCAGCCTCTTCATCCCTATATGGTGGTACCCTCCTTGGCAAGGAAAGTATCTCTTTGCTATAATACTTTGGCAACAAAGCAAATGCTAAGAGATGTAAGGGTGTGGTCATCTTGTTCCAATAGTCAACAATGATCTTTTGCGCACTTGGAAAATACTGTTAGGGTCATGTTCCTTGGCTTTTATTATACTTCTTATTTTCTCAACCATTGAGTCCATGTCAGCATAAATTTCACCCGAACATGGGTGATCTATATCACCATACCTAATCATAATGATGATGGCTTAGTGAAACTCAAAACATGTTCCACACAAGCCCACCACTCATCATATAGGATCATTGCTTTTACTTTTTGGGCTCTTTCTATGATCGATTGCCTCCATCATTCCAAAGGTTGTTGACGACCATAGAAATCAATTCCTCTCGCACCTTCACAAGTCATCTTAAGATGATCGTATGAGATGCAAATTGAGTTTTCAGCAACCTTACATAGTGTGAAAAATACATGTCACATATCAACAATTAAAAATTAAAATTAAAAAATAAATTTTAAATTACCTTCAACAACTCCAACTTGGAGAAGGTCCTGAAGATGCCTTGTGACATATGATTCTTAGTCACAAACATTTGGATCTCTTCAGCCTCCATGCAGATTTGTTTGACCCACTAAATTTGTGTGTCAATCTTTTGTAATATCAAAGTGAGTGAGTGGACTGCACATGGTGTCCAAAAAATGTGACCATATGTACCCTCCACTGTAGAACCAACTGCCCTACAATTTTTAGCATTGTCCATTATGACTTGGACAACATTTTCAGGGCCCAACATTTCAATGGATTCTATGAAGATATTGGCAATGAAAGTTGCATCTTTCACTCGTCTCTCACAATCCACTGCCTTCAAAAGCATCGTGCCTTTAGGGGTTATTGCTATAAAATTGATCAACAATCTATTTTTGCAATCTTTCCATCCATCAGAAATGATGAACACGCTTGCTTTTGGCCATGTATCCTTGATTGCTCTTAATGATGCCTCTACTGAAGTTTTCTCCTTCACCAAAAAGGCGGTTGGCACCTTTTCATACCTAGGACTAACATAATCAGAAGTTGTATTGGAAAGGATCATCACCATATCCCGCCAATACAGTGATCTAACAAAGTTCAAAGGAAGCCCATTGTCATAAATGCAACAAGCAATGTTATAATCTGCAATCTCCCTCACTTCATTCTTGAAGGCCTTTTCCAATGGACCTCTTTTATGCGAAACCAAAACATTTTCTCCAAAAGATGGTGGCATTGGCATGAAAGGATGCGGGCCAGCCAATTGTGATAAGCCACTAGGAGGTTTGTGCAAACTTTTCTTGGCAAGAGGATGTGCTCTTTCTTTTGATCTATTACTTACCCTATCAGCATCCTCTTGTTCTTTAATATAAGCCAATATTTGATGCTGTGGCAACAGTTTTTTATTTAGCCCAAGACAAACTCATTCCCCAGAGAGGAATAGCACAAAACTGAGCTTTCACTCAAGAGTACAAGCTTACACTATTTTCCACATTGGCTACAATGCCAAAGATAACCCCCACCACCAAGATGTTGTTTAATCACTATCGTGTATCGCCAAAGAGGTGACGATGCATCAAATTTAAATGAACTCTTTGCATTTGGGGCAACCAAACTAGAACTACTAGCCATTCTATATTAACCTAAAACAAAAAAACATGACAAATTAACAACCCTACAACTTAGAAAATATATATATATATTTAAAAAAATAGCAACCCCTTCTATGCATAGAAATTAAAAAAAAAAATTCAAAACTTACAAAAAAAAATGGAAAAATCTTCAAAAAAAATTATTTAAAACTTGAAAAAAATGAAAGATTTAATCACCTTTGATGATTAAATCTTCTTTGTGCAGCTATTTCTCTCCTATTGGTGTAGGTCTAACTCTCCTTAGCCCTCACCTTCGAAAGAAATGAACCAACCTTCAAAAGCCAGCAATGGCAGCTTGGAGGAAAAAAAATGCAGTTTTGGTCTGTTGTGTTTGTCAAATGAGTTGAAAAACATATTATGCGCTCACTTTAGGGCAACAAATGTTTTTTTGTTCATTTTAAGGGCCCATACACCACGAGCACCCTTGATTTCAGTTGGATACATCCCGAGTATGCCCAGTGTGCCGCCCAAGAATCTAGGGTGCCCGAGCAATACCCACAGGTGTACCAGTACCAGATCAGGACCTGAACTGTATTCATACAAGGACGAGGGGCTAAACAGCAGTTTCCAGTAACACACGAGCACCCTTGGTTTCGGTTGGGTACATCCCGAGTATGCCCAACATGCCGCTTGAGAACCTAGGGTGCTCGAGGCTCGAGCAATACCCACAGGTGTACCAGTACCAGATCAGGACCTGAACTGTATTCATACAAGGACAAGGGGCTAAACAGCAGTTTCCGGTAACACAATGTATAACCATTTATTGGAAGTTAATATAAAGGGTAAGGATCCCAAATCCCTCAATTTATGCATCAATAAAAAAACATGTCACTTTAAGTTTGTAATAAATTAAAAATGTTCCGTGGCAACAAGAAGTTGTCTAGAAAATTTAAATAAATGGTCTGTTGCTTTGAGCGTGCCTGGACATTAGTATACCTCTAGTACTTCATAGTGACAACATTCAAAGAAGTTGAGGAAAGTTTAAGAACAAAATTGTGAACTTCATTACTATCAATTAGAATGTTCAAAGGAATTTATCCTCTCTTTATGGCATCTAGGTTTACTATTTAGCCATTAAAAAAGTAACACGGTCTAAAACATCAAGCCAATAATAGCACAAAGAAGAAAGAAAAGTTCTTCTCCTTACTAGCTTTCGTAGTCAAATTGTTTTTAAATATTACCAGTCTCACTTTTAGATACATTCAGCTGATATGCAATTACGAAGGACTTTCTATTCCAGTGAATTCATACAGGAGTTGCACTTTACCCCACCCATTAAGATGTAATGTAGAGTGTCCAGGTTGCCAAAACTTAAACCTGATCTCTATTGCAGAAAACAATTCAAGGCTGACTACCAGGAAAATTAATTTGGGTTATTAGCACAGAAGCACCCCAATCGGCCACAAACCACAGGCTGAAAGACTTTTAAAGTTAATTGTAACAACTAACAATCGAAGCATTCAATCTTGGAAGCTCAAAGATGCTTAGTAAATGGCACCTTCACTATACTAAAAAGCCAAATAATCAATAAGACAAGAAGTTGCCCTTATTATATGAAGCTTACCATAATATCTGCACAATTTAGTATAAAACCTTGTCATATATAACTCTGTTACACCTTTCTTTCTTTTTGGGCAATCATAGACACGAACCTAAATGCTTTTCCTATAGTAAATGCTAAATATAATTCTGCTACTGTGTTGCCTCAACATTTTTGTGGCCAATATACGTATGATTGTCTTTCTTATATGCAATATCCTTTTGTCTGTGGATACTAGTTATTCTCTAAACCAAGGATCAGATGATTAGGGTGGGGAAAATGGCGGCTAACTTCTTTGTTATATTTTGAAAAAACTAGGAACATATCAAGAGCTTCCTGAACATTAAGGTTAAAGATCAAGACACCCACCTGAACTCTTTTGCCCACAGTAATAGGCGTTGCAGATGCATAGACAGTCGTTCCCAAAGGAGCTGCCTTCAAATGGTTGATATTCAGCTCTATACCAGCAATCCTCCTAAATCCAGAGGCAACGTGAGCTCCAATACTTGCTAGTCCTTCTGCTATAAGTGATGTCACGCCTCCGTGAAGCACCTTGAAAGGCTGTTCATTTGGAATCATAATTCAGACTAATTCAGCTAAAACTTTTGGATAAAGAAAATTGCAGGCAATCATTAGACTCATTTTATCCCATAAGTGGATAATTCTATTCAAGCTCTTATGCAATCTTAAACCAACTGATCCAGAAGAATTATGGGCATGCATTATATGAATTTAAACTTTAAATTAAACTTTCATTCGGTCAAAATATGATGTGCTACAGTATGAACCATGTGCCATCAACTCTGCACCACACGAATAACCTACCTATAAATAAACAAAAAATAATACCATATCAGCAATTAGTATCTAGATTCTGAAAGATCATGTTACTATAATGCATAAATCACACAAACTGAGCTAAATCACTTACAAAAAGAAAATACTGGACAATTATTACACTCATTTGATCCGATAACAGGATCTTAAACCGACCAATCCAGAAATGTTATAGGCAAGCACTACTTTAGACTTCTATGTGGTAACAATATGATGTCAAACAAAGAACTTGCAAAAATTGCTTCGGTTTGAACCATGTGTCATAAGAAAATGCACTGCATCAATCTGATATCATCAGGATATGACGATAGCTAAAATACTATAATTTCATCTCCAAATATTAAAACATCAAATTGCCCTATTCCCACATGGCATATAAGGAACTAATAAATCAATCAGCATACCTTAAAACTCGATATGCATAAGTTGCTACCTTTTTGTGATGAGCCCTGCTGACTCTCAACTCAAACCCCAAAATTTCTTAAGTCTTAATGTATTTTATTTGCTTTTTATAGAGAGAAAGTTTATAGACAGAAGAGAAGGGGCGCATCATATAAAAGCTCATAAACTGAGAAACAGAGCTAATTTCTACATAATGTAAATGCAAAAGGTATTATTTAACAATAACCAATGGATCACAAGTGCTAAACATACCAGAATGTTTCCAGATATTTTATATTAAAAAGTAAGCCAACTCACCAGCCAAGAATGGTGAAAACTGGCATAAAAGAATGCCTAACCTCCAGAAATGACTTCTCCCACTCATAAACCAGATACAATGCAGTAATAGTGATAGCCGCCCATGATGAAGCTCAAATAGGAGCCAAAAAGAAAGCGCCCTAGTCTCTAGCTTCACACGCCCTTCTCCAAAGAGGCACAAATCCCAATGCAAATGGTACAGCCCAATGAAGTCTCTGAAGAATCCAACCTGTAGCTGCAAATCTACTGAAGATGGCGACTCTGGATGAAGTAACCCTCTTCCTTATTACCAACAACTGAATACTAAATAAATAAACCCTGATTGAAGCATGTAGAACCTCTGTATGAAGCTCTCACCATTTGCACAAATTCGATTGGTCTCTCATAGTCTCAAAAGTGCTCAACATTGAAGAGATATCGTTCTCCAATGGAAGATTGCTCAAAACCCTGATCACAGGAGAAAGCACAGGAGGAAACTAAAGGCAAAGTCGAAATAATCATGAATGATGTTCTCATTGCCAAAAATGCCTTTATACCAAAAAGGCACGCATTTCCAAGAAGATACGCCTTTTGCATCATTTAAATCTTTTAATATATTATTAAGTCCTTTTCAATAGTTAAGAACTTAATATTTGGCGCCCACTTAAATGATTAAGTGATTTAATTTTAAATCACCCTTTTTATGAATATTTAAGTGATATAAAAATGATAAAGTCAATTTGACTTTATAAAATAACGATAAGTTAATAAATAACTTAAATCACTTAAATAAGCATAACTTCCTCAAATCTCCATAGAATCCTGTACCACCAGAAGTTGTCAACTCCTGAACTGCCAAGGCTTGCTGTGAACCAACCACTAAGCTCTAGAAACGAGAACGATCAACTCCTCCAGAAAACACCACTGACCCTCTAACCAATCCAGCTAGCCCACGAGGGTCCAATATAGGGCTAACACACTGTTCCCGAGAACTGACTAGAGCGGGGACATCACAGCCTGCCCTCCCCAAATTTGCTTGCCCACAAGTAAACTCAAAGCTGGATGCTGAAGAATACTATCACTCTCCCAAGTAGCATCCTCTGTCGGTAGATCTTTCCACTTCACCAAATATTCCCTGATAACCCACCTCCAAAGATGACGCTCTCTGGAATCCAAAATGGCCTCAGGTAACAAAATCAATTTCCCCTAATCATCCAGGGGTGGTAAATCAATAGATGGATTCACGTGTTGTCCCAAAGCCTTTTTGAGGCGTGACACATGGAACACATTGTGAACCTTACTGTCCACTGGAAGATCTAACTCATAAGCCACTTCACCGACACGCTTGACAACCTTGAAAGGTCCATAGTATCGCGGCTTAAGTTTCTCAGCGCCCTTCTTACGAAGGGTGGACTGCCTATAAGGCAGGAGCATCAAATACACCAAATCATCGCTCTCGAAAGATCTCTCCACTCGCCTCTGATCAACATATTGTTTTTGTTGATTTTGAGTTTTCTGAATATTCTCCCTGAGTGCTCTCATAATGTCCTGATTCTCCTGCAACAGATCACCAACACTGGGTACTCTACTGTCACTCAGCAATAAATCTAGAAAGCTCGGAGCATCATATCCATATAACGCTCGGTATGGTGTCATTTGAATACTCGTGATGAGTGGTATTGTAGCAATACTCACAAAGGTATAACCACTTCACCCATGCCTTCTATTGTCCTGAACTGTAATTCCTCAAGTATCCCTCCACCCATTTGTTGACTATCTCTATCTGCCCATCTATTTGTGGGTGGTAGCTGGTGCTCGGAGTGAGTTCTGTCCCGCAAAGTTTGAATAACTCCTGCCAGAAGTTACTCAAAAACCTGCTATCCTTGTCACTGACTATACTCCGAGGCAATTCATGCAATCTGAATACCTCGCGGAAAAACAAGTCTGCCACCTAAGTAGCTGTGTGTGTAGTAGTGATTGAGAAGAAATGTGCATACTTCGTCAACTGATCTACTACCACATAAATGTTGTCTTTCCCTTGAGCTTTCGGCAAGCCTGTAATGAAGTCCATAGACACGCATTCCCACTTCCTCTCAGGAATAGGAAGCGGCTGGAGTAAACCCACAGGGTATGTATGTTCTAGCTTGTTCTGCTGACAAACAAGGCATTCCCTGACATACTGAAGAACAAAAGACTTGAGTCCCTTCCAAGAGAATCTCTCCTGTACCTGCCTGTAGGTCTTAAAGTAACCGGGATGTCCTGCCATAGGTGAATCATGGAATAATCTCAATACCATGTCCCTCATCTCAGAACCTAGGGTAAGAAATATCCTCCCTTTGTAAATGATAAGATCATCTACAAGCGAGTATCTGTCATCCTGTACAGTCCCATCCACTATGCTAGAAGCCCACGGGTTCTTAGCATACTCTGCTACTATCATGTGTCTCCAGTCCTCTGAAATCTGTGTAATGGAGCTCAAGTGAGGACGGCGAGATAAAGCATCAACAACCACATTCTGAGTGCCCTTGACATAGGCGATGTCAAAATCATAGGACTAAAGTTTGCTGACCCATTTTTGTTGCCTTTCATTCAAATCTCGCTGTCCAAGAAAATGTTTCAAACTATTGTGATCGGTTTTAACACTGAATTTACTACCAACCAAGTATTGCCTGAATTTGGCCATGGTATGCATGATGGCCAACATTTCCTTATCATAGATACTATAACTTCGTTCAGGACCTCTTAGCTTTCTGCTCTCAAAAGCAATAGGGTGTCGATCCTGCATGATGACTGCACCAATACCCTCACCACTGGCATCACAATGTAGCTCAAAAGGTCTAGTGAAATCCGGCAAAGCCAAGACTGGATATGTAGTCATGAGAAGTTTGAACTTCTCAAAGCACGCCTGTGCAAGAGGTGTCCACACAAAGGCTCCCTTCTTAGTCAAATCAATTAGTGGCGCAGCATGTCACGAGAATCCACTAACGAACCGACGATAGAAGGCAAATAACCCTACAAACCCCTTGAGCTGTGTCAATGTCTCAGGTGCAGGCCAATCGATGATAGCTCAAACTTTCTCTGGATCCATGCTGACTCCCTCTCCACTGATAATGTGACCCAGATACAAAAGCTCAGCCATGCCTAAAGCACACTTGGACTCCTTGGCGTACAAGGACTCCCTGTCAAGTATACCCAATACCTCATCTAGGTGAACAATGTTTTCCTCCCATGATTTGTTGTAAACCAGGATGTCGTCGAAGAACACCAATACAAATTTTCTCAAGAGAGGATGGAAAACCCTATGCATAGTAGACTGAAAAGTAGCTGGAGCATTGGTTAAACCAAATGGCATAACCAAGAAATCATAGTGTCCACAGTGACATCTGAATGCGGTTTTCCCAATATCTTCCTCTCGGATCTTGATCTAATGGTAACCAGTCCTCAAGTCAATCTTCAAGAAATAGCAAGCTCCACAAAGCTCATCTATCAACTCATCTATCCATGGAATAGGATACCTGTTCTTTATAGTCTTCTTGTTGAGCATCCTGTAGTCAATACACATCCTAAGTGTACCATCCTTTTTCTTCACCAAAACAACTGATGAAGCAAAGGGTGACTTACTCGGCCTAATGTGCCCCATAGCTAACAGTTCCTTAATAGTTTTCTCAATTTCATCTTTTAAACGTTTGGGGTGCCGATAAGGAGTGATCATGATAGGTTTCGTGCCCTCATCCAGCTCAATGATATGCTCAATACCTCTATCAGGAGGTCTACCTAGTGGAATAGCACTGAAAACCTTTACATGTTTGATTCAGAGTTCCTGAACATCCGGATGGAAAGAAGAAGCTTGCTGCTCCAACTGAGAAGGCATTAACTTGCACTCAGCAGCCCATTCTACCATGTCATGTCGAATCAAATGTTCCATTCTCCAGAGTGAAATTTCTTTTAGATTGTTGTCCTTGATGGCTTTAAGAACATGATTTGTGCCATCAACTTTGAATTTCATCTCCATATCACGCAAATTAAGTGTGAACTCTCCTATAGCATGAAGCCACTTCATGCCAAGAACTATATCCGTTCCTCCCATGTTCACAACATAAAAATCTGCCTTAAACTCAAAATTGTTGAGTTTCAATGGTAAATCAAGAATCATCCTCTCACAGTTGAGAGTGTATCCATCTGCAACCTTCACTCGAATGCCTTCAAACTGCTGAGTTTGAATTCGCTTTTTTTCTACTAACCGTGAATCAATAAAGTTGTGGGTTGCACCTGTGTCCAAAAGAGATATGACTCTTTGACCCGCTAAAATCCCACGGAGCCTGAAAGATCCCTCTCTTTGCATGTTGGACATTTGAGCCTCCTGTAGCTCACTTTCTACCTCAATCTCTGCCTCATTTTTTGACTTTTTTTCGTCTGTGTCATAGATAGCAGCTTGCTGATCAGAAAAATCAGTCAACGTTTCTCCCTCATAAAACCATTCCATGTGCCTATTTTGCCCTTTAGGCTTGAGGGGAGAGTCATGATTGAAGTCATATGGGCCCTTATAGTAAAAACAGAGCTTCCTTCTACACAGATCATTCATTGTGTCACGATTTATTGGGGCTGCAAATTTTTTCTTTTGATCAGAATTATCAGCCTTTTTTGGATCAGATTTGTTCTCTGTGTAATAGGAAGAAGGTTTTGTGCCAAATTGTTTACGAGGTGTAGTGAGCTCCATACTACGAGCTTTCCTCATGGCCTCCTGTAAAGTAGGTGGATCAAATGCTTTTATCCAACCTTTCATGGGTTCAAAAAGACCCTCAATAAACAATATGATCAGCCTTCTCTCTGAGATGCCTGTCACCATTATGGATAGTCTTTGGAACTCTCCAATGTACGATTCCAAGCTACCCAATTGTTTTAACTGTGCTAGATCCTTGAAGAATAGTTCAGGATCACGTCTATCAAACCTCTCTACCAATCTATCAGTGAACTCCTGGTATGAGGTAATCCGGTCATGGTGAAGAGTAGCCATGCCATGAATCCACCAGTCATGTGCCATGCCATCAAGATGTAGAGCTGCAAATCTAATGGCATCTTCCTCTGGCATTGGACGTAGTGTCAGGAACGTATCCAATTTACTCACCTAGGCACGTGCTGTAACTCTGCCACTGCCATCATAGTTCGCTAAGGTAAGCTTATTAGTAGCCTGTCGTAGATCATTATGCTTGTATCTAGGCCTCCTGTCATTCCTATTCCTGGTGTGTTCTCTCTTCTGGCTCATAAAACAGTTGAAGTTAAGGTGATCCTTAACTCGTGGAGGCATTGCATCCCATTCATCATGCATAGTCAGGATGTTGTCAGCAAAGTTTCTTTCACCACCTTCTTCCACCTCCTCTTCCTCCTCAGCGTCATTTTTGACAAAAGTAAGGCGTGTGGCTCTCTCAAAGGTGCGTGTTGGAGCAATATTCCTGTAATGCTCTCCATGTATGCTACCTTCCTGATCTTGATCCAGATTCGGCCTTCTCAGAACTGTCGGGTTTTGCACATTGGTACTCAGTTGTTGGAGGATATTTGCCACTTGTTCTTGATCGGCCACCATTCCTCTCAATACTTCTCTAGCTTCCCTGTCTTCGTCATTAAGATGAGCATCATCATTCCTTTCAGCCATATTATCAAAGTCAAAATCCTCTTCTTGTTCGTACAATGGAATTGCCTGAAAAGGTTCAAAAGTGTTTCGTTGAATTCCAGGGCCCCTGTGTGTGTAGTGCCTGTCAAACCTGTTCTGGTGTGGCCGCATAGAATTGTTTTTCCCACAAGCTGGTAGGATTAATATGCTTTGATACCACTGTGATGAGCCCTGCTAGCGCTCAACTCAAACCCCAAGATTTCTTAAGTCTTAATGTATTTTATTTGTTTTTTTTAGAGAGAAAGTTTATAGACAGAAGAGAAGGGGCGCATCATATAAAAGCTCATAAACTGAGAAACAGAGCTAATTTCTACATAATGTAAATGCAGAAGGTATTATTTAACAATAACCAATGGATCACAAGTGCTAAACATACCAGAATGTTTCCAAATATTTTATATTAAAAACTAAGCCAACTCACCAGCCAAGAATGGTGAAAACTGGCATAAAAGGACGCCTAACCTCCAGAAATGACTTCTCCCACTCAGAAACCAGATACAATGCAGTAATAGTGATAGCCACCCATGATGAAGCTCAAACAGGAGCCAAAAGGAAAGCGCCCTAGTCTCTAGCTTCACACGCCCTTCTCCAAAGAGGCACAAATCCCAATGCAAATGGTACGGCCCAATGAAGTCTCTGAAGAATCCAACCTGTAGCTGCAAATCTGCTGAAGATGGCGACTTTGGATGAAGTAACCCTCTTCCTTATTACCAACAACTGAATACTAAATAAATAAACCCTGATTGAAGCATGTAGAACCTCTGTATGAAGCTCTCACCATTTGCACAAATTCGACTGGTCTCTCACAGTCTCAAAAGTGCTCAACATTGAAGAGACATCATTCTCCAATGGAAGATTGCTCAAAACCCTGATCACAGGAGAAAGCACAGGAGGAAACCAAAGGCAAAGTCGAAATAATCATGAATGATGTTCTCATTGCCAAAAATGCCTTTATACCAAAAAGGCACGCATTTCCAAGAGGATACGCCTTTTGCATCATTTAAATCTTTTAATATAATATTAAGTCCTTTTCAATAGTTAAGAACTTAATATTTGGCGCCCACTTAAATGATTAAGTGATTTAATTTTAAATCACCCTTTTTATGAATATTTAAGTGATATAAAAATGATAAAGTCAATTTGACTTTATAAAATAATGATAAGTTAATAAATAACTTAAATCACTTAAATAAGCATAACTTCCTCAAATCTCCATAGAATCCTGTACCATCAAAAGTTGTCAACTCCTGAACTGCCAAGGCCTGCTGTGAACCAACCATTGAGCTCTGGAAACGAGAACGATCAACTCCTCTAGAAAACACCACTGACCCTCTAACCAATCCAGCTAGCCCACGAGGGTCCAATATAGGGCTAACACACTGTTCCCGTGAACTGACTAGAGCGGGGACATCACACTTTTCGATACAATTCAACTCATGCATTGTGCCCCTGATTTAATCTGTCCAGAAGGAAAGAAATCAATCAACCTACCCCTAAAATTCTGTTTCATACAAAATACGAGCCTCATTTGCATATTCTATGTAATGTCCCGTTTGTCAAAATTAAGTTGAGTTGAAACTCAAAATGTCAATCACTGTAGGGGTTTGGGAATTTCGCACTAAGAAAGTGGAATTAAAATTATAATAAAGAGGATCTTTAAAATAAGAAGATTTTTTATAATTAAAATTCATTTTAATTAATTTTTTTTAAATATCAATGATCAGGAAGGAAATTTGAAGAGTTATGTCTTTTGGGAAAAAAATTATTTAAAAGAGGTCAAATAAGGAGAACAACTCATATTGATCAAGCATTCTATTTTCTGATTTCTGCTCCTTATTGAAGCATTGAAATTTGGTTCAACTAACATCTTACTAAAGCATTGAAAAGAAAAAAAAATCAGATTTAAAATTGAAAGATAAAAACCCACAATTACTTAAAATGATTTCACACAGAAATCATCATTATACAGATTTAATTAATATAAAAGGAACTGCCTTATATTTTATAAAATCGTATTCTTATTTATCCTTCCTGTATTTGCAACCAATTTAATATACATTTTGTTACCTTTTTGTGCCAACCGCTTCATATCCTATGATTGTTGTATGTATTCCAATCTGCTGAAGTTTTTAAGGCATTAAATTAATTGACACTGCCTCTGTTTAGGGGACAACCTCTGAAAAATACTAACGTCGCATTTGATATCGACATATTTTATGCTATTTGATTACCATTGATATTTAAATAGCAGCTATAATAGCTTTCCGTACGAAGTGAAGATTAATCGCAACCTTGGAAGGGTTTGATTAACTTTGAAAGAAAGGCAGTTTATTTTTATTTGCTATCAATGCATGATTTAAAGGTGACCGCAACATATTGAGGTTAGTAGCTGCCGTACGATCTCAAGTTGGGGTTAAGACTGCTGAATCCTTATGTAGCATCATATATATTTTGCTGCAAATAAAAATAGATATATTCCATAAAGTTATAAAAAATAAGAAAGGTTTCAAGGAATATTTATGTTCAAGTGAAAAAATTTATATTCTTTTTAAAATTATCAATTGTGGGCATCGTATTTAAATATGTAGTTTATTAAATGTTTAAGGGTCTAAACAAGTTGGAAAGTTTAATGAAGGATCTTATAATTTTTTCAAATTTGATTTTTGATGGTTTCATCACAGATTTATTTCAGAATCTAATCACTCAAAAACATACATTCAACTCCAACAAAATTGTATATAAAGGTTTCATATCTTCAAAAAGCCTACACACACTTGACCTATATTCCATTTGAACTATTACATTCTAACCTTTCAACCTCATTGTTTCCACATATTATATATGCAGAAAGGCTCCAAATCTTCAAAAAACCTACACACACTTGACCTATATTCCATCTGAACTGTTACATTCTAACCTTTCAACCCCATTGCTTCCACATATTATATACGCAGAAAGGCTCCAAATCTTCAGAAGGCCTACACACATTTGAGCTATATTCCATCTGAACTATTACATTCTAACCTTTCAACCTCATTGTTTCCACATATTATATATGAAAAAGGCTCCAAATCTTAAAAAAACCTACACTTGACCTACATTCCATCTGAACTATTACATTCTAACCTTTCAACCTCATTGTTTTCACATATTATATAATGCAGACAGGCTCCAAATCTTCAAAAAGCCTACACACACTTGACCTACAAAAAGCTATATGCATAAATTGCTGCCTAGTGGTCTCATCTTGACAGAATGCAATGCGTGAATGCATTCTACTGACTCTAGCACTGCAAAGTAATTCACTTAATCACCAAATCTCCCAAGAAGCTATAACTCACTAACATTTTTTTTGTTTTTAGATATGCATCTCAAGGTTTATTGACAAGACTCCCAACTTCAGCGGATTAGCAAGGTTTGGTTTTCTTTCAAGATTGGCAAAGAGGACGATGAAAGGATGTCCAGATTCACCTACTTAAATTCTGGGGGTACAGGTAGCATTTCAGCAAGCAAGATCACCAGATACACTTGATTGTACTTAAACTAAGGGGCATACGTGCCTCCCCTACTAAAGCACAAAGGAGGCCTACCTCACAAACTTGTATCCCCTTGGCCCTTAACTTAAAAACAACCTTTTGTTCCATCAATTTTTCAAAAGGGTTAGCTACAGCTTATTCACGAATAACAAAGATGTTGAATCAATATGCACATTAAAATGTGTCATCAAAAAGCACTGGCACTGCACATATCTCTCTCCAACGATCTTTTAACATTCCAAAAATTTATTGCTTACACATCCAAAACACCAAAAGCTCATTTAAGCTCATTTCTTACAAACACAATTACTACCCATCAGCAAATATGATCCATAGATAGAGAAAAACTTAAGTAATAAGCATCCCACCTATGAATATATATATTGACAGAGAATGAAACAGTAAAGTACCGAGAATCCCACCTGACAACAGCTTTCCGTGACAGTTAGGCAGCCTGAAACACAGTGGGGCGAGACCAAATCAATCTGAAATCCAAAGGGCCTCAGGACTAAATCAGGTAGAGGTGAACCCATCATCATGGCTTCTGGGACTTTGCATTGCAGATAATTCTGTGTAAATGAATCCATTTTGATTTATTTTAAAACCCAAATTTATTCAGGTATTGCTGTAAAACCCACTTCCGTGATGACACTGATTGAAGGAAATAACTGTCATTACAATAAAAATTGTATTTCTTGCGGTATGATGACAGATGATGGGAACGATATCTCTGTTAAAACCGCAAAGAAAGCGTGATAAGCTAGAATGAACCGTTCGGTGGTTCTCTTGCTCATCTGGACTTCCTATGTGCATGTCTTACATCATTTTTCTTCTCTAGGTGCATCTCACCTAACCGTAAGATTCTCATTTCCTTCCATGTGAAAAATTTATTTCATAAAACAAATATTCTTTATAGTTTCGTTTTCATTCTGAATATTTCACTGTTCTTCATGCCAATTACCGGGTCCCGCAGTTGGCTGGACAACAGTAACAGGCAATCAGACCAAAAACGTTTTTTATGTCTCTTACTGTATGGTCCCATGGGGGGCTTGGCCTCCGGATTTCACCTAAACAGGTGGTTTCATGAGAAAAAATAATTTTGCTACAGAATTAATTGGAATCTTTTTCAGCTGGTGGGAGGAAATTTCGGCTGGTGGAAATGGAGTGGGACTAGAAATTGCCCCACATGCTTAAGAGTACTTTTCTGCCACTTGTCACAAATTTGGAGGGAAATAATGTTTATTTATTAATTTTTTATTTACAGCACTTCATTCTACCACCAACTAAATTACACAACTAAATTCATGACACCACCAATTTCAAAATATTTTGTTAAAAATTTAAGCTCCGGATTTTTAGGAAGTCCCCCTCCATGAGACTGTGCCCTTAACTGTAGGTCACTTCCATCCTTAGATTGTATTGTACTTGAAATCTTAAGAGCAGCCATTTGCCCCCATGCTCGAGCCCTAGTCCAAGTGACAGGGTTGATTGTAAGTAAATTGAATTTTAATTAATTAATAAATATGATCAAAAATATGTAGATGAGTTTTGACAAAATATCAAATGAATGGATGAATTTTTAATATCAAATATTTTATGGGATTACCCATAACCAATCAAATCGAGAACTTTACCGTTGGAAGCTTCGGCTATAAGCTAGTTCCTAAGCTATTTAAAGAAGGTGGAAAACATAGATAATCACCGTTGGCCCAAAATTGTTGTGGAAGAGGTTTTAGACCGTAAGAAGAAAACATGGATGAAGCAAAATAACAAATGGCTAAGCAAATGGAACATTAGCTTGTATGAGTGCCCTAACACCAATAAAAAAATAAAAAAGTGTGTTGCAAATAAATTCAGGATTGTCATGTGGACAAAGTTGATTGGACGAAAGAAAACTCACTATGTCAAAGAGTTCAACCCAACTTGGGAGCACGATGAAAAAACCTACTTAGGAGCAGCTATTAAAGGTAAAGCAAGGATGTTAATTGCTCAGCTGAGGATCAGTTCGCACCATCTTAGATGTGAGACTGGAAGGTGGATGATATCTAAAGAAGCGTGGGAGGATAGGATTTGCACTTTTTGTAATGAAGGGGTGGTGGAGACAGAATGACACTTTATCATGGAATGCATTGTTTATGGGGACATCCACACTTAGTATGAGAGCAACTTAAAGGCTGACAATCTGCACGAGTTATTTGAGGAGGAGAAGATCAACAAGACTGCTAGTTTTTTGGTCAAAATTCATAGCAGAAGATCCAACATTGAAAAGAGTTTGGAGATTTCTTAGCTTTTTGGTTCTCGATCCCATAAGCTATTTGGTCTCGTAGAATGAAATTAAAATCTCTCATTCATTCATTCATTCACTGCAAGCAAGAAGTCCAAACAAATAGATTGTTCACATAAAACAAACTTGATTTCCTTTTTTTTTTGGATTTAGTAATTATACATAAAGAAAAATTGTTTATTTTTTTATTAATAATCCTGACTTGTTTTTAAGCGATAATTATAGAGTATTTTTTAATTAATTAACATCCATGTGTCTTTAGGTGGTGCAATGATAAGAAAATTATAACTACTACCATCTTTAATTAATTACCATCCTTGTGCCTTTAAAAGGTGTAATGGATGTGTTTAAGAAAATTAAGGAGATACATATATTATTTGAAAAGATAATTTTTTATTCAAATTTAATATAGTATTTATAATATATGTTATTAATTATATATAATGTTAATAATTTAGTTATATGTTTGAGTATTATTATAAAATAATAATAAAATAATTTATAAATTATGGTAAATAGTAATATATATTATACAATAAGAGGTTTAGTGAGAATTTTTGGAGAAGGCATGCATCGAAGCATGGTGTTTGAAGGAGGCTCATATTTTCATAATTAAATGGATTTATTTGTTAAACCTTGGTGTGTTGGGTTTGATCCAATAGAGGAACTTCTAGCTAAGATCCCAATTTAGATTGTCTTACTAGGTCGTCAATTGATTTTTGGAGATAGGACATTCCTAAATCAATTGTAGTGATTATCGGTAAACCTTTGGGACTATATTGACATACTCTAGACCAAAAGGTAGCTACTTTTTATTGTCCTTGTGTTGAAATAAATTTGAATAATCCCCTTCCAAATTCTTTGGAAATTAGATTGGAACATATGAATTGGATTCAACAAATAGATTATGAAGCTCTAACTTTCCAATGTTGAGTGTTTCATGATTATGGGCACTTGTAGATAAACTACTCAAAGTTGAGGGATAGTTCCCCTCATTGAGCTCCCAAATCATAGACAATTACCTCAAGGTGAAAGACAAGAATCTAATCTCTTTTATGAAGTTTCAAATGTAAATGGATTAATTCATGTAAAACCTTATGCTATGGAGAAGACTGTGAATCAACAATAGAAGGATAGTGCTCGAGGAATTTTTAAAAATAAAATTGGTGTTTTGGAGAGCTTTGAGGAAGTGAGGGCAATGGAACATGACAAGTTCCCATCTAGCCAAGAGGTGAACCCTTTGGATTCAAGTATTATCTTTGCTCTAGTTGAATTAATTTTATAGACCGAAAAACATAGATCACCACAATAATGAGACACTTTTGCCAAGGATAAGGTGCAAATGGATAGACCACATGTGGGAGAAGAATTAATTCTAACATAAATCGATTCCACTATCATGGATGGAGCTAAAATGGAGTTAAATGAATTTTAGACTATTATAGATCATTTGCATGATGTGGAGACCAAATATTATGGGAAAAGGAAAGCCCCTCCTATGCTTGGTCTTCAATAGAAAAATATGAAAAAAGGGGGAAATGAGAAGATGTCAAAGGCTAGAATGAAGAAAGATAAGGAAAAGGTTAAATTGATAGGAGATTCATTGGTTGAATCTAGAACATCAAAAACATTGGATTCTCATTTTTGTGCCTCTAAAAAATGATTGTGATATCAAGGAATCTTAGGGGTTTGGATAGTATCCCTCAACAAAAGGGTACTTGGGATTTGAATTGAGAACACATATTGGACATTGTATTTTTACAAGAGATAAAGCTTTCAATGGAGGATATGTTAAGTCTCGATATTTGGATAAGGGGCCAATGTTAGTGTAAGGGTGCTCCAGGCATTACTAGCGAACTTGCTTGCTTATGGGATGCATGTAATCTCACACCAGTATGGTTGAAATTTGGTAGATATTCAATCTCCATGATTGTATCTTGCTTTGATACAAAAGAAACTATTTTTTCACAAATGCTTATTCACCTATGGATTATCCTATTAAGGTGTTATTATAGTCCCATATTAGATACATTTGATCTTAAGATCCTTCTCTTGGGTTCTATCTTGATATTTCAATGCTATTAGTAGTCTGGAGGATAAATTAGGGGGAACAAGTCGTTTAGGCCCTTTTCCAAATTTGTTGAGATAATGTTTCTTTTCTCAATCTTGTTGATGTTAAGTCAAGTAATGGTTTGTTCACATGGTGTAATAGAATATGTGGGCCTTATGCCCTTTCTAAAAGATTAGACAGGTTTTTGGTCTTAGATCATTGGATGGGTAGTAGTTGGTCTAATTGCTCTAAGTGGGTGGAAAGGGTCAGACCATTGGCCCATTAAATTTTCTTCGCTTGTCTCTACCCCTAACAAGTGTCCTTTTAAATTTTAGCTTATATGGCTTTGAGATGCACATTGGTCCAAGTTCATAGAAAGGTGGTAGTTAGAAGGGAAGCTAGCCTATTGGTCATCTTTGTATTCCTTTTTCAAGAGACTTCAATTATCAAATTTAAACTCCAAAGATGGAATATGTCTTCTTTTAGGATTATATTCATAATTAAATAGCATATTTAGGCTAAGTGGGACAGAGTCACTTCCCTTATTAAGGATAAGGGTATGCTAGAGGAGTTGTTACGGGAAGAGAATAAGTGGTTTGTGGAACTATTTAAACGAGAGGTTCGTGAAGAGATATTTTGGAAACATAAATCTCGATTGAATGGCTTAAGAAGGGGATAAAAATACTTCTTTTTTCATAATTTAATGAATGAACAAAGAAGGGGGGATACTATTTCTTCTCTTATCTTTGCCCAAGGGAATCCACTAAATTATTTTCAAAATATTTATGTGAAAGTTTTTAGGCACTTTTCTTCCTTGTTTTCTTAACAAGATCCTCAAAATTTGACGAGGAGAGACAAGTGTTTGAATGCATTCCTTATTTGGCGCCTGAAGATATGAACAATGCTCCCCTAGAACCCATTTCAATTGAGGATTTGAGGATAATGGTCTTTCAAAATGAAGAAAGGTAATGCTCGTAGTCTTGATGTATTTCCTATATAATTGTTCCAATAATTTTGGAAAATTACTAAAAATGATTTTCTTGAAGTTGTTAGGGAGTCCCAAAAAAAAGCAAATGCTTAGAGTCATTCACTCTACTTTACTTTCTCTCATTCCCAAACAAGGAGTCAATTCTCTAAATTCCTTTCACCTTATTGCCTCATGTAATGTTGCATACAAGATCATTACTAAGTTAGTTGTTGAATGGCTTAAAAAATGTTTATCTTATAATTTCTCCAAAACAAGGGGTATTTGTGAAGGGAAAAAGATATTAGATGGGATCGTGATAGTAGCTAAAGTCATCCAGTTTATATCTAAGTCTAAGGAGAAATCAATGGTCATCAAATTGGATGTCAAAATCCTATGACAAAGTTAAATGGTCTTTCCTTTGACATTTGTTATTGGCTTTTGGTTTTTGCACTAAGTGGATTGATTAGGTAATGAGTTGTGTTACCTCATCTTCTTTCTTTGTGTTGATTAATGGTGCTCCTTCAAATATTTTTACAACTTTTAGGGGACTCAAAGAAGGGGATCCCTTATCTCCATATCTATTCATTTTGCTTGTTGAAGGCCTTTGCAAATTTTTGAAGTATCATAGAGAAAATGGTTTTATTTAGGGATGCAAGTGTTGTCAAAGTTTGGAGCCCCAAACCCATCTTTAGTTTTTGGATAACACAACTTTGATGGGATTGGCTAAACTTGGAGAGGCCACCAAGTTTAGGAAATATTTTAACACTTATCTCTCATCTTCTAGTCAACAAGTTAATGAAGATAAATTTTGTATTTAATTATTCAGTACTCATGACCTAATCCAACACATGATTGCTAATATTATTGATTTTCAGATTTGGTAGTTGTAGTGTAGAAAATTGTACTCCTTTACATTTTCACACTATGTTTGGGTCCCTTAATTAATTAGACTTAATTAAGCCTCTAATTGGCCTAATTATGCATTTAAAAGCCTAATTAATTATGTTTTCTAAAAGGAAAAGTTGTATTAAACAATTGCAAACATTAATTAAATTACCTTGGAAATTGAGTGTCCTAGATTTAGGTCTTAGGACCCAATGGGTCTCCCTTAAGTTGAGGACCTCAATATTTAATATGTTTTTGGCAGCATTTTTATGATTCAAATTCAAATTGCAATTGTCTACCTTTGATGTTTAATTGTCAGGAAATTAGAAAATCACCTATAAATACAGTCTTTTTATCAATTCAAAACATCTAGCATTAAGACAACTTTCACAAGAGCAAAAATTATTGTCAAAAGTGTTCAAAAGAAGATTTATTAGTCTTATATAGCAATATTCAAGATCTCAAGCATCATGTCAAAGTTATTTACATCTATTCGTATTTTTGGAGCTAACATTCCTATGTAGGTTTCAAGCATTCAAAAATCAAATCAAACATCAAGATCAACATCCAATCAAGCCATTTCATATGAGATCAAGACCTTGGAGAGATGTGTTAGTCTTCATTCCTCTAAGGGTTTTCATTCAAGGGTTTGGTGAGTTGCAACATAGTATTGTTCATGCATCATTCCTTCTATTCACATTTCATTTCATTTCAAGGTTTAATTACCAAAATGGGGTTTGACCAAGGCAAACCCCCATTCACCAAAAAAAACATTTTTTCTCCTCTTTGTGTGTTTGTAGATTTGTAGGTGAACAAGGATTGAAGATTGATCAAAAGTGCAATTTTGCAAAATTGTCAAAGTTGTCAAGCCACAAAAATTTAGATTTAAAATTTATTTTCAATTGTTGGACAGTGAAACTAAGGGCAAATAAAAGCTCAGATCCATCTCCAGAGGATCCCAAAAGTTGAGCAGAAAATCCCTACAAAGACTCATTCATCCTAGGCGAATTTGTCTTGGGAGGACACTTAGCAGAAGCTTTTGGTGACAGGTGCACAGTGTCTTACCCTTCTTAGATTTGTTAGAGGTTTTTTTTTTTCTAATAGTTTTAGGCTTTAAATTTATGATTCAAGTTTCCCATTGCATAATTGAGTTCATTTACTATTTTTAGTTTTTCTCCCCAAAGTGTTGTTCAAGCAAATTTTACCTTGTCCTCAATCATAAGGAACTTTGAAATATCTCCAATAAGGTTGACTCAACTAGGGTTGAAATTCAATCTTACCCTTTGGGGATCTCTATTTCCTAATGAAATTAATAGAAATATAGGTGCATCATATATCCAATCATCTCATTTTGGTGAACCTCACTTTTCTATGTTTCATTTTGGTGAACCCGATGTTCTTGCACTATGAATTTTTTGATTTGGAGTTCATTCAAACCTTAGATCTAATATTTTCATTAGTTTTTATTGCATTGAATTAGTTTGCATTTCATCTAGGGTTGTCCATATTGCATTATTTTGCATTCCATCTAAGGTTTTAAATTTGCATTTTTTATTGTTTAAAATCTAAAAAATCCAAAAAATGCATACATATTACATTGATTTTGCATAGTACTTGCATATTAGTGTACTTTCAATCATTTACATTAGAAAAATTATTCAAAATTTCATTCAAAAAGTTATCAATTTGTTCACTTTTTGTCCTTTATTGCACTTGCATTTAGACACCAAAATCTGGAAAAAATTGTCACAAAAACCATAGTTTGCAACTTGGCATGAAAAGCACAAACAATAGCTCATAATTTTCATTTTTCATTTTTAAAAACCCTGTACAAGGACCCATCAAAACCATATTTTATGGGAATTTTTGTGGTCTTCTACACTTCCCAGATCCATTGGTAAACCACTGTTTTAGTCTGGCAAATTTTGGGAATTTTTCGTTTTATGCATTAGGTTTAATCATCCATTTAGTTTAGGCATTGGAAATTAAAAAATTCGTTGCATTTTATATCTATAGAACAATTATTACATCATTTTTTCATTATAAAAATCTCTTGTTATCATACTTCATGTTCTATTTTTCGATATTGTTGAATATTCTAAGAAATTGTTGTTACAAGCATATTGATATGAAGTCTCTCCCCTCTTTTCTTGTTTTTCATTGATCCCTCTCCCCTATGTATGAGGATAACTTAGTGATAGAGAATACAAATTTGGATAATCATGATAATCACATTTGTTCTTCTCCCAATATCTATCCTATTTGTGAAGAAGATATTTTGGTGTTAGAAGAACCCATAATTGAGAGCCATGAGAATCCTATTTGTTTCTCTTCCCCTACCTCTCCTACTTGGGAAGACATTTTTGGATACAAGGATGAGACTATTGAAACATCCCCTAATATCATTTTTCCTATCTCTCCCATTTGTGAGAATGATTTGATACAAGAGGATGCAAGCATTGACAATCATGATATTCCTAGTTGTTCTTCTCCCAACACCTCTCCTACTTGTGACGAAGGTGTCTTGGTGTTAAAAGATCCAACCATTGAGAGTCATGAGAATCTTGTTGCTCCCTCTCCCAATGCTTCTCACTTGGGAATCTATTGTTCAACAAGATGATGCACTCATTGATAAGCATGAAAATAATAGTTCTTCTCTAGATACCTCCCCTACTTGTGATGAAGTTATTTTAGAAGATCCAACCATTGAATTTCATGACAATCTTGTTTGCTCCTCTCCTAAAAACTCTCCTACTAGGGAAGGTATCATGGTGCAAGAGGATGATAGCATTGATACATGTCTTTCAAACAGTAGTAATGTGGCTTCTTTAGATGAAGATGACTAGGTGACATTAGACACCCCTTCACTGGAAGATCATCAAAATAAGGATAAGTTTGTTGAGGTTCTAAATATTAGATCTCCCTTGATTATTAAACCTCCTAAGAGTCCTCTAATCATTGGACCTCCTAAGAGTCCTCTAATTATTTGACCTCCTAATATTCCTCTAATTATTGGACCTCCCAAGTCATCTCCTAAGCCACTTCTTATCATAGGACCACCACAACACCAACCAAAACCTCCATGAGCTATCTTAAATTTTTCAAGGCAACTTACTAGTAACAATTCTTAGCAGCAACTGAGCTATCATACTGTTTCTCATACGTATAACACAAGAAACAATAGGCAACCACAAACCATACCTACTTCATTACCATTACCTCAACCTATCTTGCCTAGTGCTCCTCATTTTCCTTTGCACAATGAAAATGAGTGTGATCTTGTAGAACAACTCAAAAACACTCCTGCTAAGATTTCTTTATGGGATCTCATTCAAGCTTAACCTAATTATCATAACATGCTTCAAAATTCTTTGCAACAAGTTGTTATCCCTCCTAGTGTGCAACCAAATGATGTAGTAGCCCTAATTCAAGGTATGAACTTGATCAACTTAGAAATTACCTTTCATCAAGATGAGTTACCTCCATTAGAAGTGCAAAAAAAATATAATGCTTTGATGATAAGGGCTAGTATTAACAATAATAGTATCAAGTGTGACATAAGACGTACTCTCATTGATAATGGTTTAACACTTAATGTTTGTAGTGTAAACCTTTTAGATAAGATTGGAGTGGACAAGAGAAAAATTCAACCAAATTCTTTATTTATACGTGGATTTGATAATGTGGGAAAACAACCGCTTGGTGCAATAACATTGCATGTTAAAGTTGGTAGGGTTACATTACACAATACTATTCATGTCATGCCTCAAGAACTCTCATATAATATTATCTTAGGTAGACCTTCGATTCATGCAATGAATGTGGTGCCTTCAATGTTACATCATCTAGTGAAGTACACTTATCAAAACAAGGTCTATACAATTAAAGTTGGCCCACAATCATATCACAATTGTTTGCAAATTGAAACAGGAATAACAAATCCTCTTGCAACATTGACACCAACTACAAAAGTGGAACCTTTACAAGTTGAAGATAAGGATAGGTGTCTTTCAATCGTAACAATTTTTTTTGTCAAAAGATGATTGGGGACCATTAAATTTCACACCTAAATTTGATGGGCAACCTAAGATTATACAATTAAATTCAAAAAAGGAGAAATAAGCTGCTATAGTATCCACACAGTCTATGCCATCAAAAGCATGTGAGTCCATAAATTTTATCAAATAATAGGAAAACAACAATTACACAACCACATATGAAGAGTGTGATCATGAGAAACCACCAAATCAAAAATAAATGGAAAAACTTTATGAAAGAGGTCATTAACTTTTGAAACAACTTGGTTATAATGGAAAAGGATGTGGTGCTAGAGAACAAGGTATTTGTGTCCCTATAGAGCCTAACACACAAGAAACAACTAGTTGTCTTGGTTATTGTCCCTTGAAAGAAATGAAAGCATCAAAATATTCTTTGCTTAATATCAATGTCATCACACAAAACGCTCCTAGGACATCTTCAAACACGTCTTAGTGATTGGGGTGCATTAGATTTTACACCCTCCTTTAAAGGAGAGTACAAAATCTCACAATATAAAGAGTCTTGTGTATGTATGACACCTTGTAGTAAGCAAGAAACATCTCTTTCACATAAGAAAGGAACATATTCTACTATTTATCAAGAGAAAACCTTGTTGAAGCTTCTCAAAGCTTGCTTGATATCTCTCCCTCCAAGAACACGAAAGAAATTTTATAACAAAATTTCATTTTGTGCATATCATCAAGTACATGGGCACTCTACTAATGAATGTAAGGCTTTGAGTAATAAAATTCAACATCTTAAGGATTATGGTGCTCTTCCTTGTGTTGATGCACCTATTTCCTCTAATTGATAATGATTTTCATCCTATCATGTTGCTCATCACTATGTGGCATTGGTAGCTTTATGTGTCTTTCTCATTGCCATTCATGGTGGTAAAATATTAGGTGCAACCATATTTCTCTTTGCAACAACATGATATTTCTTGGTGGTTGTCTTTTTCTCTATGATTGGGGGTCAAGGACAACTAGTTTTTGGGAGGTGTGCATTCTTTCCAAGGATCCCCTCTTTCTCCCTTTCTACTTAAAATACCAACATATTAAGTATATTAATATTTTAGGTGGGACCAATATTGTCCCTTGTTCATTTTTTGCATGTCCCTTCCTAGTGATGATATCATACATCTCCTAGGAAGTGTAACCATTATATTAGCTTTATTTTATTGACATTAGCACTATTTCATTTTGGCATTAACATTTTGACATTTCTTGCTTCACCTTGTTCATAGGAGTTGAATTTAGTGTAGAATTAGCAGAGCATATTGATCATGTTGTGATACCCTATCAAAGTTATCGGGGAGTATAACTTTTGGTATGGTTGACGTATGGGAGCATGTAGACCTAGCATGACTTTCCCATCGCCAATTGTCTTGGGGGCTCACCTAGTGTATACTGGATTGCATTAGCCCTTGTGAGTGTATTTATCATGGTCACCAAGAATAACACGACTTGATTGCTTGTGGAGCCATGTGTTTCATAAGTGATTTTACATCCTTATGAGTGTATTTGATGGACATGGCATAATACAACTTGCTAGTTCATCTTTCTTTCCTCTTTGCATTAATTTTGATATTGTGTGTTTGTGTATCTTGTCTTGCTACTTCATATCCTACATTCATATATGTGTGTTCCTTTGCACTTATGTTGATTTTCCATGGGATCTTGACCTTAGGGGTTGGTGCAACCTCTTTGATATTTTTCATCCTATCCCATCAACATCTGTACACTTGGACCTCTCTTGACACTTATTTGTCTACTTTAGTGTGAGTTTGAGCGTAGGGCTCATCCTCTCACTAAAGTGGGGGCTAAATGTAGTGTAGAAAAATGTACTCCTTTACATTTTCACTCTATGTTTGGGTCCCTTAATTAATTGGACTTAATTAAGCCTCTAATTGGCTCAATTATGCATTCAAAAGCTTAATTAATCTTGTTTTCTGAAAGGGAAACTTGTATTAAACAATTGCAAACATTAATTAAATTGCCTTGGAAATTGAGTGTCCTAGATTTAGGTCCTAGGACAGCAAATGGGTCCCCCTTAAGTTGAGGATCTCAAATTTTAATATGTTTTTGGTGGCATTTTTATGATTCAAATTATAATTATAATTGTTAGCCTTTGATGTTTAATTGTCGGGAAATTAGAAAATCGCCTATAAATACATATAGTTTGTTTTATTAATTCAAAACATCTAGCATTAAGGCGACTTTTACAAGAGAAAAAATATTGTCAAAAGTGTTCAAGAGCAGATTTATCAGTCTTCTACAATAACATTCAAGATATCAACCATCATGTCAAAGTTATTTGCATCTATGCATGCTTTTGGAGCAAACATTGTGATGTAGGTTTCAAGCATTCAAGCATCAAATCAAACATCAAGATCAACATCCAATCAAGCCATTTCATGCAAGATCAAGACCTTGGAGAGATCTATTAGACTTCAGTCCTCTAAGGGTTTTCATCCAAGGGTTTGGTGAGTTGCAACATAGCATTGTTCATTCATCATTCCTTCCATTTATGTTTCAATTCATTTCAAGGTTTAATTACCAAAATAGGGTTTGACTAAGGCAAACCCCCATTCACCAAAAACAAATAATTTTTCTCCTCTTTGTGTGTTTGTAGATTTGTAGGTGAAGAAGGATTGAAGATTGTTCAAAAAGTGCAATTTTGCAAAGTTGTCAAAGTTGTCAAGCCACAAAAACTCAGATTCATAATTTATTTTCGGTTGTCCAACATTGAAACCAAGGGCAAACAAAAGCTCAAATCCATCTCCAAAGGACCCTTAAATTTGAGCAAAAAATCCCTACAAAGACTCATTTGCCCTAGGGTGAATCTATCATAGGTGGACACCTAGCAAAAGATTTTGGGGATAGGTGCATAGTGTCTTACCCTTCTTATATTTGTTGTATGTCTGTTGCTTCTGATAGTTTTAGGATTTAAATTGATTATTCAAGTTTCACATTGCATAATTGAGTGCATTTACTATTTTTTAGCTTTTCTCCCCAAAGTGTTGTTCAAGCAGATTTTACCCTATCCTCAATCATAAGGAAATTTGTAAGATTTCCAATAGGTTTGACTCACCTAGGGTTGAAATTCAATCTTACCCTTTGGGGATCTCTTTTTCCTAATGAAATTAATATAAAGATAGGTGCATCATATATCCAATCATCTCGTTTTGGTGAACCTATTTTATTATGTTTCAGTAGCTTTTGATTGACTACTTGGGAGTCCCCCTTTCTTCAAGTAGTTTTAAATTTTTTCACTATAATAAAATTTTGGATAGATTTTGACTGAGGGTTAATCATTGGACCTTCTAGTGGTTATCTTTTGCTAGAATATTGACTTTTATCAAATTGATCTTGTAATCTCTCCCTATTCACAAGCTTTTAATTCTTTCGGCTCCTAAGATCTTTCTTAAGGAGTATGATGCTTTGTGCAAATAGTTCTTGTGGGTTGGAAGGTTGGACCATAAAAAAATGGAGCCTTGTTAGTTGGGACCAAGTTTGTAAACCAAAATAAAATGGACGTATTGATATTATACTATCTAAATTTAATAATCAAGATTTGGCTGCCAAATTATATTGGTGATGGTGCAAGAATCCTAATCAACCTTGGGCAAGGATCCTCAATTTCAATTATTTAGAGGGGTGGAGGATAAGGAGATTCCATGAATGGGATTATTTGGAAAAAGGATCTATAATATGGACCATAATTAAGAGAGAGGCCTCTCTCATTAAGAAAGGGTTGTTTTGGATTATTAATAAAGGCGATAGTACTCTGTTTTGGATAAACTATCTGGATGGTAACCCTCCAATTCTATCCTCCTTTCCTCAACTTCAACCCTTAAGTGAAGTTTCTCTTAAGGTTGGATGGTCAAGAGTAGTTAATTTTAAGTATTATATGTTAGAGTAAAGGTTTTAACTTAATTATTTTAATTAAGTTACCTTTATTCCTCTCTTAAGATTTCACTTTAGTTTGCATATTGTGACATTTAATAATTATATTAATTATTAAATGTATAACTATTAGGGTCACTTTTAGGGTTGCACAATCTCCTTTTATAAGGATTGATCATTGTATTTTATTTTCTCTATCTGATTAATACATTTTTCAGCTTTCAAAGCACCTTTGTTTTTTGTCTCGAATATCTTCTTCTGTGACAGGTTATTTACATGCAAGTGATCTTCGGGCTTGTGAAGTTGGATTTATCAACTTCTACATGGTATTAGAGCTCCAAGAGGCATATCTTTTGCGTCCAAGCTCTATTTTGCGCAAACGAATAGACGTTGGAAAGTTGGTTTAGTGTTTTGCACAATGATCGAACTTATTTTCCCAGATTTTGCCCCAAGTATATTTCATTCAGCTTTTTGTGTTCACAGTTGTCTTAATTACTTGGACATTTTGGCACTTGGGAACCTCTTGTTTGTGTCATTAAGCTCTATTTCATTTGATCTACATGCAGTAAGGTCAGTTTTCTCATATTTTTTCATTTGAAGAGTTATCATGGGTTTTTCTACTCACCCTTTAGTTGTTATTATGGAATGGGGTAATTATGAGTCATGGGCAAAGGGTATACTTACACATTGTAGGTGGCTTAAATATTTTGCCTTATTTGTGTGATGTCATACCTAAACCAACCACTTCTGAGGGAAAATTTGCTTGGGATTTCATTAGAGATCACATTGTAGGACTTATACTGTCTAGTGTTGATAATGACACTATGTGGGCTATATCGGACATTGATTGTCCCCAACCACTTTGGACACGTCTTGAGGAGATCTATGGAGAATCCAATCTCTCTCCATTTGCAGAGGATCCTGCTTTAGATTGTCTCTTACCCATTGTTTGGAGAGAGAATACACCCTTTGATCATGATACTTTAGAGGAGCTTGAGTATTTAGACACCCTTGCATGTTCTGATGGATCAAAGGCTTGTCTCACAGTTCCTACTCTTCAGATTGAGACTTCATCAACATCACCTGTTGTTCCTAATTTAGTGCAACACGACATCATTCATCTTTCAAACGTAGCTACTTTGGACTCTTATGTTGCAGACATATCTTTCTTGTTTGTGGAGTCCTATATTGCAAATTTGGAGGATTATTTTGAGGACATTCATCTCCTCTACCTTGATAGTTAGGTTATCATTGTACGCCCACCATTATCAGTGCATTCAGAGGTTGCATTTTAGGAGACTTCACATCAGTTTGGATTTGGCATCATTTGTTTAAGTTCAGACAGAGAGATTCTTCAGCATCCGATCATGGCACACATCTTGAGATAGATTGGTTCATCACTCTTCACAAGGTTTCTTTGACATCATCCTTTGGATCCATTTCTTCCCAAGGGGAGGAATATTATCTATCGCTTTAGGATTTTTTTTGGATTCTACATCAAGCATCTACCATTGTGACATGAGTTTCTTCATATTGGGGGGCCTTCTTGTCTCTTTTTATCTCTTCTATGGAGACCATTATATATGTACTTATATGATAGAAGTTGTCTATGGAGGGTATCATGTAATCCACCTCCTATCCTTCTTTCATTAGTGCATTGCATTCATTTCTTTGCATTCTATTTTAGGGAGGAGTTTTGTTCCCACTGGGTTTTCTCCTTTACCCCATTTCCTTTAGTTTGCATTGCATTTGTAAATGGGTACCTGATCAGGCCTAGTTGTCGGGACCCATGTTTACTTTCATGCATTGTAGTTACTTTTTCTTTCTTGCACATGTTTGTAGCTGCACTCTTGCTCATCTTAAGGGGGGGTGTTAGAGTAAAGGTTTTAACTTAATTATGTTAATTTAGTTACCTTTATTCCTCTCTTAAGATTTCACTTTAGTTTGCATATTGTGACATTTAATAATTATATTAATTATTAAATGTCTACCTATTAGGGTTGCACAATCTCCTTTTATAAGGATTGATCATTGTATTTTATTTTATCTCTATTAATACATTTTTCAGCTTTTAGAACACCTTTATCTTTTGTCTCGAATATCTTCTTCTATGATAGGTTATTTGCATGCAGGTGATCTTCGGGCTTGTGAAGTTGGATTTATCAACTTCTACATTATATTCCTCTAGGGAGGTCTTGGATTTATTGCTAGAAAGATGTGGCCTAGGGGAGGCTTTGTAGAAGATAGAAATACTCGTGTTTCGATCCTAGCCAATCTTCCCTATTATTCTCTATAAGAGTGATATTTCATCTTGGGGCCATGTAATTAATGAGATTATTTTGTTGTCCTTGGATATTAGTACTGATTGCAACAAGAAGGAGAGCTTTGTGTTGTTCCCTAGTGGAGGAGAACTTGGAATAAATGTTTTGGTCAAAATTTAATTTGTTCATATGGTTGCTAAATCAAAATAAATGACTTGCTTGGGATAACATAAGGAAAAAAGGCTTTTATGGATCATCTATTTGTATTATTTTTGCTTCAATGAAGAAACAACTAACCACCTCTTTTCCAATGTTCTTTATCTATTGTGATCTAGAATTTATGATGGAATACTTGGCACAAATTTGGGTTTTTACCTTCCTCTTTTTTAGGGTTATGGGATAATATGGGCCAACCTCTTAATTATGATTCCTTCCTTATAGGGGCTTGGGGGGTCAACCCCTCTTTGATCCTTTGGAAAATTTGGCTAGAGCGTAATAGACACATTTTTCAAGGGTGTCAACACATAGATTTACAAGTCTAAAATAAGTTTAAAGGTATGCTTAAAGAAACAATTGATGCCAATTTTAGTATAGATGAGTTATTGACTTCCTCAAATGGTTGAGTAGCTCAAATTTTAGAGCTAGACCCTTCTAAGGCTTCTCAAATAAGGTGGATCTTAGACAACATTCCTTCTAGAAGGTGGATAGATTTAGTAAGTGGTCATCTTTGCCTAGTAGTTTCTTTAAGATTAACACAAATGGATTTGTGGATGATGATCCAAGTGTAGTAGGGGTTGGTGAGACTGGTTACAATAGTGTTCAGGTTCTGCTTTTTTTTTCCTTCCTATGTTTGCTTGCATACAAATAATCAAATGGAAGCCTGGGCAATTTGTAAGGCTTTAGAGAAGGTCAAAAAACTTAGGTAGAAATTTTTTATAATTGAAACAAAATTTATGATTTTAGTTTCCTTGTTGAACCAAAGAGATTTGCAAGATTCAACATAGAGATTGGTTCAAACAGTCAGGCAAATTCTTCTTGTTAAATTTTTTTATTGTGTTTCTTTTATCCATATTCCAAGGGAGTGGAATAAGGTGGTTGATTTTCTACCAAATGTACAAGTCTTGGGTATACAATTTTTCACCATTACAAATATATATCTTGTCAAGGTGAACCTAAACACAAGGGAAAAGTGCAACTTATGCAATTATGTGTGTGTGTTTAGGGTATGCAATTTTTACCATCAATATATATGTATCTATGTGTATATATGCAAATATACATATATATATATATATAAATATATACATAAATATATATACATATATATATGCATATGTATGTATATGTTTATGTTTATATACATAGACACACACATATACGTACATATATATACATCTATATATGTACACATATGTATGTATTATTGGTGAACCATCCATTTTCAATAGGTTACAAAGTATTTTACCGATTCTAATGTGTTTTCCCGCATAACCAGTACCGATAGGTTTGTTCGCATTTGTGGAAAAATCTGAGCCAAGTGAACTCTATTATTTTATATTGGCCCAAACACTTTAATTTGATTCCTATGACTTCCTTTGTACAAACTGTTTCAAAGGATTCTTTTGCATTTGAGGAAATTTCAGTCATCTAGCTTTCAAGAATTCTTTATTTGTTTGCCTCTTACGGGAATTTTTAACCACTATGGGCTTTTTACGACCATTTGAATTTTGTGGATATAATTTAAAGTGCACTCAACATTTAAAGGTCTAATTAAGTAGTTTAGATGAATAGTTTTGATGATGACGTAAGCAGACTTTAGCATGATAATGACATCACCATGTACAATTGTGGAGTTTCATCGGCCTATTAAACTTGAAGAGGATTTTCTTATATGATCTATTTAATTTTGGATATTTCACTTACATTTACATTTACAAACTTTTAGATTGCTTATGCACTTGCGGGTTTTCAACTTGCTACTCCACTTTGACATTTTTGCAATAATTTAATGGTTGTAATAGCCAAGATCGGATCCAATTTGAATCCCTAGCCACCAATGGATAAAATAAAGATTAATGCATGCATTTTGGGATCTTTGGGAAGTTGTAGAGGGGTGGTTGAGATTAAGGAATGATCTATTTTATATTCTTGTAATGTAATTTTCTATCGAGCCTTAGGGTTTTGATTTTAGTTTTTTTATAAATTTTATTTCATAGTTGAATAATGTATTTGGTTGTGCGATTGGTAAATCTAATAGAGTTCCCTCATATCAATTTCATCATAACCCAATTATAAGTGAAAATTCACAATCAAAAGATAGTCACCATTATACTATTCAAAATTCAAAGAGTCAATACATGTCTCCTATAAAGTCTCAATCTATTGTATTACAACATACATTTCTTCTATAATCAATCTTCTAAATTGCCAACCTTCAGTATATCAAATCTCAATCCTCTCAACCAACCTTAGTGTTGGTGATTTGAGTTGTAAGCCCTAAATACCTAAGGTTGGATAGTTTCCCAAGTGCCAAGGGTGTCAAACCTATGAAGAGTATCACATAACCATTTTCAATTTTGGGTAGCTTAGGACCAGTTGTTGAGGTGGACAATACCTACTTCACTTCTAGTTCTACAAGACTAAGGGGGTTTCCCTAATGTGTTAAACTAATTGTTACTACAAGGTTTGAATGATTACCTTATTGTAAACTATACCCATTACACAATGTATCACTATACATGTGTCGCAATATATTTATGTGTTAGATTGACAATCAAGACTACAAACCTTTATAAAATATAAAAATAATATTGAGCATAAATCTTCATGATATGGACACAAAAATCACTATTGTTATACACTTACACCTAAAAGATGGTAAAACCAATACAACACAATTGAAATAAAATGAGTATAATAAAATTGTTTTAATATGTTGGGGTGATTATAAATGGAATCAATAGAAGATTAGTGTCATTTCCATTAAGTAAATAGAGTCATGAATTCATCCAAAACATGTGATGATTGAAATATCGATGTGAAACCTTAATGGAGATTTTTTGAAGGAGCTATATCTTGTAGAATTCATAAGAAAACTAGGTTCTACATATACATTCAACAAAATAACTAAATTTATACAATATTAGAATATTCTACTTAGTAATCTATAGATAGACCTAAAAAATTCCTTTATTATTTATTAAAAGACACCATACAAAAGCTTTACAATATTTTTATAATAATTTGGTTAGCCAACTAATCACATATTCATCCAAAAATAAATATAATTTTAATGGAGATACTCAATAAAATTTGATTCCACTCTTTAAAATTGTTCTTCCAATTTTACAAGGATTTCATTACACATTTGGGATGAACCCAAATCATCAAAATATAAAAATGTATCTATTCCCTTCACTAGACTTGAAACCCTAGCTTCCTAGAAGTATTTTCTTCTTTATTCCTCCCCAAATTGATTTTTCTATATTTTCAAGAATGAAAATGAAAGTCCTTATATACCCACTACAGGTCATGCCAAAGTGGTAAGCATGTGAAACTTGCATGAATATCCTAAAAAAATTACATCATAGTAGTTGTACATGGCATCTATACCCTAGTTGTAATAAATATTATGGATCAAAAGTGCATTTTTAGGATCTACAAACATATTAAATCACATGAAAAATATTCCTTGTTTATTTTCCATAGATTTAAACATTAACGGTGTGATGATTTGTGTGCAAGGACAAACAATCACCCAACAAACTACCAAAATATAACCTTGGGATGGAATGCCAATTATTGGGCACTAGAAACTTAATATCTACAATAAATTAGGGTATGGGAAAAGCATATTTTCTCCTTTGGATTTGTGCCAATATGCATAAGGAATTATTTCTAAACACCGTTGGATCTAATTTGGTGGTTGGTACAAATTTAAAATGCATTAATGGCACTCATGGGTCATTTTGTGGGTAGGTGTGAATTGCAACAAGAAATGAAAAGAGTTATAAACTATTGGGGGTTGGAGGAAACGTGTATTGCATGCTAAGATCAAAGTATTGAGGAGTCAGGGTTGGCATGGAATTTATGCTAGAAGGGACAAGGAAAGGGGAAGGTTGATAGATTGATGACATGAGCATGACATCATAAAATTGTTGGCATCGACATAATATCAACAAAGGGATCAAAATTAAAGTTTGGAGGGAACACTATTGGATACTAGAGTAAGGGAACTATGAAATTTTGACTCCAAAATGAGTTTACCTTTAAAAGCATCAAGGTCAAAAATTGGGAGGATCACTGATGGGGTATTGGAGTAAGAAAAATCCAAAATTTTGATGGGAAGATGATGTCAACATGACATCATTAGGGTATTGATATCAACATGATGCCAACTTGGAATTATCCAAATAAAGCCTATTAGGTGAAGGTATCAAGTAACAACATAATCCAAAAATCTAACAAACAAGGGTTTAGAACAAAGTGGACCTTCGAGATGCAAAGATTGGAAGGGATGCAAAATAGTGAAAGTCCGAAAAACTTAGAAGAATTTTGAGAAAGGCTTAAGGGAATGGCAAGATGTTATAATTTTGGGGAAGATATGATTAGGATGACAAGTTCAATAAAGATGGATGGATCCAAAACTTTGAAGAGGTGAAAAATATTTGGGCAAATTTTGACAAATAATAAAGCGACGTGTCAAGATGTGAGGGATGGATAGAGGGAGGTACTTGAATATGGAATGGTTAAAAGTCTGACTCTAACACAAGTATTAATATTTTTTATGACCTTCAAGTTTTGTGGATCAGGGATGTCATAGGAGGTATGATGTATAGGAAATGCTAATTGTCCAAAAGCTAACAACTCAACACAATTGATTTTGGAAGGATTAGAATGGGGAGTTAGGATTGGTAGGGCCAACATGAAGGTATGAGAAACCTTGAAACTCCAAAAAACACAAACAAATGCTAAGGAAAATGCTATGAAAAATCTAAACTTAGAATTTTGTGGATTTTGGGCACCAATTGACATTTAGGAGACCCAATTAGGATATCTCGGTGTAGTTATCAACAATGAGTGAATAGGGTCAAATGCACACTTATAGAGTGGAACAAATAAAAAATGAGACACATTAAATTAGGGTTCCTACACTTCACACGTTCACATAAGAAGATACATATAGACATTATCATGCAATACTAATCCGCTAACTATCCAACCAACTCATGGAGTACCAAGAATCACACAACTATATTATAACCATACGATGATATTAACATACTACACATATAAGTAAATATGATCTCTCCACAAATTGGAAAGTCAATGTGTCTATGTAGCCATTGATGCACACTATTATTTAATAGTTGCTTACTTAATACTATTGATGTGTACAATTATCTCATTTTTATATCCACCACTACTAAAACCAAGTTTTTGGTAACATATACAAATTTTTGACCATTTCTAGTTGCTTTTGGTACCTCATAACATCCTCTTGAACCTTATCATATCCCTATATTACATTGCATGCATTCTAACTCTATAATATGTGCAATTGCATCACTATTCATGCATCCAATAACACTAAATTAGATATATAGTTGTGAGTTCTCCTCCAAATTTCTTGTGATTGCTATCATAATATCACTACATTTAACCCAACATGTATACTATACTAAAACATATTAAACTTAGTGTGTCTTACCATATTACATTCTATAGCTACTCATAATTCTATAGAGAAACTCTTTCTTTATGAACTCTCCATAGGTGAATAACACACCCAAGTTCCAATATTATCCTACTTGACATTTACCATATGAGAGAGTGTGATGTACAAATAAGAAATTGACCTTATATCTAGGAATGAGACAAGCCTTTCTCATCCCCACAATTAGGTTTTATCAAATAATTAGTTGCATTTAATTTATGTCAATCTTCTCCATCTAAATTTTCATGGTTTAACCATATATCTTACAAAATTATATTATATATCAATGTTCTTGGTTCTATCATGGTAAACTGTATTTATTGCAATATGAATTATGCTAGATGTGAATCACAATTCACCATTGTATGACTCATAAAACAAAATTAGTTTCATAATCTCATTAACCACACTATGTCTTTACAAGCATGTGTGATCACCATATATTTTTCTTCGATTGTGGATAGCATAAATATATATTTTTTCTTGCTCATCCAACTAAATAATTCACTAAAAATAATAAAAGCATAACTACTAGTTGCTATTTTTACTTATTTCCCATGTTCCTTACCCAAATTATTTACAAACCTACTCATAACTCCCACTGTGTGGGTAATGTTTGGTCTTATGAAAATTGTCACATACATAAGACTCCCTACTAAAATAGAATATAGAACATTTCTCATGTCCACCAAAGCCTCCATAGTTGTAGGACATTGTTCCAAACTCAATTTTGAACCAACTAGTAATGATTTACTTTCTATTTTTATCTTGCATCCCAAACATCCATAAAATAGTTTCAAGATACTTCCTCTAGTTTAGTCATAGTTTCTTGTTAGTCTTGTCCCTATATATATCTCTATATCAAGTATGTATCCAACAACACCTAAGTCCATGTCAAAATTACTAGAAAATCAGTTCTTTGGGTTCTTAATATATTATTTTTTTTAATGATATATGTATCATCAATATAGAACAATAATAAAATATGTTCACCTACCCACTTGTAATAAACAAAGTGATCAAAATTACTTATAACAATGCTCAACCCTAATAGGTGTGAATCAAAATTTAAATTGTGCATATGTGGTGAATCTATACAATAGCCTTTTTAACTTATACGACACTTTATCTTTATCTTTCACCTCAAATGCTTTTATCTTGTACCATGTATATTTACTCCTTTGAATCAGCATGCAAGAATTTTTTCTTTACATTCATATGCAATAGTTGTAGACAACAACATCCTAATAGAACTCATCTTAGCTATTGGAGAAAAGATCTCATAAAATTCAATTCCCTCCACTTGTAAATATACCTTTTCCACCAAATGCACCTTGCCCCACTGAAGTTATCCATCTACTTTGAATTTCTTCTTGAAAACCCACTTATAGGCAATGGGTTTCCTATCCTTGGGCAAATATATCAAGTCCCAAGGATTATGTCAACATCCACTCTTCCATGGCATCCTTCCAATACTTCTTATCTTTAGAAGTGAGATATTATTCCAACAAATATGAATAACTATTAGTATAGGTTAAGAGTAAAAAATAGAAAAATACAGTGTACTATACCTATTAAGTGATCTTTTTTACCTTGGAGACATTACAATTATCAATATAGGTGGATAAGGATAGCCTATAGCTACAAGTTGATGCTATATTGATGGAGAGGAATGGGGATAGAGCTTAATGAGATAGCTTGCAAGGAAAAATTGATGGTTTACAAATGTAAGTGGATGTACTAAGGGCCAAGCAAGATAAAGTTACAATAGATTTGCAAAGACTAAGATAGGAGAGATACAATGTGATCCCTTATTGGTGCATAGTGGATGCCATAGGCCCTTGTGGAGGTTTCTCAAGTGAGCATGGATACATAATGGGCCATGTGAGAGACATAGTGCTACAAGCCTCTATATGAAAGGAAGTTCCAAAGGAACAAAGGGTAGCCTTATATGTGGAGTATTGTAGTGCATAATCTACACCATCAGGCTTCAAGTTGATATTAGTATTGATGTAGGGGCCATGTATTAGAGAGGTTCACCACCTCCACCTTTAAAAATTTATTCCTCCACATGATGGGAGAGGTGATAGCATGAGTCATATTTGACCTATATTCATGATGTATATATAATAAAAAAATTATGAGGCCACATGCCATTATGTATATGTATATGTGTGTGTGTGTATGTATGTATACATATACATATATATATGTGTGTGTATGTATATGTATATATATATATATATATATATATATATATATATATATATATTTGATGAGGTCACGTGCCATGATGCATATTAGGATGACTACCTTATTCATTAGAATTTTTTTGTACATGCAATGTTTGATGTATATAGAGATCAATTTTTGATGGGGAATATTTTATTGTGTTGATTGTTTTGATTTGATATTGATTATGTATTGTATTCTTGTGTATGTTTTATGTGATACATGATTTTATATTTATGATGAATATGGTCATGGTTATAAATTTTTTTGCTCTTCATGGATGAACTCATGTTTGGTTATTGTTTATCATGGATGTGATTTAATTATGGCATACAATTTTATGGATTATGAGTTGGTAATCACTCCCACTTTATAATAGAACATGATGATAGTATTTAGAAATAATAATGATATGGATATGGAATACATAGTACAATTATTTTATTACATTTTTGGATGATAGGTACATGTTTATATAAATAACCTCCATATGGTAACCAATCAAATTTTACTATAGCGTCGACCATATACATTATGATAAGGATGTGTCTAGTGCATGAAGGATTGATATAAAATAGACAATGCTACTAGCATCATTTCTTAGTGGATACTTTGTCAAGACATGTCATAATATGAGATTATGGTAGTCTTAATATTGTGTATTTTGGAATAATAAAGCTAGGTTCACAAACAAACAAGTACACAAATAAACATGCACACACCTCTATCTTGGTGGAATTAGGAGCTAGGGAGGTTGGTTGTCAAGATAATACTTAGTGAGAAAAAATGATGAAATGATGTGTCTTGGGGATATGGGGATATTAGTGGTTCTGAGCAAGGATTTGTCTTAAGAGATGTACATGTTTCTTAGGTAGTTAGGCAAAGGTTGTGATATTTTTTGTAGGTGGGTTTTAGGTAATACATAGAAATATGTTGAGTGTGATTAGGTTAGATTTATTGGCCAGGGAAATGAGAATAACATCCTAGGTACTTTAATTTAGTGGTATTCCATTGGGGGCACATAGGCTATGTGGGAAATTTCATACAAGAATCATATTATGTTGTTGGGGTGGGGGCATTGGGGTTGGATACAAGATGTGAGATGTCACATTTTGATGATTAATTATTTGATGCATGAGAGGGTAAGTGTTTGAGGGATATGAAATTCTTTGAGTAGGTGATTTCTATTAGAAATATGATGATTATCCATCTAAGGATAGGTTTTCTAGGGTGGTTCCATGAGGGTGGATGTTTGCATAAAGTGAAAGGGATAAATGGGGAAAATTTAATGGGTTCATTCCAATCATGATTCCATCTAGTTCTCCCCAGCATTTAAGAAAAACAAAGAGATGAAATGTATGTGTGGAGTGGTAGATAAGTTAGGTGTATTGCATGTATGCGAGGTTTGTGAGGGTGAGTTAGCAACTTTAGCAATTTTGATGAAGAAAATTAAATAAATTAGGGCAGGCCTACATTGGGGTTATTAAGGATGAAGGATTTTGTAATAGGATAACTTATAGAAATGATTATCTAACACCAAATATGATGCATGTAGATTACTTTTCATCATGGAAATTTCCCAAGGAAACTTAGGAATGATTTTCACAAGAGTGAATTTTTTCTCTTTACTTGTTTTTGGATTTGAATGCTTTTTATTTTAGAGACTGTGATTGATAACTCAAGCATGGAACCTATTAAGGTGCATAATATCCATAGGGTTACCCATTTTTTATCTCCTAATGTAGCCAACCTACATGGTATTGTCATGATATGACAATGTCATCCTCCTTTGAGTAATCACTTTGCTAAGATAATTCCATTAGTGTATAATCCATAAATTTTATGATTATCTTTGATAATTGAGTTAGATTTATCAAAGTGTGAACATTTCAATAAAGTTCTATCATAGCCTTTATGATATAGAGTTTCTCCCAAGATATGTTGGATTCAAGATTTAGAGTTGTTGGGTTTGGACTATGGGCTTAGGGAATAAGATTTGGGATGTTTGATTTGAGGGATTTAAGATTTTGAGAATTTTGGGACTTTAGATTTTTGGAGTGGAAGTTAAGATATTTGACTTTTAAATTGGTATTTAAATTAGGACAAATGTAGTGATCTCACACATCATGATAGACCTTATAATTGCATGTATTTAGAACCATTATAGTTACAAAGGTGGAGCACACCCTTTATATAAAAAGGGTTTCTTTTGAGCTTTAGTTTGATATTTTATCTCTTTTTTCTTTGGGGTTGAAACTATGTTTTTGCTTCCTTTTTATTTGTGGACTTATGTTTCCCTTTCAATTCATTCAAAATTTTATTTATTTTGATTTTGTACTTATTTTTTAGGGTTTTATTTATAAATTTATTTGGTTTCTTTTAGATGCTTTGCTTCATATTATAGCTCATCAAGATTAATTTCAAAACCTTTGTGATGATCCCTTGGTGGGTTGCTATTTTGTAGTCCCACGATTATCATTAATTCTTCATCATTTTGTAATAGATCATATGATTCATGATTATGTTAGTCCCACTCAAGGGTTTCAAGGTAATGGGGAGTAAGTTTTATAGTAAGGATGACATTGCCATTAAATAATTTTATGGCAACAAGATCATCATAAAGGTTATGGATGGTTTGTATCTCAATACCCTCATTAAAAGATAATTTTGCAAAGGTTGTAAAGGGATCATTAAGCACATTGAATTTTTAATCAAGATACATGTATGATAGTCCCAATGTATAGGCTTAATAACTCCTTATTTATGCAAGCCCAATCCTTTACCTTGACATTTCATAACTATGTTTTTTTTTGTAATAGGGTACTCATTACTTTTAAAACATGACATTATTTCATCTTCATTATGTATCCATGAATCATTAGATATTTCAATATTTTCATCTTTGAGGAAACCATGTTGAATGAAAGGATTAAAACCATCCTACAAAGAGACTTTCTCTTTCTTCAGATGCATGTTGGGCTTATTATGAATGAGGGGGAAATGGAAGTTTTCCAATATGGAAGGATTCTTGTATCTAGTATTATTCACAACCATGTTCAATTATCTTTATGGTGTAAGATGATTTAGAAGATGATTTTTTATGATTATGATTGGTGGAGGTGGAAAGAAGGTCATTGAGATCTATGTAGGATGATTTTTTTTGTGCGTGATCAAGTATGGTCTCAAAAATTGGGCAATGAATTCCTTCCATATTCTTGCAATATTGGAAGGTGTGGGGATCAATATGGGCGTTGACTTCCATAGAATCATACAAAAATTTGAGTCATTAATGGCAAGGGGATGGAATAACCTACATGGTATAGACCCATAGTCAACTAAGAAAGATGTTAAAGAGGAGATTTAAATAAATATTGTGGCATAAGATCTACTACAATATAGATGATAATTCAAGAAAAATATTAATGATCCCCAATAAATACCACTTTATATTTTCATAAGCCTTGATCATGATAAATTGAGGATACAAAGCTTGCTCAAAGTAGCCTAGCTATTGCATTGATCATAGTGAGTAAATATTTAAACCGTGCCAATTTATTATGAGTACTCATTTTTTTTATGTTTGAAGAGGATGGATTTGATGTGGAGGGGACTATTATGGGATGGATCAATTTTATGCATGTCATTAGTACTAAATATGAGGTGATGGTTGAATGACAAATATCTAATAACCGCTTGTAAGTGTGATAGGTTGATATCATTGGGCACTCAAATTTTGTAGGACTTGATTTAATATATTCCTATAGGCATCAGGTAAATTAACCACCAACAATTCTCCACCAAAAAATTCACTACCAACAATTCATCGCCATGATAAATTCACCACCAACAATTCATCGCCATGGATAATTCATCACATTAACATTTTTTAATATATTTCCAAGACTTTGAGATTATATAGTTGTCATATGTATATTTACAATAGTACAATAATAGAGATGTATGATATTATTGTATAATTTGTTTACTTCTAGAATAAAATAAAATATATTGAAAATTGTTTTCATTTTTATTATCATAAATAAAATATTCTAATTGTATATGTGATGAATTATCCACGGTGATGAACTACTGGTGGTGAGTTTTCCACAAGATGATTTTTTCATTGTGATGAATTATTGGTGGTGAATTGTTGGCGGTAAATTGTTGGCAGTGAATTTTCCTAGAGCCATTCCTATAAGTTAGATGTTTTTAGGAGCTCCAAGATGAATACTTATGCAATAGCTCACTCAATATTTTTGATGAGGTCGCATCCTTTGGGACTACTTGAAGGAGGCCCTTGGATGGTGAGTTACCACATCTTGTGGTGATAATCATTAAATTTTATTTTTATCGTATTTACTTATTCATGGGATCTCTTGATGGTGTCAATGATATAATCATATTTGTGTGGATTTTTATGGTAGTGGGTATTATTAGAATGTATGTATTGGATTTGATATTGATTTTTCTTCTATGAGAAGAATTTTTTTTAAGCTTGGGGAGTGGATCTTAATATATTCCAATTTGTTTATTAAGTGATGAGGATGATGTTAACTTTAATTCTATCCCCCCTCTATTAATGATATTTTTGATGTAGTTTATAACTTCATGCACTTATTAATAATAGGAACATTGACCTCACGGTATTTTAAATACTTGTTTTCTTCTACCATGAGGGTTTAGGTTGATTTTTTTATATGGTTTCATTAGGGGGAATGTTATCATGTTGGCTTTAACATTTTTATGGAGTTATACCTCCACAAGTTCTCCCAATAGTGTTTATTATCATTTCTTTTTTTCTTTTTTTTACATGTAGAAGGGAATGGTGACTTTTAAGGGCTTCTATAAGTTCTTCACATATTTAGAGTTAGTGTCTTTGTCACCAACTACATTTTTGTTCTTGCTAAAGAACTTAGTTTTTTCTCCTTGAGTTTAGTTTTTCTTATGAGATTAAATCTAACAATTTATTTAGTAAATATCATCAATGGTGGATACCCAATGTACTTGAAAATGGAAAACTATTCAGATAGATTAAGGTTTATGATGAATATGAATGAGCTTCTTTTCTAATATGGGCCAAGTAAATATACTTGAAAGGTTATTTAATTGTTAGGGAAAGGATGAAAAAGTTGCCCCTACTTGCTTGGAATTGAAAATGTCTATCATTGTGAACTCATGTTCAATATTATATGAGAAGTGTTTGATAACTTTTTTGATGAGGTCATCAAATGCGGTAATAGACCCCTTGGGGAAGCATAGGAATAAATCTAAGGCTTGGACTCCAAATCATTGAGAAAAGAGGTGAAGCAAGTAGATTTATTCATAAGCAAATTCTTGGCAAACCATGTAAGATTCCTTAACACGTTCCTTTGGGTTACCCTTTCCTTTATATTTCTCAAAGTTTAGAATTTAAAGTAATGGGAGAAGGGAATTTATGAGATCATTCAATTAAAAGGATAGTGACATACCAATTTAATTATATATGACTTTCTTTATGTCCTATTTTATAATACTTTGATGACATCTTTCATATTTTATCATTCTTGACCAAATAAGGTGTTGAGATTTGTAGGTGGAGGTAGTATATAGTTGGCTAGGATATTTTGATGGGGTGATTGTTGATATTGGTTTGGGTTGATTTGATAGCGTGTAGTGGTTGGAATTTGATAGTGAAAAGTGTAGTAACTTGTGGTTGGGACTTTTATTTAGTAGATGTGGGGAATTTTTTATGTTGGGTTGGATGATCTAGGTATCCTAAATGGTTGGGGTGGAAGGGGTTGTCATGAGAGAGGAGGATATGAGTTGGGTTTTGAGTGTGATCATGGTTTGATTTATAGGTGCGATATTTTGATCTTGGTTGATCTTCATGGAATAAATTATTTGGTGTGGGCTGGTTGGTTGGATTATTAGGGGTGTTTATTTGGTTAGATGGTCAGATAGGAGTGTTCGTCTTATTTTGATTTTTTTTTGAAGTCATATGAGATTACCACAAGTACTTTGGTGATGAAGGTTGCATCTTATGTTGAAGTTAATATTTTTTGGATGTTTTATCTTTGATAATGAGATAAATTTTAGAATTGGCCTTAATGTTTTGGTCAAGGTGATGGTTAGTATGGTCATAATTTTTGCTAAGGGTTTCATGATAGGTGGCTTGGTCATTGTTATGGTCATGATAACGAGAGTTAGTGGACACTATGTTGTTGAGATTTAAAAGGTTATAATTAGATGATAACTTGGATCTTGACTCAATTAGGTGGAAAATTATATCATTTTATTTATCTTGATAAATTGATCAACTAAGACTCATCCCTATTTAAAGTTAATAATTTTTTGGTATTCATTGGCATACTCACTTTTATTTTGTGCATCGCAATCATTACCTCTATCATGTGGTGATGGTTCTCCCAATATGAGTTTTGGACCGGTGGAGGTTTGAGAAGTAAAGATATTTCCTCATAGAATACTATTTTAAGTTTATCTTTTCACCTTGTGATAGGTGGCATACACAATTATCTTGATGATTGATTTAATTTTTTGAATTTTTGGTTTATGATTTTTAGGCTCCAGATTATTTTTGCATTATTGGGTTTGAATAGGTTAGATTATTGTGAGAAATTAGATATTAGGTTTTTAGATTTTTGGATCATGAATTTGATTGAATTCAATAAAGTTTGGATTGATGTTAGATTTCGGGTTAGATTTTTGGAATGGATTTGGGATTTGACTTTTGGATCAATGCAAATTGATTTAAAATTAGATTGGAGTTGGGATTTTTGGAATTAAGGTTTCTCAACCTTAGTATTTTCCTAATATATTTTTTTAATTATTTATTATTAGCATGTATTTTATTATTATTTAATTTAGCCTCACTTGGAAATGGGATATTAGAATTTGAGGTGGCATATTTTCCAAGTGTTGATGCCTTGAAATTCATGTTTTAAGTTGTCGTTAAGGTGGGTATACATCACAAATTTTGAGTACCCTATTTTGGAGGGATTCTATGATGGATGCTTATGACATGCAAGAGCCTATAAAAGGGGAGTTAATTTGGAATCTTGACCAACATTATGATATATATTTACTCTTTTCATGTAGCTCCATATTTGGGAAGTGGGAGTTACTAACCAGGTGCCCAAGTTTGGTGGATTATTATGACAAAATATGATAGTTGTTTTGATTATATGGGAAAAACAAGTTTTGAAGGGACTCAAAACCCTTTACATCAAGTTACATCAAAATTTTGTTGAGAAAATAAAAGAACAATTAAATCACTAGCAACAACCAATAGCCAAAAAATAGCCAACAAACAGCAAGAAAATAGTGAAATGACATAGCTAAAATAGACAAAACATAAGAGAATTAATTTAGAATTTTCAGAGTATTGGCCACCTCAATCTCCTGATTGTTGTGCAAGTTAACCATTTCCATCAATTCCTATTTTTATTCTTCAAAAGACTTCCTCAAACTAATACTCCTCCTTGTGCAAGGGCCTTTAGCCTCCTCTTTGGAACTATTCTTACCCTTCCCTTAGAAGTTTGATCCTTCTCATACATCTCTACAAAGTAGATTTGATCCTCTCGAAGTTGGTTGATTTTGTCTAGAATTACCTTTACCTTGAGAGAATCCACACAATTTTCGAATGACAAATGGCTAATCTACAAGAGCTTCTTGATATCCTCATTAGTTTCCTTGATATTTCTCTCCAACTCACAAAGGTGACTTTCACAATCATCTTTGAAATAAAAAAAAGAGCATTCTAGATCCACCATCCTCTCTATGAGCAAATCTAAAGATGTCCATTTTGGTTGATTATCCAAATTATAATTTAAGCTTCTAATTTTAATGTTCACCTTATTAAACTCCATCACCCATTTGGCAAGTTTGAAGTTACATGTGGCGCCAGTTCTAGCCATGTCTAGTAGCTCAAACATAGAGGTGTTACCTTCGTCGAGATAGGAGAAATCCTCATAAAGAGGATGGACATTTGCTATTTTAGTTTATCTAGGGCTAGATTCTCACCTGCAGCTTCGCTCTCACCCTTATCAGCCAAGGAATCCTCAATAACCCTGTCTCCCTCTTTGTTGGAATCTTGAGGAGGTGTTTTCTAAGCAAGAGAATCTTCCACAACTAAGGTATTGTCTGTAATGTCCTTCACATGTTCTGGTTCTTCTTGCTCACCCTTCCTACACCCTTTTGACTCTGACCTATGCATATTGGCTAGTCTCTTAGAAGCCCTCCGATGAAGCCTCAAATCTACATAGTCTTCCACTTGAACTGAATGCTCTTCCTCATCCTTCCCAAAATATTCTAAATCTAGACCATGCAACTCAACCTTCTTTTTGGTTGCCTGTCGTTAAGGCCCAACCTTATTGTGTGTAGAATCATCCTTTCTAGATAATGACCCACCATAAATTTTCCCATGAATGGTCAGTTTCTTGGCGAGACCCTTCTTCTTCAGAGTCCCCTTCTTCCTTTTTTTAGTGGGAGATTCAATAGGGGATGAGGATATCGCAACAGTATTTTCTTCGTCCACCTTCCATTCATCATCCCCATTATCATCAAAATTTGAGCTAGTAGAATGAGAATCAAAACTAATGGTTTTCTCTTTTCCCTTAATAGACTTGGTCAAAGTGTTAGCTCTCACATGCTCCATGATGAGCAAGAAAAGCCCTTCATGGAGCACAAGAGTCTTATGATTCTTGAGGTGAGCATAAACCTCCAGAGAGGAGAGGAGGAAAAATGAAAATGACACATGTAAATCATGTCTAAAAAGTGATTGAGTAAAGTGGAATGATGCCCTAATATAGAAAAAACCCGACCATCGGGGGTTACATACTTCATTATAAATTCTGCCACATCATCCCAAATATGCTTAAGTAATAGACGATCATAACCCTAGGGGGAAGTTTCACCAAGTTGTCTTTCTCATTGCCCTTAAAGAACTGATCCATTGCATCTTCATTACCTTTCCTTTCTTTGTAAAATTTGCACCCCTTCGTTGATAAACCAATAATAAAGGAAATGAAGTCTTCAGTAATATTGAACTTGATCATGTCCACCTTCAAGCACCTGTTATGCCAGCAACAAACAAATTTAATAGAGGCTTCATGGTCAAAACCATGAAGCCTCTCCAAATAAGGCATGAAATTCTTGTGTTTTAGAATCTATCAGACTTTGGTTTTGTTCTTCCATTTGTCACATGAGATGGGCTCGAGCCTACTCCTATCCCCACCCATTTCAACAATGCCAAACAATAGCAGGAACCAAAGCCCAATGGAACTTCTAAAAATGAAAATGGTCCCAAGGTTGGGCCAAACACAACCCATAAAGCATGTGGCATGAGGGGGAGAGATTATTACCTAATCACCCCTATCGAATACTCATGTATAGTTTTCGTCTTGTAATAATAGTTTATCCCTCTCAGGAAGGGAAGATTACTCTTCCCACAACTTAAAATTAATAAGATTGATAGCCTCATTTGCAAAGAAATCTACTAGGGAATTTCCTTCCCTATAAGTATGAAATACATGAGTCTCTTTGAATGACTGCAACATTATGATAGAATCATTAATGAGTGATCCAATCGTCCAACTCAAATTTTGGATGCCATTCAAACACCTCACAATGTTGAGGGAGTCACCCTCAACCCACACTTTAGAAGCACCCCTCTCCAATGTTGTTTTGATGTTGATGTAAGCAGCTTCGGCCTCAACACAATGATTGGTTTGGTTTCCCAATGGGAGTACCACCATGCTTAAGAGCCTACCTTCTTTATTCCTCAACACCCCCCACAACCTGCAGGCCCACGGTTCCCTTTGGTTGCCCCATCAAAATTAACTTTAACCCATTTCGAAGGAGAGTGCTTCCAAGTAGTATTCTCTCTAGAACTATTTCGAGATTTGACAAGACAAGATAATTGAGTGGTTAGCCTCCAATTGTATCAATCAAAAGATCATATCCAAAGCTATGAATTGATCAGAGTATCCCGAGAAGAATTCAAAAATTGGATAGAAAAGTTCTTAGCAATGGCCCTCCAGATTATAAGAAAAATAATATCCTCTTTTAGTTTAGCATCTTTGAATACTTTTTTTTTTCTTTTCCATAAGCCCCAAGCAATGTGGGGGGCCATAAGAGACTAGAACAACTGAAGAGAGGGGTTAGGTGAAGGACAATTCCATTGTTAAACAAAGCTTTGCAAAGAATCGGGAAAAACCTAGTCAAGGTTTCATAGAGAGAGGAACCTACTCCAAATGAGGGAGCCAAAATTACAGTCGAGAAAGAGATGAAAAGAATTTTTTGCATCACACTCACATAGTACACATCTATTTGGAATAGAAAATCCCCTTCTACAAAGAGTGTCCAGAGTCAAATTCTTTCTTTGCATCAAAAGCCAGAAGAAGATGTTAACCTTAGGAATGAGCAACTTGTTCCAAAGGTTCCCCCAGAATGTGAAATGATCAAGCTTCACTAGAGAAGTAATAAAGGCTGAAGAAATAAAGAAGCAACCACAGGCCCGAGGGGACCAAAACACACGATCATATTTCAAGAACAGTGGAATATGAATCTATTTTAGGAAGTTTTGGAGTAATACCAAGGAAGGATCCCAACTCTGCAAGTCCTTCCAAGATCCATTAATATGATAGTTGTTATATGCATTATCTATTTACTATTTTTAACCTATTTATTGAAATCTCAATGTGTGGAATTGAAATTTGGGTCAAACCTTGGATGTCATACCTCTAGTTGTTTCAACATATTTTATAAGAAACCATTTATGGTTTCTAGTTTTCTCATTGACTATAAATTGGGTATTGGAGTTATAGTACACATGTATGCATTTGTAGGTACTAAAACAATGTTGAAATTGGTATTCCTATTAAGAGCTTACAATACAAGTTTTAAATAATCTCCTATTAATTGAATGATATATTGAGTAGGATTTTGAGTTTAGTTTTTTTCGCTAAAAGGTTTTTCCCCATGTAAATACTAGTGCAATGTGTTCTATTGTTTAGGCCTTATATTTGTTTTTACAATTATTTAGATCATATTTTTTAAAAATTGTGCACTTCTCCTCTCAAGATTATTACACAAAGTTAATTTTTCTACCCCATTCTTCCATGCAAATGGTATCAAAGCTTGATCACCTTTGGTTTTAGTTGTTGGGTTTCTTCAACTAGTCTAGTTTTAAGTGGGAGCTTATGCATAAGATAACTTTGTGATCTTATTGTAGGAAATATAGATGGAAAGCACATTAGGGAGGATTGGGGTTGATTTTTTTGTGGTGCAAATTTTGAGTTGTGGAAAATAAAAAATGGAGGATCCATTTGTACATTTTGATCTACATAGTGTTATTGATGAAAAAGTTCAGACATGTAGATGCAACCATAACTACCCAATATGGCATTATAGATTGGAAAGCAAAGGGTCTAATAATATTATGTCTTGCATTATTTATCTTGATTAATGTCCATGTGAAGAATCTATTATAAAATGATTATGGTAGAATTTAGGTGATATTTATCAAACAAAGTCCTTGGTTAACAAGTTGTTTATGAAAAATAAATTATATTCCTTAAGAATGGAGGAAGATGGAAAAATTGTATATAACTTGAATACTTCCAATATATTGGTGGCCCAGTTGAATTAAATGGGTGTAAAGATAAGCAAGGAATAAAGTTGTCATAATTTGTTGTCTTCTTTTCTTACTTCATTAGATAGCCTCATAATGCCCACTAGGAGTATTTTTGTTATATTAAAGGTTGAAGATGTTGTTTCTTTACTTTTTTAAGAAATGAGAAGAAAGGTTTCTAGTAGTGCCAAAAGCTTTCAATGTTTGTAGTAGATCAAAACGAAGAGGTGGGAAGAATGATAACTAGAAAGAAAATTCAAGATCCAAGTTTAAGGGGGGATCTAAATCTCCTAGAAAGTCCAAAGCAATATGCTAGAATTTTGGGAAACTTGATCACTTTTAAAAGGAGTGAAAAGAGGAGAGAAAAAGAAAAAAAAGAGAAATTTGACTCTAATTTTGGATCCAAAAAGGAGGATGGTGATGCCTTATCTTAGCTTTGGAAACACATGCAAGTGATAATGTATGGTTGATTGACTCAAGTTCATCCTCCCATATGACCTCTAATAGTGATTGGTTTTCACAATATGAAGAATTTTATGGAGGTAAGGTGTACTTGGGTGATGATTCTCATTTAAATTTTGTTTTCCATGGTAGAGTACAAGTTAAATTATTGATGGTATAGTTAAGGAAAGAAGTGGTGTTTTTCATATCCATGGAATAGCATGAAACTTTTATCTATAAGAAAATTAATAGATGTTAGTATGTAGGTTATATTTTTTTGTTGTAGGTTGTAAGATAGTTAGATGTACCAAATTGGGTAGTTTTTTTAACTTGATGCATGAGGCTCAATGTAATAGTACTTATGATTGAGTATTTATCTCTTTTATTAGATAAAAGAGTGGTATCATCTCTAGAAGATATTCATGCTTTCTATGTAGCTAAGGGTGCTTTTTCTTCAAAGTCTAAGTTACTAAATACAATATTTTACCACTAGAGATTAGGACACATTAAAAATAAAGGTCTACTAACATTGAATAATAAAAACCATATCGAAGTTTTATCTAATTAAAATCTTGAGTTTGATTTATATGAACACTAATGTGAGTTCTCATATATTTATTTTAAAATTTTGGATCTTATTCATTCAAATGTGTTTGATCTTGTCAATGTTCCTCTAATTGCAAAAGTTATTTCATATATTATATTTATTATTGATTATAATATAAGGACATGAGTTTATTTTCTTAAAATAGTTTTTTGTTAGGAAATAATGCATAATACCAACATTGATTAAATTCATTTCCTACATAACCCCATGAGAGAAAAGCATGCATACAAGCTTACATAAAACCAAATTATAAATAAATCAAAATAGACAAGCCACAAGATAACACAAGATATACCCTCAAAGAACCCTTGAGAGGGAAAAAACTAGCCTCCAAAAGCATCCATACTCCATCTATTATTCAACAATAAAATAATACATACACTTACAGAGTTACCATGAATACTTTTGGAGCATAAAGCCTCTCCAGTGCATCCTCCATGTGTTCAAGCATGAATCCACACATCCCATGCCATGCTTCACATATGCACTCCTTAGAAAGAATATTCAATAATGACAACCCACTCACCCAACCAACCTTAAACACTAAACATGTGTTTGCTTTTATAGATATAAACTCACACAAATACAACCAGGTGGTAAAATAGAACCATATTCCATAAAACCATGTGAACACAAAACTGTTGACCCATCATTTAATTAGATACTAAGTTTTCATTTTATTAGATTCTTTCCTTAAATATTAAATTATTATCCTATGTTTCCCACACAAAATAATAAAGCAATGTTACAACTCAACTTTATAATTGGCCCAAAATAATTATCCAATATGGATAAATAAACCTCCTAGGTGCACCACAACTAAAGAATTATTTAATTATAAAATTATAAATAACATTTTATGTAATGGTGTACAACACCATATCCTAACATTCTCCCACTTGTTATACATTGCATAAGGGTCAATCAATGAAATATATCATCATAGCCATACATTTAATCACATGATTCTTCAACATGCTATCTTGCTCCATCAAGATACCTGCAATAAGACCAAAGTGACCACCATCTCAAGCAAGAACTCCTCTCATCCTCAAATGTGCCACCTATGGAAGAAAAAGAACATGCCAATGTGAAGATGCACCAATCCAAAGAACAAAAGCATCAAAACCAAGTGATAACAAAGGCTCCACACTGTTGTCAAAGGTAAAAACCCAAATGATCAAAAATGACATCCACAACACATGCTAATACATTCATACCTCCTAGGTATCAACAACATCAATAAACTCATACCAACATATGTGCAACCCATAAACCATAATCATAATCTCCCTATATCAAACTTGTCAATGAAGAACATACATATCCAGGAACTCCCATTGCATAGGTAATGTCAAATATGAAATTGATCAAGGCATATCAAGTTTACTAATCAACACTATACCCAGGTGTGATAAATGATCAAAACATGAAGTACCAAGAACAATCACAATGATCCGCACATGAAACCTATAAGGCCTTTCTAATGTTCAATCAACTTGGTGCTCATGAGTGGACATACAATTGAAAGGATAGGTTCCTAACTAAACAGTTCACCAAACCCTCATAAGGCTTCATTTAATTATCAATCGGGAATTCGTAAGATTTTGATGATTATGGAATTGTATGTGCATTCATGGACTCTACATGGCCTATATCAGTGAGTATAGGTGGTCTACACTTGTACTGGAAATAGTAAAGGCTAGAAAAGGAAAATAAAGTTGTTAATTAAAAAATAAAGGAAATAACAAAATATATTGCTTATACTGCAGGTACCTTTAGCTTAATATTGTAACTGCTAACTACTAAGACTGAACCTTATAACTAACTGATACCACTAGCCACTAACTTCTAACTACTTAACTTCTTTATAGATTAACTCAACGTGCTATTACATAGTGCAATTTATGCTACAAAATATCATTTATGGAATTCACATACATACAAGTAAGAATTCAAATAAATAGATACAATAATGAACATCTAATTTAGTAAAAAAATCAATATGGGTTGGTAGTACCTTGAGTGGCCCTTGCTTGAGTTGCTACACCCATAGGAAATGTCAACTACACACTACTAATCAACAAATCATAACAATAAACTAAAACTCCATTATTGCATAGAAACTAAACTTTTCATAGTCTGACAAGAATCTTTAAAATATTTCCCATTCAAAAGTACATATCCATTACAATTAAATAACATAAAACTAACAATAATGAATTATTGTATGGTAAAACAAAAACTAGAACTTAGCAACTAGATTTTTTCCTCAACCCCTGATCTTAATATATAGGCTTGGGAGGAGTTTTATTCACACAAGGACTAAAAATGAACTTAAATGCATATGTCCACTCTCCCTCAAGAATAGGGAGAGGACTAGTCTTTGTAATTGAAAACCATAATTGAAAAAAGACAAAAGAAGAGAAGTAAAAACTAAAAATTTTCCTTAACGATGTGATAGAGACGTGCTCCATGAAAATTGTCATGTCATGGCTTTCCTTATCAAAGTAGACTTCTTATTCCTCCTATCATCTTATTCGGTGATTTTGGTGACTCATGGTTGACCATTTCAATGGTCGCCTTCATTACTTCCTGGAACTGTTATGTTTTCAACATTCTAGATTCTCCCCTGCAACTACATACAATCCTTTTGTCTCGAGCTGGCAATCTAGTTGTTATGGGCTACAGTTCTTCTGGTTGCAAGAGGTTAGCTTCATCTAAAGTATACACATCATTAACAACCATGAATTAAGCATTAAATCATACCGAATTTCATGAATATTCACACATCCACACATACAAGTACCATCATACCATAATTATATTTCCACATACTAAAGTTTGGTTTAAGATGCATGAAAGATATAAAGATGTAAAAGTTATCTATGAACTTAGCAAATTGAAGTGTTAAAAAACATAAACTAAATGGAAGAAAACTAGCTATTATCTAGACCCATCATTCCCCCCAACTAAAGTATTTGCTTGTCCTCAAGCAAATTTTTAAGGCTGAAGATTATGCTATAGAGTTATTTCCCTAAAATCTGTTATAATATCAACTCCCTTTGTATGTCTTAAATAGTAGTATTTTTGAAACAAAAGCTTTGCCAACCTTATATTATTTTTCGCTTCCTCTTCCCCACATTTCTTCCATGTCCAATGTGGTACTCGAAAGAGGATAATAGGTAGATGAAAGGTGAGTGGAAACCATTTAATTCCATTATCCTTGGTAATGTCTATGTACTTATGAGATCTTTGGATAATGGCTACAAAATTATATAGGGAGTGTGGCTCCTATTTCTTCAACTCAAGGGTTAGCTCTTCCCATCTCTTTTGAACAAACTTTAAGGCTTGATAAATAGGTCATGTAGCTAGTTGCTTCATCCTAATGCAATCATGTTCTCTAATACTCATTATATTTCTTCCCACAACTATGTAATCTAAAAGCTCTAACCAATGATCTATGACTACATTGGGATTCATTGATTCTTTTATGAGTTGCAAAGTAATAATTTTTCTTTTTCATTGTATTCTTGTAAATTTTTGACCCTTTGTTATTCATTTTTGATGTAGGAGGCCAAAGCTTTGATTTTTAGGTCTCCCAAAAACATCAATGGATTCCATTCAGTCTCATCTAGGATAAAAAAGCTATGCAAGTAGAAGTCACATAACTAGTCTTGCATGTTTTGTGTAGAATCAAAAAAAGTATCTAAAAACACATTTTTTATATTCATGGAAATTGGTTGATCACTAATCAACTAGCTGAATTGAAATACATATATTTTTCCTGCTGAAATGATACATAAACCCTTACAGGTGGTCTACATTTTAGCAACTGTGTTGTTTTATCTGCCATCATCTTAATTTTCACTTCCAACTTTTTCACTTTTGTCTCCTGTTGTTCAAGTGCCCTGGTGTGATTGGATATTAGTTTAGCTTTCTCTTTTTCCCAATCCTTCTTTCTTTGAGAGAAATCTTGGGTTCTTTTACACAATTCAACACCCAAGGAGACAAAAGTTGGCCCAATGTGGGTTCTGACCTAAGGAATTGGGCCTTGAGATACTGGTTCTTTATTTCTTGCTTCAACCATAACAATTTGTGTAAGTACCTCAAATTTAGACCCATGCTCAAACTTATAGAGCTTCTCATCCAATTCCTTGATCATAGAATCCCACTCACTATCCTTTTGTTGATAAGTTTTTTACAATTCTTCCAACTATTTTATACTTTCCATTGCTTCCTACAACTCATGCTAATATTTCTTTGTTCAATAAAAAATTCATATTTTTCCAAAAATTGCTCATCCCCTGCTACACTTGTGTATTCAAAACCCTCCAAAATAGGGCTTCTTGAGGATCTCCTTCTCTCTTTTTTTGCCACAAAAATATCCTCTAAATCAAATTTAGAGATACTAGTAAAATGTTAAGGTTATCCAATAGGTGGATTTACCTTATCACCAAAGGTGTTATCCTTTGAATCTTTATTTATTTCTACCATTACAACATCCTCTTCTTGATTTTAAATTGATCCCCTCATGGCTCCTTTTCTCTTTAAGCGATATGATCGCCTCTTAGGTTGTGTGGGTCTCTTCTGCCCTTTTATAGGTGCAAAAGAAGAGGCCCCACTTTTCCTTTTCTTGCCTTTTTCTATTTTTCTAGAAATAGTGGTTTCTTATTTTTCATCTATTATAAGTTACTTAGCAGAGGCTACAAGCTATGTTTCTTGCAAGCTCTACTTTGTCTCTCCTGTGCTGTAGGCAGGTGACACAATAGGGGAGTCAAAGGGTATTTCCCTTTCTGGAACAAGTTCTTCCATTATTTCTGGAATAATAGGTTCTTCAAGGATGCTATTGATATTGTTACAATTAAGAAAACTTTCCCAAGAAACATTTGAAAATTGAGTCCTAAGACTCCTCTTTATCAATAGTGTAACCAAACAAAAAAGAGACAATTTTGTATTGTTTCTTTTCCTCTTGTACTCACATGACATTCTCTTTAATAAATTATACAAGAAACTAGGGATATTCACATGCCTACCATGGCAAAGATGACTTAAAAGTTTTAAAATGAACTATGTATGACAAAGATTGTTTGACATCACATGTCAAATACTTAACTACATAGGAATAAATTGAAGCCCAAATCTAGGTTAAAGATAATTATTTAATACCTTGAGAAGAGGAATCCAAGTTTTCTCCTAGTTTTTTGAATTTGTTCCTTGCAACAATAGCATTTTCCCTAACTAGAAACTCTTCTCTTATCCTTGGCGATTCAGATACTTCAGCTATGGCAACTTCTGAAGCATCTACCCTTAAGCCCCTAACAATTGCTTCATCATTTTGTAATGTGGTTGTAAACTGTTGGGTCATAACTTCATTAAACTCTATGAGCTCAAAAAATATTCTAACTAGCTAGCTTGCTGGAAAATAGGAAAAACTAGCTTGTCCTCCAATAGTTGATCATGTTTTTCTAGTTCTATGCATATTATATCACCTCCCATGGTATGCTTCAGTAATTGAATTCCTAAATTCTATCATGTTCTTGTTCCACCACATCAATTAACCACTTCTACTATGCTAGAATGTTGTTCTTATTCAAATGCACCTTTCAATTTAGTTGTTGAGAACCCTTTCCTCCCCTCTGAACTTTGTGTTTTTGAAAATGGAGGAAAACAATGGAAAGGTTTTGTAAAGAATTTTTGAAAACCAATAAAACTAAGGAATACCCCTCCCCCAACTAAAGATACTAAGTGTCCTCACTTAGTAGGTACAGTTTTGATAGAGGGTTAGATGAAAAGTACTGGAAAATCAATTAAAATATGTAGCATGCATGAATGAACTATAAACATATAGAAAAATCAATAATCATATATGTTAATTATCATAAGTTAGTATGTAGTTTACCTATATAAATTGGTTGAAATGAAATTCAACTCGTGTGAAGTAACTGATGATCGCTTGCAGTGTGATTTGAAGCGACTTGTCATGATTGGAATAATTTTTTTACAATGGTAATTTGAAATGAATTATAGCATATACATGACATGTGGAAAATGATGGAATGAAAAGGCTATGAAGTGTATGGAATAGGTGATGTGAGATTAATTACATGGGACATTATAATAAATAAATGTGGTAGGATTGCTATGTGTGAATGGATGTAATAAGTTATATGTAATGGAAATGGAATATGTATGGTTGCATGTACAAAAGTATGGATTATGAAGTGATAGATATGCAATTAATGTGAATGGTAATATGAAATCATTGATAGACAAGTGCTTTGGGTTCATGCAGTAACAAGTCCCTTTTGTAAGTTTGTCATTGAGAGGCATGATGTTGCAGGTCCTTGCTGCTTCTGTGATTGTCTTCAGAAAATGAATGTTGTTGATTGTCACATGTGCAGTGTGTGCACATGAAATATGTGACAAAATTATACCTGTGGAATATCAGTGGGCGAGTTGTGTAGCTCATCTACTGATTCATTTGTGGAATTAGTTTCCTTTGTTGCTAAAATTTTAATTACAAGTTTAAATTATTATTGTAATGTAAGAAGGAAGTCATCCTTCTGTAATGGTTTCTTATAAAGCTTCAATCTGTTTTTTAACTAGAAATGAGAAGCTTACTTCACCAATTGTCTATAGCTGCACTGCTCCATAAGGAAATACTTGTTTTATCTCATATGTCCCAAGCCATCTAGTTTACAATTTCCCTTTGTAATGTTTATATCTAGATTCATAAAGCAGACCCCAATCACCTATACTAAATTCCTTTGTCCTAATAAACTGATCATGCCAACAGTTTCTTTGACTTTAGACAACTTTAGTGTGGTGTATGGTTTCCATTCTAATTTCATCCAAGCTATTCAAGTTATGCAATCTCTCATGTTGTGTTGTTGACAAATCCATGCCCAATTTGATTGTTGTCCTCAATGTTTGATACTCAAATTCTATAGGAAGTATCGCTTTCTTACCATACACTAGTTCATATGGTGTAAAGCTCGTTGTGGTCTACAAAGTTGTTCATCAACCCAAACTTCCTTAGGAAATTTGGCTGCCCAATCCTTCCTATGAATTTTCACTATATTTGTGAGGATGTTTTCAATTTCCCTATTGGTAACTTCCACTTGCCCATTTTCTTGAGGGTGATAAGGTGTGGACTTCTTATATTTAATCTCATATTCTTAAACCAATTTGGTGATCATCTCTGATGTAAAATGGGGTCCTTGGTCTATGATACTTTCTCTTGGAACTCCATATCTTGTGAGTATGTCTTCATAGAGAAACTTTCCCACATTCCCATCCCTTGCAAACTGTAAAGCCTTAACCTCTACCCATTTAGTCAAGTATTCTGTGTAGTCCAGTATGTACTCTCTATTGTTTGATTTTGGTGAAATGGGGCCAATAAAGTCCAATCCCCATTTGTCAAATGGTGTTATTGCTAACTGTGGTTGCAATGGCATTTCATTTTATTTTTTTTGGCCTTCCCATTCTTTGACATCTATCACGACTCTCGATATATTTCATTGCATCTTTATGAAGAGTTGGTCAATAATAGCCAGTATCAAGAGTATTTTAAGAGTAGAATAAGTATCCTAACACTTGCTGGTTAGAATAAGTGAATACACTTTATCTTCTTGGATGCATCTTCTCATTATGTAGTCTAGGCTTGTGTAGAATAAGTATCCAACTATCCATGTGTAGGAAAAACTCTTGTGGAATAACTACTAATAGGTCTAGATAATGGCTTATTTTCTATTGTTTTTATATATGTCTTAGGATACTTTTCAACATATTCTCCAGACAATGATCCTACGATATGATATTCTTTTATCCATTATGCAGACTTAAACCTTAATTACGATGATGGAATTATGGTTATAATATATTAGTGTTATATGGTGTATATGAATTAAATGTATGGAATGTTGATGGAATGCTAATGGTTAATTTTGATAGTTATCCTAGTATACATGTTTTGTGGCATTAACTTGTTTTGCAGCTAAAAAGGACCATGGCACAACAATTGTGAGATGAACCCATAGCAACAGGAATGACTGGACACCGAAACAGGGGCAACTCTGGATTAAGTTGAAAGTGGTGGTCATTGAACACATGGACTTAATGAAGATTGGACGTGCATTATTATAAAGTTTAATGAACGTTGAAGAAGAGGTCACCTTCAGTCATGGAATTTTGACAAGTGGTTGTATGTTTTACATATACTTTTATTTTGACAAAGTTCTAATTATGATAGGATTCTCTTTCCTTTTCAGTTATAGATTGAATAATTCAAGTCTTAATTCCACACTCTATTATTTGGAGTGGAATTAATTATTTTTGTTAAGTTGTTACTTTCAATACAGATTCCCTCAAGCGGTATATAATTGTTGGTTGAATCCATAGGTTAGTTAGTGGGTTTTTCTTAGTTTATGTTATCAGTTATTTTAGTTTCCAACATGAGAGATATTCCAAATGATTGAGTCCAATATGTGGAAATATTTTTTGTAATCTCTTACAATATGTAATGAATGGAGTTGATCTTATGAGATTTGCAAAATCTATTAGTTAGATTTGAGTTCAGTTTAAGTGGGAACAATTACTTGAGTAGGTCACTCAAGGTATTGTTCTTCACTTCATCTTTTAGTTATTTATTTTATCATTGTTTATGAATCACATGTAATGGTTATTAGTAACATTCTAGAGTATATCTTAGTTGATACATTAATTATTAGAAAGTTTTTAGTTAGCACAGTATTATTTTATTAAGCAACAATGCAATTACAGTCTTTACTGTAGGTACCCATAACAACTAGTCTGATTTATGTTTTTACCGTTTTGTAGTTTTACGAATTTCTAGCAAGTAGAATAGATTAAATAGGATAATTTAGGTAGGCTTAGGCCCATGAAGGCATACACAATGATGCACCATTATAAGATTACAAGCCTTGGGTTGACAATTTAATGTGGTTTTAGGCAATGTAAAGTGGACTGCTCAACTAGTTTGACCTATGAATTGTGTAGATTATATCAATTTCGCAATACACTAGCCTGGACTCTACAACTACCTCTTTTCCCTTGTGGAGAAATGGGGTTGTGTTTTTCTTGCTATAAGATAGTTTGTAATAATTGCATACCAAGGTGTATGCAAAGATAGAGAAAATAAATGCTCATCTAGGAATGAGTCATCAACAACATCTTCTTTTGATTTGGTTGGTAGTCTAGATAGAAAATTTTCCACTAAATTTTCTTTACCTGACTTATCCACAATGGTAATGTCAAATTATTTAAGTAACAATAACCACTTGACAAGCCTGCCACCAACCCACTGGATTGTTCATTAGACACCTAATTGTTGTATGGTCAGTGTGTATGAACATTGAATACCTTGTAATGTAATTTTTGAATTTGTCTATTGCATAAACTACTGTCAACATCTCCTTCTATGTCACTGTATAGTTGAGTTCTACCCCTTGAATATTTTTGATGATGTAATATATGGCATACTCTTTGTTTCCTTCCTTCTGTCTAAGTACAAATCCTATGGAAAAATTAGAAGCATCAGTATGGATATGGAAAGGTAAGATCCAATTTGGTCCTATCAAGACAAGGGTTTTGGTTAATGTTGTTTTGAGTGCTTCAAAGGAACATTGACAAGCAACTATCTATTCAAATTATAGATCTTTTGACAACAAGACAAATAGTCGGGCTGCAAGTTTGCTAAAGTCTTGGATGAATCTCATGTAATACCCAACATGTCCTAGGAAAATTCTAACATCTTTTTATCTTTGAGGCATAGGGAGTGTTGATATAAACTCAATTTTGTTGGGGTCTACTTGAATTCCTTCATTTGACACAAAATTTCCTAATACAATCCTCTCAATCATAATCATGTAGCATTTCTCATGACTCGGGGACACGTTATTTTCTTGACACCTCTTTAGTACCTTCTCCAAATTTTCAAGTGCTTCATCATAGGTATCCCCATAAGTTATGAAATCATCCATTCAAACCTCCATGGAATCATGTGCAAAGTCTAAGAATTATATCCTCAATATTGCCCTCTAGAAGGTGGTTGGTATATTGCATAGCCCAAATGGAAAGAAAGAATAAGCATATGTACCCCAAGGGCATGTGAAAATTGTCTTGTCTTGATGTTCTATGGCTATCTTAATTTTATTTTAGACACTAAATCCATTTAAAAAGGAAAAATACTTCTTGTATGCAGATGAATCAAGTACTTGGTCAATGAATGGGAGTGGAAAATGGTCCTTCCTAGTTGCAACATTCAATACACAATAGTCTACACAAACTCTCTATTTTCCTCCATTCTTAGGAACAATTACTAGGGGTGACACCCACTGACTATTTGAGATGGGATAGATAAAGCCCACATCAAGCAACTTTTGCAATTCTGATTTAACTATATCACAGACTATAGGGTTCATCCTCCTTTAGGGTTGTCTAACCAGTTTGAAACCATCATTGATGTAAATTCTAGCCATGCATAAGTTTGGGTATATCCCCTTCATGTCATGGTAAACCCATGCAAAGGTTGTTGTGTGTGATTTCAGCACATTCATCAGTGAGGTATGTTCTATATCAATCAATTGATTGTTAACATTTAATGTTTTACCTAACATTGTCTCTAAATTCAAGGATGTTGTTTAAATAGAGGAAATGTCAAGTACTGCTATGTTTGGAACACATTGGTATGGTAAAAAAGTATGGAAATTAATTAAAATGAATTGGTAGGGATTATATTTTGTAGAGGATCCTACAAACATGTTAGACATTCATGATGTTGTGAGCCCCTACCATAGTTTCTCCGCATGATGTTTGCTATTAGGTCATCTTCATCTTGGATCTCTAACAAGGGGTTGTATTCAATAGTCATCAAATCTTGTAAGGAGTACTGATATTCCTCATCTAAGGCAGGAAAGATAGTTTATTCTAGGTCTATATGTGGTTGGGATGGTGGATGAAGGACTAATTTCTTAGTCACATTTCCATTGGAAATGATCATATTCCCAGACTTGCAACCTATGAAGGCATCTTTTATTGCCAACCAAGGTATTCCTAATATGAGGGGATAGCCTGCAAGACCACAAAGTCTACAGGTTACTCCCATGAATCCAATGTTATCACCAAGTTTTCAATGATGCCCTCAGGTTTAACTGTGGACCTATCTACCAACTGTAGAACAATAGGTGTAGATTTGAGTTATATTAACTATAATAATTTCATGGTCTCTTTGGTCATTACATTAATAATTTCTCCTAAGTCAATTAAGGTGTTCTTAATGAGAGTGCCATTTATTTTGACATCACTTATAGGGCTCCCAAGATCTACATACTTGGGGATAGTTATGTTTCCCAACATAATGTCGACAAGTTGTCCTAAGACATGTATAGTTTGAAGATCTTTTTTCTTCTTGCCTTGATTTTTGAGGCATAACTCTCTCATTGTTTTACTATGAATAGGAACTTCCTCAATGGTTTGGATAATGGGTATTTTGATGTAAACATCCTTAAGTTGTCCCAATAGATCAGTTTCAGCTTGGATTTGATTTCTTTGAACTACTAATTTCTCAGGGAATAGAGGCTTTGAACTTAGATTAGTTGGGTTAACCTAATTCGACTCAAATTCATTAGTTTGTGTGTCCAAAGTCTCTATTGGGAGTTCCTCATCAACCAATTTAGTGGTTTGAGGAAATGAAGGCTCAACCAACATTTTCCCTTATTAGAGGTGAACATCACTCACCTCAACCGCATAAACAGGGTATTGAATAGCTTCGTTAGCATTAACCTGCTAAGCAAACTCGTTATTGGGGTTAGGTGTAGGTTGTGATGGTAACTGAGGTGCTCTAGGTGGTTGTGGTGTTGGATTTTTCGGGTTTGGCATAATGGCTTGCTATTGTGGTTGCAAGAGTTATTGTGGTTGTTGATAATTCATGTTTTGATTTTTCTGCTACTGACCTCTTTGCCAATGAGGTTTCCATTGATTTTGTTGGGGTGTCCATTGAGAAATATGGTTAGATCCTTGGTAATTTTGTGGTGGCCACATGTTTTTTTTGTTGTTGATTTCAATTGGATTGAGGCATTTACCATTGTTGGTTTTGCATATTGGCCCAAGATTGAGGGTTCCAACTAGGAAAAATTGCATTGTTACCAGGAAATGACATATTATAATTCAAAGGTTCTTGGGGCATACCATGTATTGGTTGCCAAGGTTTCCTTTGAGCTATGTAAAATACTTGTACAAAACTTATCCTTCCAATGCATGAAAGTCTGATGTCCCTTGCTCATCTTCAGAGATACTTGCCACCTTCTTACACTTGCAAGTAGTCTTTCTTTATCTACAATGTGGGTAGTATTATGTAAGGGTTGAATCTACCTCTTCTTGATTCTTTTTTACATGGAGGGTATCTAATTGTGTAGCCAAGCGGCTGATGATATCCTCCATATTCAACTAAAGATTGCTCAGCTCTATTCTAGAGACTCCATTGGGTGGCTTGCTGATGGAAGATGTCTTATCTCCTCTAACCTTCTTAGTAAAAGACCTTTAATAGTTCCTACATTAAGATTTCCTCAAATGGTGTATGTGAGATATCCCTTGCCCTAATGAGGTTAAGTGCATCCATGCAATCCTCATTAATCCCTCTCAAGAATATCAACTTTAAAAACTCATCAAAGAGTCTATTTTGGTGGAATTTCTTAAGGTAGAACTGAAACCTCTCCATATAGTCTTCCAAGGATTCATCTTCATTTTTGTGACATCCTAAAGATGTCACCCCTCTTTCTATTCCTCTACAATAATCTGGGTACTTTTCTAGGAACTTTGTCTTCATGGTATTGTAATTTGGGACAACATCTCCTCCCAAACCCATAAACCATCTCAGAGCAACATTCTTCAGTGTTGTTGGAAACAATTTGAGCATGTGTACATCTATGGTATAATCATAACTTATACATAGCACATCAAACTCAAAATAATGGTATTTGGATCCTCCATGACCAACCCATAAAAGACAAGTAGTGTTGAAAGAGGTGTGTTCTTCAAAGTAGTCGCTTTGTCCTAGTTGGAAATGGGGAACTCAAAGCTTACATGCTTTGGTGGGTCTTTAACTGTAGCATCGACCATGATGTTGATGTGTGTGTGGGAAGTCTCCTTTGTGTCTAGTGTGGGTACTAGTGTCAAGGATGATTCTTCTTCAGGAATACCCTCGCTCTATTCACTTTGTCCACTAGTATCCTCTATAACTTCCTGTGATGTGGGGAGAAATTTTCCCAAAGCATCTTGTTGCCTCTGAATACAATGATTATGACTATTTGGATCAATGGTTCCTACACATTATTAATAAAGCGTTTTTGTATTGAAGACTAAAACCTAATTTCCCTAATGCTAAAATTAAAACACTAAACTATGAAAGCTTGAAATTACACAGGAGAATCTTGAATATAACACCATTCCTGACAACGGTGCCAAAATGTAAGGTGATGAGGGTGAAATGTGTCCTTATTTTTACCTTTTATTTACCCTTTACCCTTTCGTTCCTATAGAATCCCTTGCTATTCCTATCAATATTTTTTAATCAAGTAAGGATATTTGGTAAAATGCAAAGAAAGGATAAAAACTTGTGGATATATCAAAAACTTTAATTATTTACTAATTATCTTCATGATTATGATAAACAGGGGATAATTAGGTGGATGGTGCGTGGAAGCAAGAGGAGGATTAGTGGAATGAAGACAAAGCCATTTTTGAGTCATATGTCACTTTTGATTAAGATCGGTCTAAGTTTGTTTGTTTTGGAATGATGTTGAAGTTTGTACTCTATTTCTAAGAAGCTTTTAAGGTTGTTGGTCGTAGGCCACAACAACCTAAATAGTCATATGATTTTTAATTAGTATTAGTTATAAACTCAGTCACATATAATCTCTATAAATATGTATGTCAAGATTGGAATTGATAATCGATAATATATATCTATAAGTGTTGTTTTAATTCAAAAAGATTGGGATTTGAAATATTATTTGCATGAATACTATGTAGCGTGGAATAAGCTTTCATTTCATCACTAGATAATCAGAGAAGGTAGGGCCCACTTCCTCGATTGCTGGTGAATTGTAGTAGTATTAACATGTTGTGTGGTAATAAGGTTTTCCAGTTTTAAATATGTTTTTAATCTTTAATGGTTGCACTAATTCAAAGTTATCCAGTATATCATTAATTATTATGTTGAGATAATTTGGAGTTCTATTAATCAATGTGTTTATGGTTATAGGTGAATCCAACATAGCATATTATCTTCTAATGTGTATCAGTCAACGTGCTTGTTGTTCTTAGTTTAATAATACAATCGGTGTTAAGCAGTGTGTTCATCAATATATGCAAATTTAGTTTAATATACTGCATTTCAATTCTAGTAATTAGTTATCTTTTGTCAATTCATTTTCAGTGTGGAAGTTTTAATTTTGTTTTATTGTTTGATTGTAATCTACCTTTGTTACAAACTGCACAAGTTCATGTCACATACTTGACAGGAAGTCTGTAAACTAGATTTTTGAATAAAAATTGGTTACATGTAGTTGCATCCATTCACACTTAGCTCGCTAGGTTCAACCCTTACGCAAAAAACCCCAATATCTTTCATAAGTTCATGACCCACATATTGACAATTAAGGAATAAATTGAGGAAACCTCAATAAAGTTCCCAAGGATTGAGTTAAACACACTTGCCAATAAGATAGAATTACAAGGATTGTTTTCCCCTAAAGTTCACCCACAGTTTAATCCAATCATTTTGGTGTCGTTTCTGGGGAAAGGTATTAAAGGCCTGAAATTATAGCCAATCCAACATAGCCACCGAAGCCCTCACCAATTCCAACCCAACCAAACCCAAATCCCAACAATAAGGCAACACAAACCGTGTATAATAATGAGGCAACATGTTACTCTACTTATCTTGTTAATAATGTAGAAATAGATGGAGTTAAATTAAGATCGGGGAAGGCTCTTCAGGGGCCCACCATCACTAAAATTTAGGAAGAACCTGAAGCATATCCAATAAAAGAACCTCCATTCCCTGACCGATTTCAGTTAGAACCAGTACAAAGGGAAGTCTCTCAACTTGAATTTTATTTTTCCAATGAGTTACACAATGTTATCATCAAGATTCCTTTGTTGCAGGCCATCAAGGATATCCTCGTACATAATTTTTTTTTGGGGATTTCTGTACCCAAAAGCAGAAGAAGAAGCAATATTTGAAGAATGTATGAGTTATTGGACAATTGGTAGACCTCATGCTTGGGAAAATAACCATTCCTAAGTACTCAGATCTAGGGAGTCTTGTCATCAAAGTATATATTGATAAAGATATAATTCCTAACACACTTGTTGATTTGGACACTGCAATTAATGTTATGACAAATAAAATGAAGGAAAGGTTGTCACTAAAGGGACTTAGACCTACTCCCATAGTCCTCCAAATGGTAGACCGATCTTTGGTCAAACTGGAGGGTATGATTGAATATGTAGTCCTTTCTATTGATTCATGGGAATACCCAAATGACTTTATGGTTTTGCAGCTAAAGATTAAGTTGGGGGGATACCCATTGATTTGGGGATGACCTTGGTTAGTAGTTGTAGATGCCTTCATTAATTGTCGATCGAAAAACATTGTCATCTCTAATGGTGGGTGTTATCACTTGGATTTTGCACCTTGTTGAATGTGAAATTCAACAATCCAGTGTAACATGGGAAGCCCTCTCAAAGTGTGGGCTTTGAAAGCAGAGGTCAACCTCCGAAGAAGGTTGGATTCCTAGTTGGGTTATCACCTAAAACTATTGATTGTGAAGGAAAAGGGCAAGAAAGAATGCATGAAAATGAAAACTAAATCCTATGGTGATACACCTAAACATTACCTAGACTTGAAACTCAGATTTCATACACTTGCATACAATGACTGGAAAAACAACTTGCACAACATATTTATGTGTGCTTTGCATAAGTGTTCTATAAAAAGGCCTTACTACTTGAGCTCCTAGGTGGAAAAGACTTCACAGCTAACAACAACTTACAATATTGACATAGATTATAACCTGCAACATCACACTTCTTTACAAAAAGGTACTAAAGCCATGAGACAAAGTTAAGGGAAATGAATATAATCGCACAATAACTTAATCAATCATGTGGAAATACACAATAATGCAGTAATAAGAAGGAAAAAATACTCCATTCAATGATACCAAAGGTCTGCACTGTATTCCATGTCCAAATGAGTTACAAAACTTTGCAAAATTCTGCCAAAAGACTCAAATAGTCACTAAATGCAGAAAAATACAAGAACTAACTGATAAAAGAGTAGCAAAAGAGACTAAGTAGTCATCTCCAACAACTTGGGTTGGATGCACTCAATTAGCCTAGTATATAGCCCCTCAATCTCCATAAAAAGAGCTCGTTATGTGTGAAAAGGTCAAATTTGACCAAGTCCAACATGATGACACTCCAAACAGTCCTCAAAAAAACTCACACTTGCTCCAAAAAGAAAAATAAAGGCTCCTATTTCTCCTCCATATGTTTGCTAACTTCTCTCAACATTCCTAGATGCTCTCCTTAGTCATAAAAAGAAGAAACAATCTCCTAAATCTTTGCCTCATGTTTGTAAACTGATTCTAACCATCCTTCAAATGCTTTGGATGTCATCAATACAACATATCCTGCATCTACTCATAACTTGGTTAAATAATCATATACCTCTTTTTGCATTTTAAGAAAAAAATGACAAAGATAAGTGATTTATACAATATCGTGCTTATATTTAGTCATTAACAATATCAAACAAATGCAAAGATGAAAGAGATCTCCATCGGCCAAAAACCCTAGGAAAAAGGGAATGCTAAGTCAAAACATCTTTGAAATGCCTAAAGCATAAAGAAAATGCATGCAAGCCACCACGGGGTATTAGTTGAGACTTTTTTTTTTCAAAAATGATGAACATGTATTTCTCGAGGCCACCAAACTTAGGGCTTCGAACCCTAAAAGAGCCAAAAGAGAGAAAAATCATTCATTTCTTATGTGAAGCTTCTAGGAGAAGCAAGCTGTCGACACCTCCATTGCTAGGGTTTTTGGAAACCTCTCAGAGCTCGACCATGGAAGATTCAACAAAAACAGAGGTATTTCCTTCGCATTTCTAACAATCCTATCATAGATGGTAAGAATTTTTTATCATTTTACCTCATTTCTAGAGAAATTATGCTTGAAATCGAGCCCATGTGTAACATAATTTTTTGTTCTATGCCCTTTTAAATTTCTATGGCTGTGACATACTTAAAAAATTGTTTTTGTTTTGGGTTAAAAAACTCGTGTGTCCATTGTATGCTTCTCCGATGCAACTGGAGCACAAACCCATGGGCCTTCTGATGAGTTTCCCTTTCACAACCATAAAGGGTAAGATTTATCCATGCAAACAAAGACAAACCCTCTTTCTTTGTACATAAATTGCTCATTTTGAGCTCTGAAGAAAACAAAAAAATGAGTTATTTCGCTTACTGTAGCTTGTGTATTTCGTGCTTGACTCTGTGTTTCATTGGTTGTTAAGACGTTTTATCTTTTGTGCAAGTATTTGGGTTCATTACCCCGAAATAACAAAACTTTATTCTTTTGTAGAAGTGTAGCTCATTGCTCTTGCATTATCACCCTTCTACAATACATGGATAAAAACAAAGCCTATCACCGAGTGTTGACATTATTAGCTTTGTGCTGACACTTGAACACTCTTATCCACTGTCCTTATATGTTACTTCTAGCTTAGCAATGTCAAAACCTTTAAAAACTATGAGTTGTCTTTTTGAACAATATGCATGAAGAATTCATTTCCCTTCTTAGCATGATGTCACTAGCACATTATTATGACTGTCCTTAAATAAGCTCCTTTTCATAATGCTTGCCACACAGTCATGTTGATGAATTGGCCAACCCCTATCATACTATCCTCTGGTTCAACATCCTAGACCCCTCATGATGTATGTTCATGATGAAATATCTCTCTCAATAACTGTCACAAGAAAATTTGAGCTTCTACTATGACATCTTAAGTGCATTGTCCTTGACCTCTGCCATTGCATTTTCGCTTTGTTAACTTTTAGTGACTTTTTCTGATAACAGATCTCAACAAATATTCCTTGGAAGTGCTTGTCATGATACCTTTTCTCTTAGATCTGTAACATACTATGAAGGTAAAAAATAATGGCTCTTAAACACTCTCTATAGCTTGATTCCATAATGAATTGAATTCTTGTATCAAGCACAAAAAGGAAAACTATGACATGTACACAAAAACCATGTCCTTTTCTTCACTCCATCATTGATAACTATAAAGTGATAGTATCTTCCAGGTGACTATCACGTTATCTTTTCTAGATTATGGAGCTAATTTACTTTGATTCAATCTATAACACGATGTCTTTTACTCATGATTGCTTCTGATATCTCCTAATAGTTCTTGCCTTGCATAAACAAGATGGCATTACATACATGTATTCATAATGTAATTTTGCAATCCATTTTGACACAATGATCTTGTATGCATCCTCACACATCTGTAGATGGCTTTTCTTTTCTCCCCTTTCAAATAAGCTCAAAAGAGCTCACCATTACAAAATAGATCCACATTGCTTGGCAAGTTGGGCTCAACCCTTGTGGGAGCCACATTTCACTCCACTTACCAACATGAAATAAATTAAAACAACATCTTGATAATACTTGTAGCTGCACATGAAGCAAACATGTTAGAAAACAAATGCATGTTTGGGCATGTATAATGACCTCAATGATTTTTTGGCACACATAGCTCATTTAATGCACATCATGGTCAATTTATACATGCATAGGTAAATGATCATGTATGGTATGTAACTTTTCATTGCTTGGGTCACTTATCTAACACATTGCTATTGCCTAATGCAAGAATCAGGAGCACGAAGGAGCTAGAAAGGACAAAACAACTTAGGCAACAGCTGGACCAAACAACTGGTTACCTCCCCTACATGCACTTTTCTCTTCTTCATTTACTTATTCATGTATTTGTTGATTTTGATTTGTATTGAATAAGAAAAAGCTAGCCTCATGGCTTGTGTGAGACAAATGTACATTCTTACATTTACATTCAATAAAGACTACTTTTCTAGAAAAGATTTGTAAAAATATTTCTTATGTTTCATGCATCTGTATAAATGCAACGATTTAAATTTTTGTAATCTTTTAAGTTATTCCATTTGTACACATGAATGTAATGTAGGAGAGTTAGAAAATGTACCATTTATTTTTTGAATATTAATGGGCTCTACTTGATTGAGCCATAGGTGAAAATATGGTAATAGTGGGCACATAAAATAGTTGACTTTATACCCACCAACACAACCCTTGTTGGAGTCAGAGGATCCAATATGGGTAGATTGTGACTTGGATGAGTCATTACCAATATTAACAATTGATCAATAATTAGAGATTGAAGAAACTACTAAAGATAACATTCTTTTTAATTTTCTTTAGAATAGATATGCATCTAATGAAATCTTTGAAAGCATGGTTCTTCATTAAGGTATAGATACTCCTTGTCCTTTTGGAGACTTTCAACTAGTAGGTAGCTCACGATTTGTTCAACACTTTGTCACATTACATCAATTGCTACCTCATAATTGTCTATGTAGTTAATTTTTATTTTATGGAAATTCTAGCAATAGACCATCCACCTCACAAGTACTAGCCATTAATTCACCTACATAATCAGAAGCCATGGAAATTTTACCTGGTCGCACACTTAATATTAATCCACATTTAAGCACTGAACAAATCCAAGATGTCATTGCATTGCTTAGAACTAATAAAGATGAATTTTCTTGGGAATACCAAGAAATGCGTGGCATTTATCCTGATATCTGCACCCACCATATTTATATTGAAGAAGGTATTGATCTAGCTAGGCAACCACAACGATGGCTCAACCTAGTCTTGCATGAAATAGTTAAAGAGGAGAACTACAAAAACTATTAAATTTTGGGTTTATATATCCTATTTCAGATAGTTAGTGGGTCTCTCCTCTAGTTGTGTTTCCTAAGTAAAATGGTAAGTGGATAATTTGTGTTGATTATAGAGCACTTAATAAAGCTACTAAAAAGGATCACTTTCCATTACCGTTTATTAATCAAGTGTTGGACACTCTTGCAGGTAAAAAGTTCTTTTATTTTCTAGATGGGTTCAACGTCTACAACCGAATTCACATAGCACTTGAAGACCAAGACAAAACCACCTTCACTTGTCCTTGGGGCACCTTTTCTTATAACATTTTGTCATTTGGTTTATGTAATGCCCCTGCTACTTTTCAAAGGGTAGTCTTGAGTATTTTTGTAGATCTTGTAAATGATTGTGTTGAGGTTTATATGAATGATTTTACTGTCCATGGTAATACTTATGAAGAGGCTAAAATAAAATTGGAAAAGGTACTTAAATGTTGTATAGACACTAATTTATCATTAAGTCATGAAAAGTGCCATATGCTAATGATAGAGGGGATAGTACTTGGTCATTATATTTCTTCCAAGGGTATTCATGTTGATCCCAAAAGATACAAATCATTCAAGACTTGCCTACACCTGCTAGCCAAAAGGATGTGCGTAGCTTTCTAGGCCATGCATGGTATTATAGGAGGTTCATCCAAAATTTTAGTAAGATTTCCTCCCCTTTGTTTGCTTTGTTAGCAAAATATGTCATTTTCTCTTGCACACCAGAATGTCAAGAAGCCTTCGAAACCATTAAGAACAAGCTCATACAGATGCCTTAGATTGTTCCATGGGAGTTGTCCTTGGACAAAAATAAGATAACCTTTTCTACTCCATCTACTACATCAACAAAAAATTCACAAGAGTTGAGGTAAACTATACGGTAATTGAAAAGGAGTTTCTAGTTGTTGTTTATGCAATCAATAAGTTTCATCATTATATTATCGGATATGAAGTTTTGTTCATACTAATCATTCTGCAATTCAATTCTTAATGAATAAACCTGTTGTAACTTGTAGAGTTATTAGGTGGCTACTTTTGCTTCAAGAATTTGACATTACTATACTTGAAAAGCTTGGTCGGGAGAATGTGGTTGCAGAATTTTTATCCAGGTTAATAGCAATATGATGAACCAGTTCTAGTTGATGATGCCTTTCCAGATGAGCATCTCTTTGCTATATTAGAAAAAAGTCTATGGTACACTGACATGGTGAATTACCTGGTTACTTGCAAGTTCCCACCTTATTTCTCTCTAAGGGAACACCGAAAGTTGGTTGTATCAATGGATTTCTCTTATGACGTGGCTTTGATAACATCATGCATCAGTGTGTGCCTGAAGACGATGTCTTCAACATACTTCATGTATGCCACACAAAAACTTGTAGAGGACATTTTGCTGCTCAGAGGACTGCCCATAAGGTTTTAACTTCCAACTACTATTGGCCTACACTCCATAAGGATTGTAAGTGTTACATTCAACATTATGATAAATGTTAGTGTATGGGCCACCCCACACACTCAACTGAAATTCCCTTGCATCCTCAATTGTCAATTGAGCCCTTTGGAAATGGGGGCTTGATTTTGTTGGACCTATCAACCTGCCATCTCAAAACAAGGAATACATCCTCGTGTGCATAGATTATGTAACCAAGTGGGTTGAAGTTGTTGCTTTGAAGCATGCAAGGGACACCAAGGTAGCTGACTTTCTCTATTTGGAGATTTTTACCAGGTTCGGTGTTCTACGAGAGATAGTCACAGATCAAGGTCCATAGTTCACGTTCGACTTCATTTCTACTTTGGTTCATGAGTATGAGATTCGACATTGCAAGTCTTCACCTTATCATTGGCTAGGTTGAAGTTACCAATAGAGAACATTCTCACCAAGACAGTTGCCTTCCATAAATGAGATTGGGTCACGCGACTTCCTAAAGCAGTGTGGGCCTACCACACGACATGGAAAACCACCACTGGTTTGGCACCTTACGAACTTGTCTATGGTAAGAGATTTGTTCTTCCTATTGAGTTTAAGGTGAAAACTCTTTGCACCGCACTCAAGTTGGGTATGAACCTGACTAATGCACAAAAAGAACGGATCGCACAAATTCACTCATTGGATGAACTTCGTCAACAAGCACTCTTCCATGCAAAGACTTTCTAGAAACAACGTGCTCTCTGGCATGATCATTTCATTTGACAATGGTCATTTCAACTAGGTGATTGGGCACTCTTGTATGATTCTCGTTTTCAAGATTTTAAAGGAAAGTTCCATACTCGGTGGCTCGAGCCTTATGAGATTGAGATGGTCTATGATAACGGTGCATTTAAGCTTCACACTGTGGATTCTGACCACATGGCTCTAGTTGTCAACGGTCACTGGTTGAAGTTGTACAAGAGGCCTATTTCCAGGGATGAATTTGTCTCAAATTTTCTAAAGGAACTCCATCTGCTTGATAGGGTTCCCGTGGCCTCTTCAAGTACCTTTTAGGTACTTTTCAAAATGTATTTACTTATTAAATAAAAGGAAAAAAAGAAGTTAAAATCAATAAAAGATCCAATAGCGAAAACTTTAGGGCATTGTTGGCCAGTTAACACTTGAATATTGGTTTTTGATGAGCGAACTAACTGCTAAATAATCTTAGGGGTGAAAACCAGGTTACTGGAAGTCTATCATCGATATTAATAAAAAAAACACAAAACCCAAAACAAACTTCCTGTCACTTATGTGCCAAGAACTATCTTCTATAGTCAACAACCTTTGTTCTTCTTTCTTCTTTGGTATGCACAGGATGAGTTTTCATTCTTCATTATTTAAGGCCAATTTTCGAACACCTGGCCCTCCTTTTCAGCCGATTCCACCACCATTTTGTGTGCCTCATTCTGTGTGGTTGTCTCAGGACTTGGTTCTTGTCATTTCCTGGATAGGAGTCCTTGTTCAGTTTCTTTCTAGATGTTATTGATTGGTTTTTATCTCCTTGTGACAATGGTCCTTTCACCTCCTTCCTCATGCTGCTACCTTCAGTCTTTTATGATTCCATTCGAACGCTCCATCATTTTCAATTACACTTCCTCCTCAATTGATTCCACGGCTCACTTACATACTCATGCCACTTACTTTCTCGACCATGATCATTACCTACATTTCACCTTCCACGTGGCGGTGTGGCACCCGTGATACACCATTTTCATCTCCCGTACCCATCCACTTGGGTAGTGGTTTTAATGGCACACTTTTTCGACGTATCATCCTCATCATTACTTTATGTTGTTTTACTCTCGGTTACTTCACTACTCTATTGGAATCTCCATGCCCGCACCATGTGATTTGTTCAGCTCCATTCTTTGTTTCGTTGATCCCTCATGCGTTCGCTTCACATCAACCTCCCATACACACGTCGGATTGGTATTGGTATATTTGAGTTTTTGCTTTTCTTTGGTTATTTTATTTTATATCTTTTATTTTCATTAATAATTAGTGACATGACCCAAGGACGTGTCACATGCGAAGCTGGGGGGAAATTGTCCAATCATATCCATCCTATATCTGAGAATTTTCAAATCGTACCCATGCCATATCCATTTCATCTTTATTTTCTATCGTCATATTTATTTGACACGCTGTAAATCTTTATTACCTGTCCTAGGTTACTTCATAATATTATTACCCTGTCATTATTCATGCAAACCATAACCCGCCATAATTACCATTGCAAACTACCATCTAAATTTAGTTACCTTCTACTTGCTTGCCATTTTTACCATACCTATTATCTGAAAACTACTTTGAACTATTCCTAGCATCTTTTCCTTCCCAGTGGTGGTTTTCTCCATCCACTAACAAATTATTTTTGTAGACTATTCTAGGTTGGGGAAAGTGCCTTATTCTGGTTTCAAACAAACCTCATGGTAACATCATGGCAGGAGATCATCAACACCGCTTTGAACCCACATCCATGGATGAGTTGAAGGCCCCAATAGTTGTTGAAGTGTATAAAAATTTTAAGCAAGCAAGGTGGGATGTGTATTTTTGAAAGTTAAGGGGGTATGATGAGAAACTTGCATGCAAATTTGCAATGACATGTTGTAGTAAACATGCAAGGGTTCGTGGCCTGGCTATTCCTGTCACGGTTGAGGCCATAGCAAATATCATCGGTTTGTTGCTAACAAGGGAAGACTACTTCCCTGATAACTCAAAGTGGGTGCAAGAGCTTAAGCCCCTTCACAAGAAGTTTTGTGACGAGGTGAGTCTGTTGAAGTGGTCATTAGACAAGGTACGAAGCTAGCCTCACTTCCGCCACCCTAGAATGATGTAGCAAAGTTTATCATATAGTACATAACCTGTGAAGGTAGGTACGTATACGTTTATGCTAAACAATTTCGACTCACGATACATCTGCGATGGGGTTTGCTTGTGAATCTTTCATTCTTTCTGTATTCTTCTATAACTCAAATGAGAAAAGTAATCCAAAAGGGTAGAAAGAATTCTTTAGCCCATCATGGACTCATCAATTTTTTTATTGTGAGGGAACCAAAGATTTTTTCTCCTCCAAGGGATTGGGATTCGTTTGCTGGAGATGATACTCCAAAAAACTCTGTAGAGGAAGACCTCCTTCACACCCCAAAATATTCTACGAAAGAGGGCTCTCCTAATGCAGAAATATCTCTTAGCAATTCTAAAAAAGAAGAATTTGGTCATATAAGTTCAAATGAGGGTAGTAAAAATGAAAACCCTTCTGATACACATAATGAGGGCTCTAAGTTAGGGAATTTCCCTAGTTCTTCAAAGAAAAAGGCTAAACAAACCCTAGGGTCAAGCAGTAAACATGTCAATAATTCAAGTGCTAAATGTGCAAGTGTTAAGTCGATTGAAACTAGTACACCAGACTCTAGGGGTAACAGGAAGCTGCATAGTGGGTCAACCTTAGCTAATTTTTTAGAAGTTTCTCAAGATAAGGAAAAATCATCAACTGTTACAATGGACAAATTAGCGAACCTAGCCAATGTAGCTAGTGATGTTTTGAGCCTTGAGAAAACCAATGAAGTTGGTGACTTGACAATCTTGGCTATAGTATTTTGTAAAACTGAAAAGACAGAAGCGAACTCTAAGGAGTTAAGGAGAAGTAAAAGAAGGAAGACATAAGAAAAGTCTATAACCACTGGAACAGATAAAAAGGAGCCTGAGTAAGACATTGAATTTCCTCAACAAAATTCTCCAATTTTAGAAGACATGTCAATTGCCAAAGAGGGTATTCATGATGAAAATACCATCCAAGATGAGCCTATTCGAATTGAACAAGCAGGTGATGATAACCTAGAAAATTTTGTGGAATAGGGAATTGAAACCCCTTAAACTGAAAATCAGGAAGTAGAACAAGAATCCGAAGAGGAGATAGAAAAAGAGGCAGAGGAAGAATTTGAAGAAGAGCATCCCATGTTAACAAATGAAGGGATTTGTGACTTGCAGGTCCTAGTAACCAAGTTGACTGAGCAGAACCAAGCTTTACAAGAACAAGTTTGAGATGTAGGGTCCCTTAATTCTTCAAAAGAAACAAAGATTGATCAGCTTAAGGTAGCACTTGATCAAGTAAAAACTGTCAATGCCGCTCTTATGCCCATTTGAGAACATGAAGATCAAATACATGCGCTCAAACAGTTGTGGGTTAAAGAGATTTCTAGCACAATGCAGAAACTATTTGGTTTGTATCCTATGTCCTTTTGCATGAGGGCATACAAAACCCTAAGATGGGGGAAAACAATGAGGGTGAAATGTGCCCTTATTTTTACATTTTATTTACCCTTACCATTTCATTCCTATAGAATCCCTCCTTGTTCCTGTCACTATTTGTTTAATGAAGTAAGAATATTTAGTAAAATGCAATGAAAGGATAAAAACTTGTGGATATATCAAAACCTTTAATTATTTATTAATTATCTTCATGATTATGATAAACAAGGGATAATTAGGTGGATGGAGTGTGGAAGCAAGAGGAGCATTGGTGGAATGAAGACAAAGCCATTTTTGAGTCATATGTCACTTTTGATTAAGATTGGTCTAAGTTGTTAGTTTGTTTTGGAATGATGTTGAAGTTTGAAGTCTATTTCTAAGAAGCTTTTAAGGTTGTTGGTCGTAGGCCACAACAACCTAAACAGTCATATGCTTTTTAATTAGTATTAGGTATAAACTCAGTGACATATAATCTCTATAAATATGTATGTCAAGATTGGAATTGATAGTCGATAATATATATCTATAAGTGTTGTTTTAATTAAAAAAGATTGGGACTTGAAATATCATTTGCATGGATATTGAATAGCGTGGAATAAGCTTGCATTTCATCTCTGGATTTAATCGGAGAAGATAGGGTCCACTTCCTCAATTGCTTGGTGAATTGATGTAGTATTAGCTCTGCATGTTGTGTAGTAATAAGGTTTTTCAGTTTTAAATATGTTTTTAATATTTAATTTGGTTACGCTAATTCGAATTTATCCAGTATATTGTTAATTATTAAATGTGTTTATGGTTACAGGTGAATCCAACATAGCATATTATCTTCTAATGTGTATCATTCAATGTGCTTGTTGTTCTTAGTTTAATATTACAATCGGTGTTAATCAGTGTGTTCATGAATACATGTGAATTTCGTTTTTAACATACTACATTTCAATTCTAGTACTTAGTTATCTTTTGTCAATTTATTTTCAGTGTGGAAGTTTTAATTTTGTTTTACTGTTTGATTGTAATCTTCCTTTGTTACAAACTATTCCTGGCACAAGTTCCTATCACACAGTTGACAGGAAGTTTGTAAACCATATTTTTGAATAAAAACAAGTTACATGTAGTTGCATCCATTCACACTTAGCTCGCTAGGTTCAACCCTTAGTCAAACAACCCCAATATCTTTCATAAGTTTATGACCCCTGGATTGACAATTAAGGAATAAACTAAGGAAACCTCCATAAATTTCCCAAGAATTGACTTAAACACACTTTCCAATAATATATAATTACAAGGATAGTTTTCCCCTAAAGCTCACCCATAGTTTAATCCAATCATAAGGCCTTTATAATGTTCAATCAACGTGGTGTTCATGAGTGGACACACAATTCAAAGGATAGGTTCCTAAATGAATATTTTACCAAACCCTCATAAAGGCTTCATTTAATTATTAACCAAGACTCTATAAGCTTTTGATGATGTTGGAACTATATGTGCATTCATGGACTGTACATGACCTATATCGGTGAGTATAGGTGGTTGACACTTGTACATGAAATAGTAAAAGTTGGAAAAGGAAAATAAAGCGTTAAATTACAAAACATAAGAAATAACATAATATGTTGCTTATGCTACTGGTACCTTTGGCTTAATATTGTAACTGCTAACTACTAAGACTGAACCTTACAACTAACTGATACCACTAACTTCTAACTACTTAACTTCTCTAGAGACCAACTCAATGTGTTGTTACAAAATTCAATTCATGCTACAAAATATCATTTATGGAATTCACATACATACAAGTGAGAATTCAAATAAATAGATACAACGATAAACATCTAATCTAGTACAAAAATCAAGATGGTTGGCAATACCTCTAGTGGCCCTTGCTCGAGTTGTGTACCCATAGGAAATATCAATTATGCACGACTGATAAAAAAATCATAATAGTAAACTGAAACTCCTTTATTGCATAAAAACTAAACTTCTCATAGTCCGACAAGAATCTTCGAAATATTTCCCATTAAGAAGTACATATCCATTACAACGAAATAACAAAACACTAACAATGAAGTATTGTCTGATAAAACAAAAACTCGAACTTAGCAACTAGATTTGTTCCTTAACCACCGATCTCAATATATATTGGCTTAAGAGGAGTTTTATTCACACAAGGACTAAAAACATTTAACTTAAATGCATACGTTAACTCTCCCTCAAGAATAGGGATAGGACTAGTCTTTGTAACTAAAAGCCATAATTGAAAAAGATAGAAGTGAAGTAAAACTAAAACTCAGCCCTAACGGTATGATAGAGACATGCTCCATGAAAATTGTCATGTCATGAATTTCCTTATCAAAGTAGAATCCTTCCTCCTGTCATCTTATTCAATGATTTTGCTGACTCATGGTTGACCATTTCAATGGTTTCCTTCACTACTTTCTAGAACTGCCACGTTTTCAGCATTCTAGATTCTCCCCTACAACTGCCTGCGATCTTTTTGCTGCGAGCTGGCAATCCAATTGTTGCAAACTACAGTTCTTCTGGCTACAAGAGGTTAGCTTCATCTAAATTATACACATCATTAACAACCATTAATTAAGCATAAAATAATATTGAATTTCATGAATATTCACACATCAACACATACAAGTACCATCATACCATACTTATATTTCCACATACTAAAGTTTGATTTAAGATGCATGAAAGATATAAAAGATGTATAAGTTTTAGGATTGTGTGTGAACTTAGCATATTGAAATGCTAAAAGACATTTAAACTAAAAGGAAGATAACTATCTATTATCTAGACCCATCACAAGCCAAGTAGATGCATACTCTCTCACAACATGTCAACACAATCCTCCCAAATCATATGAATATGAAACTCCAAGAAGGAACCATAGAATAAAGAGAGAAAACATGTAAATCATAACATGTCTTTCTACCAACACCTCAAAAATGCAATGATGTGTCAAGTATGATCTCCTTACAACCCCAAACGAAATGCCTCAACAACACCCATCCACTCAATCTCAAAGATCAAATGCAACATATGAATCATGTGTAATGCCAACATGGATGTAAGCCTTCTCTAACCAAGAAAATTAAACTCAAAGTATCCATTAATCCCAAAACTAGGAAATCAACCCAATAAACATATCCTAAACTCATCATAAATGAATGATAATATAAATAAACTCATATGCACAAGGAGATAACAATGGTAAACATCCCTCAAAATGAATCCTTTAGAACCAACTATCTATAGCTCAAGACCCATATCCATGAAAGATAAAGTAATATAAAATCATGCTAAAAAAATATCAAATGAGTCTCCCAAAATTAATTATTATGGCTCAAGTCTCATTCCCACGAGAAAAAACACAAAACATAACACATCTGAAAAAAATGGGCAAATACGTTTCAGATGATAAGTTGCCAAGTAGACCAAGAGTGGGAATGAGAATGCTCCTTCAGGATAGCCAAGTCATCATGACTCACTGGACAAGAAGAATATCTTCTATAGGTCCATCATGAACTCACGTCCATATCTAGGTGAAAGCTCATCATACTTCTTGTTGAAACCTCCAAAGAGTAACCGTCTCAAGAAAATATCTCTAATAATGAGAGAACATTAGCCTCACCCAAGTCTTCAAGTATCCATGAGCACCTGAAATTGATCAATCTATGCTAAGCTTCATATTTAACTGCACTGTCATGAAGCTCCCAAGCAAATGATCAATATACTCAATACCAAGAGAACCAACAAAATCAATGTCAAAGCTCCAACCGCAAAATCAGGAACCCAACATGACATCATGATCTAACCATCTCCTCCTAGGAAATCACATGCAACAATACATACATCTTGGTCTCAAGAGAACCCATATCATATCATAACTGTAAGCTAGATCAAGAGTAAATCTTGACACAATAAGCTCCCAAGCAAATGACCTATGTACTCAATACCAAGAGAACCAACAAGATCAATGTCAAAGATCCAACTGTAGAATTAGGAACCCAATATGACATCATGATCTAACCATCTCCTCCTAGAAGATCACTTGCAACAATGTTTACATCCTAGTCTCAAGAGAACCCATATCACATGTCAAACCTCTAAGCTAGTATCAAGAGTGTTACCATCCAATTTTGGTCATGAATTTTTTTTAAAATTTCCCCTTATCAAAACGACAATTATACCTGTGGTGATTGTAAAAATGTGTCATTTTGGTGCCCACGGATCATTGTTGAATATAGGTTAAGTATTTCCATCCATCCTACTTTTTCAACTGGATCCTAAATCCGCAACAACTTGTGTTCCCCTCTAAAATAACTATGTAGAAGCGGGCAGTTTGAAGTTCAAATTCAGGCAGGTTGTATAATTGGCTTGGCAAATAAAGGCAAGACTGTGGCATTTTTAACAAACAACTATCAGATAATATGGGGCATTCATAGTAAATCAAACTATTATTAAAGTTCGGAAGCATGTTTGACAGACATTGAGTATTAGATATTGTGAATCAAAGTTTAGTGCTCACTCATTGAATCTGTAAGACTCCTTTCTTCCTTCGAATATTGTTCATATTCATCCTCAATCAGTGCTATAGAGGCAATCTGTATGTTATTGGCTTATCACCAAAGTAGCTTAGTGGCTTTTCAACAGTTTCTTGATATCCATTAGGCTGAATACTTATGACTCGAAGTTGTGTTAAGAGTGAAGTCTAGGAAATTAAAGAGTTTGGTGTGATTGATAACTAAAAAGAGGGGACAAAGACATTGTTGGATCCATCACCCATGACCCGTTGGATGGTGCCTCGACAGAAATTGAAGGTATAATTTGAGCCCACTGTTTTATTTATAAAATGCAGTCTATACATGGCTCTCCCACTCATGAAGTATATCAAATTTGAACATATGCAATGAAATATTGCGCATAGATCACTGTCATATGGCAACTTGTTAAAGATTGGAGGAATATTTGGTTCCGATGGGTTATCAAGGTAAAAGTTACTACCGAGAGAGATCTTCATCATTTTAATGAAGAAAAGGGATATGTGAAAGAATGGTAAAGGTTTCTTGTTATATGATGAGAACAAATAGAAAATCTGTGATAGACGATTGATGAGGATATCGACATACGTTGAGAGATCATTAAATCGAGATGGTGCCATGTGGTTGTAATTGAGTGCCTTCCTAGTAGAGTTAATCAACCAATGTTGTCGTCAGAATGAAAGTAATCTCATGGAAGGTCATGATAACAGGACGTATACAAACAAATCTGTTGGGAAGACGTTAGAAATTACTTAGCGAGTGCATTATAATGGTATAAAACCCGCAGCCTCCATACTTACGTAGGGTGGCAGAGATATTAAGCTACAGATGTAATAGACAAGGAATTCAATGAAAGTAAGCAGAGAGAATGGGAAGCCCACGATGTTCGTTTTGTGGGGAACTTATAACCTTTTTGCAAATGTCGATCACTTTAAAAACATTCAATACATCTGACACATTGAGTAGACCCAAACCCATCTACATATAATTTTGATTCCAATTTCGAATGAGAATTCAATGGCTCTACATGAATCTTTTTTTAAGCATGGAGCTGACCATAGTTATATATTGCCTTGTAGAGGCTGAAATCTATTAACAGGTGTTGGTCTCAGATGAAGCCGCAAATATTCTACGAGTAAAATCCCTTGTTCAAAGGCGTTTCTTGAAGAGAAGACTGTTGACTTTGGCAGAGATTGGGAGGTTTAGAAAACCTCATCAAAACCCCATCGGGTCTTGAAGTACCATATAAAGTTTCTTTATATGCTTTCACATTTTGGCCTAGCTTTAAACCAATTTCGAACACCAAATAAAGTGATAAGTAGAGGTATTTTCTACATAGTGTCAAATTATGATATTGCTATCAGGATTCAAATGTGTAGTTTTCAAGTCAAATTCATTGACCCATCTTTCATGATAATGAATTGTCCACTTAGCACTCATTGCATCTAGGTGATGCTCAAGCTTAACCAACACCTGCTGAAGGTTTTCCAAATGGGGTTGCAAGCTAAGTGGGCTTAACCTTGGGGAGAACTCTGTGGTTAAGCACGCTTGAGCTGGAGCAGTACTGGGATGGGTGACCTCCCAGGGAGACCAGTGCTTCACTTCTGTGAGCATCACCTAGATGCAATGAGTGCTAAGTGGACCATTCATTATCATGAGAGATGGGTTCTTGTGAACCACTACTCATGAAACATGGATCAATGAGTTTGACTCAAAAACTACACGGTTGAATCGTGATAGCAATATCATAACCAAATAAAATTTCAATACTCCTCCATGCTGTCAATGTCGATAAAGGTGAAAATAACATCAACACTTCGAAGGGTGAAACCTGAAGCCGATAACATAAATCTTGAATGTAGGTTGTTGCGTTTGCAATAATATACTCAAGTTGCAACGAAGCGAACACGCAAGTCTAATGACGAAGGCTATAAATACTTTTGTTCTTTAAGTGAGTCTAATTATATTATTCCTGAGATTGATCATTACGTGTGCATAGTTGATTTTCTTGGACGTCTGGTTTAGTTTTGAAATATGGTTGAAAGCTCCCTCTTAGTAAAGGAGAGAGAATGAACTGCTCGAATGATCAAAACTAAGAATCGTCCCATAAGATTCTCGACTGGCTTAGGCTATTTGGTATCACCATCAAAATTGAAATTTCTCCTAAACAGGTCTTGCAAATGATGAAATGAATTCGAGTTCTACACTCAGATTTTTGATCCTTCACAAGATTTGAGTTCCTTATTTACAGCTAGACTCAATGATACCTAAAACCTGATGAAGAGGATAAACCATTTTGGGTTATCAATGTATGTGAAGAGATTTTGTATCATGAGAATGAAGGGGTGCTTTCCCTTAGTACTAGAACAAGAGGACCATATCCAATACCAATCTTCGGGTAAGCGAGCCTTCAAAGAAGAAAAAGGCAGCAAAACGGTTTAATGTTATCACTGCCATAGCTTGCACACCACATGGTGGCTTATGTCCTACTATATATGACCAGGATTCCTTGCATCTATCTAAAGTAATGATGAAAATTACATAATGGGACTATTCACCCCTGTATTGTTAAACTAAGTGAAGGTTCAGATGTCGATGCAATTGCAAAGATGCAGCTAGAAGAATGTTAGGGAATCATGAGAATCAAAATGTTCTCTAAAATTAAAAAGAGAATCATTTATTCTGAAACCGCAAAAGGAATTTAGGAAGCTTTATTTTATTTTAATAATTCAACAAGCAGTTACGTAAAAGAAGCAGTTACGGAACTGAAAATTTTCATTTGGGAAAATGATAAATATGTAATCTGGAAACATTTTGGGGTCTCATTTTTGGTTCACCCGGGAGTGTCCATATTACATTGTGATGCAACAAGAAACTGGATCGAAAGGAGGAACGATAAGATATTGCTTTTCTTTTATGAGTAGAGTTCCTTGTCTATGTGCAATGAATATGAATGTGATATTCAACATTTATGAGTGAGTCTGTGAGCTATGATAATTGTTGAGCATTTATGAATGAGTTTGTGAGCTTTGATAATTGCTTGAATGTTAATTCTCTTTGGAGATGCTATGTTCTATGTGTTGCATTTATTTTCCTTCAAGGAAGAAGTAAAATTGGAGTCAGTTGAGTCTGTCTTGCTGTTATTAATAATCCAATATGTGAGTTGTGATATCAGTGCCATTCATCTTTTTACAGATTTTGTTGTTGTTTTTAATATCTTTCAATCACACTTGTATCATGGATATGAGCAAGTGTTAGTCTATCTTTCTTTCTTTTTCGTTAAAAGCATACCCTCATTTCATTATTCAAAAAATCCAAAAATATATCATATGAGGGAGATGCCCCTCTAAATATAGAGGATATTTATTAAACTCATAATAAATCATCCATTTATTGGTTCACATTGTCGTTGCCTATTGGGTGAATCTTGGTTATTTGCAGTGATAAAACTGTTTACCAACAAAGAGTAAATTATGATATCATGATCTAACCATCTCCTCCTCGTACATCACATGCAACAATGCATACATCTTAGTCTCAAGAGAATGTGTATCATGTCAAACCTCTAAGCTAGTATCAAGATTAAATCATGACACACTCTAAACCAAGAGTCAACATCTCAAATAATATGAAGTTAACTATCTCTTAACAATGGACCTATAAATATGAAAGAACTCTTCTACAACAACAAGATCTAAGATTTTCTATGAGACATCCATAAACACTAAAGAAGATCATCCATCACCAAGGATGAATCCACATCACTGCCAAAAACTCCCACTGAATTGTGATACTGAGCTACACAAGGCTTCATGACAACCATCTCCCAAATGAAGATCACCCACGGTCCACACACACTCAATTGCAATCTCAACAGCTCCAAAGAACATCTAGAACCAATATCTCCATTCCAAGAAGATACAACCACAATCAAAACATCAAGAATTAATCCTACACCACCAAGTCATCACTATCAAAAGCTCCCATTGAAATGTGTAACCAAGCTATCATGACATCATAATAAAACCACATGCTACAAGTCCCAACAACCAACTAATCAGGTACTCTAATCATCCATCCTCTTATCTCAAAGCAACATATCAATGCAAAAATGACCACATAAAAGGTCAACTAAGAAAGTCTACATCAACATTGAACCAATATTGTGAATATATATAGTCCACATCCGAGTCATCCCACTACAACCAAATGGATGGCCAACCCACACAACTGCATAACTCGAAGATCCCAAATAATGAAACATCAAGCCCCTCCAATGAATCTTTCATGTTTCAAAGCATGCATCCAAACATCCCATGCCATGCTTCACATATGTACTCCTTAAAAAGACTCAATAATGACAACCGAATCACCTAGCCAAATTTAACCAATAAACATGTGTTTTCTTTTATAGATACAAGCTCACACAAATATAACCAAGTGGTAAGATAAACCATGTGCCACAAAATCATTGACCCCTCATTTAATATTGGGTACTAAATTTTGACTTTAGTAAAGGGCATGTGCAGGATCATGATAGGCCAAAAAGTGGCGATATGAAAAAAGTAGCATTTTGCACTCGCCAAAAAACACGAAAAATTCAGAGTTGACCTTTTTTTTGGGTTGGGTGTCATTACATTGCTCCATAGCAATGCCCAATCCTAAGTTTTACAAATTAGATATCCGATTTGAATCGGATATCCGATTTGGGGTCGAGCAATATAAATATAAAAAAGGTCATTTCTTATTCATTTTAACACTTTCAAACGTCCAACGACAATGGATGTGAATCCGATATCCGTTTTTAGCTAATATCCGATTTTGAAGGTAAGTATTTGGTTGTTTTTTTGTTTTAATCGATTTTTGTTTGAGCTTTGTATAATTTTAACTAGTTTTTAATAGATTTTTATTAAAAATTAGGGTGTTTTACAATTTTTTATTAAAAACTAAGGTTTTTTACAATAATTTCATCTATATTGTGTAATTTCAATTAGATTAATTAGTTTTGAACTTTAATCAGGTATTATGGTTGAGAATCAAAACCCACAAATACTGAACCCTCCACCACCTCCGTGCCCACCAATTGAAGAGTTAATTGGTGAAAAATTGGAGCAATTGAGGGGCATTTGTGATGTTTATAAGACAATCCCTCGATTAAGGAAGATGACAAACACATTGAAAGAAATAATTAAAAATATATAAACCCTCTCCACCCAACATAATGCCTTTCTTTTGTGACGAGAAAGCATGAGGGAATATTACTCCTGTGGATTGTCTTATGAAGATGTGAAAGATCTTGAAATAAAAAAGGCCCAAAGAGCCTCTTTATTTGTTAACCCCCGCACCGGTTTGCCAGTTAATGTTAATAAACCAAAACTTTCTATAAAATGGTGCACGAATAAGGACATTGCAGATAACTTTTGGGATTGTTGGTGCATGGTTTTTGATAAACCACCCAACAACAATAGTGATGTACCATTTTACTTTATTAAAAAATTATATGTTGAGTTTGTGTTAGGGCATCATGTCAGTTACTTTGACATTAAACCCTTCCAGGGTGTAGGTGGAGGTATGCCCCAAAATAGACCAGGGGTAGTTAGAGTAGTCTAGGGCCCATATGTTCCCCCTCCTCCCCTTCCTCAGCCACCTCTAGTACATCATCCAGATATTATCAAGGATGCAACCACACAGACTATTCAGGATATTCACTCTTTGAGTGATCTTTCCATTTCCCATATTGCTACAGGAGCTCAACCACATACTAGTGATGTTGGTGATGGATCGAGTGCTACTGCATCATCCTCCTTAAGTCCACATATTTGTGTGCCACATACTTGCACTATGTGCCACCATATATGCTTGGGTCCTCTTGTACAACCCGTTGAGTATCCCTTGGACACATTTGATTATGACCTCCATGATGTGGACGTTATAGGAGATCAAACGCAGGAGATTGGAGCACACCCTATAGAGTCCTCTACTGCTAGAGAGGAGGACATTGGAATAGTTACACAGGTAAGATTTAAGTTGTAAATTCATAACTTGCATTTGTTTTTAAATGAATATTAATAAGAGATAGTATCAAGTACTAATATTTATTTACATGGTCTATTTAATAGTTGATGTCTGAGGAGGAGCTTACACAGGTTACTAATAGCACCCTCAGGGTCATTTCATTTGGCCTCGACATGCACGTGGTATATATTTTTTCACTCACTCGTTTACATTTTTTTATTATATACTTGCTTGTCATTTGAATTTTCATTAATGAAATTATATATATTAACTTATATGTTTATCTTATTTTCCTCTTGTAGGAAACACCTAGAGCGAGCGAGGTGCAACGCTCTCCAGACTTTGGAGGTGCAATGGTAGATAAGGGAAAGGTAATTGAACTCAAATTTGATCGAATTAAGTTTTTAAAGATCTTGTATAGTGATTATACATACATCAACATAGATTGGTAGTTTCATATACTTGTCATTTTTATATGTACAGGCGGATATGAGCTACACATCCTTGTTGACAAGTGTCACAACGCCTGAAGGAGTAGGTGTTGGAACACTTGAAGGAGTAGGTGTTGAAACACCTCAAGGAGGAGTTGTCGAAACACCTGAAGGAGATAAAGAAAAAGAGATGCCTAAAGAGGTATGCGTTTATTTTATTTTGTGTTTGGTAAATATGTTCCTATTACTGACAATTGTATGCTAACTTGTATCAATTTTATGTTTTTGTTCACATATATAGATTGCCATTGCAAAATTTGATATGACTGGTTCTTTGAGAGGGGTGTGTTCTAGGACTCCTGACGGTTTGAAGAGACGTATATATGAGGGAATCAAGATTTCAATTTTAGAGTTCAATTATAATTCAATGTATATTGATTTTGATGTTAATTATTCGATTTTAAATTATATAATATAACTAATTTCAATTATGGTTGGAATTTTTCTTGTGCAGTTTCCTTCAAAGCCAAAGAGTGCTTCAAAGAGGCTCCATTCTGATGATCCACCAGTAGTTTAGGATGAGATAGACATTTTGGCATGTATATTTGAATAGATAGCGAGATGCTCCATTTTGATGATCCACCAGTAGTTTAGGATGAGATAGAAATTTTGGCATGTATATTTTGAATAGATATCGAAATGGCATATGCCATATTTTGTAAAACTTTGTTTGAGTTGGTGTTGATGGAAATTTTGTATATGGACATACACTTGATTATTGGATAATTTGATATATAGAATCTGAGAGTCAAAATAATTTGTTCCTCATGTGCATGTTTAAACTGTTCAAAAATTTAATCTTGAGCAATGGTTAAATATCAATGTACAATAGCATAAAAAATAATGGTTATATTATATAGTTCACAATAAAAAAAATGAATAATGGTTAAACTATATCATATATTGCTTAGTTATATTATGGTTATATTATATAGTTCACAATAGAAAAAATGAATAATGGTTAAATTATATCATATATTGCTTAGTTATATTATGGTTATATTATATAGTTTAAACAACTTTGAAGACAAGAACAATGGTAAAGTTTAACATTTTAACTTTAAAGATTAAATACAATCAAATGGATTGAATTTGATGGGCAGTAGGGTTAACCTCACCACAAAATTGGTTTGAAACATTTTCATTTGTTTTTGTGCATTTGAGAGGCAATTTACTAAGGGTCGGTTTGTATACCATGTTTAAGGGTTTTGAGTGCATCTAAAATGGCATATTAAGCCTTCCACCCACTATATGCATCTGTAACTTGTTGGATAGGCTTAGTTAGGGTTAATAAAAATGTTTGCATTGTTTCATGTGTAGGGGAAGTTAGGATCATGATTTTGATGGTGCCCTAGATGGCATTTTGGGTGTTTTTGCATGAAAAGGAGAGGTTAGAGGGGGTAAATGTGAGAAATATTTGAGGGCAGTCAATTTTTAAGTCCTTTTAAGTTTTTTAATGGTTGTTTTAAGGTTTTGGATGAATTGGGATGGTCTGGTGAAGTCTGCAAGTAGGTTTTTCTATAAAACCCTTGCCTAAATTGAGCAATTTGAGGGTTTTATTGAATAGGGTCTTAGAGGGTGAGTTCATGAAGATAAGTTGGAAAATTTGTGGTTTTATCACCTGGTGAGTGCTGCCCCATTGAGCTTTGGGGTTTGTGAAGTGATTCAAGGGTATTTGCTTTGGAAATTAGGCCTATTTGGCTAGGTTGAGTAGTGTAGTTTGAATGATTTGTGGAAGATGTTCCAAAAGAGTCATATGTGGGGTTGATGTATGTTGTAGAAGTATTTAATGGGTGCCTAGAATGATGGTCACTTACAGAGGTTGTTAAGGAAAAATGAGAGTTAAGTTGGGAAAATTGGGTTTGCAGACCTACAAGGGTGTCTAGGTGAGAAAGGGAAAATAAGACAAGATTGAGTTTGTAAGTAGAAAGGTGATTTGTAACCTTTTTATTTGATAAAGTGAGGGGTTTTTCAACCTAGGTTGCTATCAGAAACACTCACCAACACTCCAAAACTCAAAACCCTCACTTTTGACTAGTTTCAAGGAGGGTTTATTGAAAACCTCACCTCCAGACCTTTCCTCATTGTTTCAATGCCTCCAACACCTTCAAATATGTCTGCCCTTGCTTAATTAACTCTTACAAAGTGTTTCCTTGATGTAAGCAAGATTAGGACCTTTCACATGGACTTTAAGAAGCATCTAACAAGATTAAGATTAGGACCTCCAACACCTTCAAATATGTCTGCAGAGATTAGGACCTTTCACATGGATTTTAAGAGGCATCTAACAAGATTAAGATGCTCTTACAAATTCAACTTATCCCCAAAACACACCCTAAAGGCTTGTAGCCTCAAAACACAACTTTTGAAGATTTATTTTGGAGAAGGCCATACAAAGACCTACAAAACATCATCAATCCTCTTATCTTACCAACAACAAGTAACTTTGTACCTGCAGAACCTTCATGCTTTGCAACATTCTTCCTAACCAATGGACACACAATGGACCCTATCATGACATTAGCATACTGGAATTTACTACCAACTCAATCTTCAAACCTGTGTCAACCTTCACACCTGCTGTCAAAGTATTTTTCAGACTTCAAACTAACCATCTCACTTAATACCATATTTTCAGTAGACATTGCCTTTGAAGGAAGGTTGAGTGCATTTTTTGAAGTTGTTTGTTTAAGGTTGTAGTTAAGGGTTTGAGGGTCATAATGTATTAAGAGGCCATTCCACCTATTGTTCATGCTGTGATTCGGTGGAATTGGCCCGGTTAGAATAATATTAGGTGTAGGAATAGATATCTAGTTGTGGCAAAGACATTTGGTGGAGATTTCCATGTTGCCCTTGTGGAAAAAGCATGAATTTAGGCCTAGGAGGCATAGCTTGAAGTAGCAGATTAAAGAAATAATTTTAAAGAAGGTTAGAACCTAGTCATTTCAATGTTATCAAGTGGATTTTTCTATGATATAAGGTCTGCAAAGGCAAGGTAGGTCATTTGGATATTTGGGCTTGAAGCCCTAGTTGAAAAAAGAGTGAAAATGGGTGAAATTGAGAGGTTTTAAGAAGGAAATGTGTGAGAAATTTGGGGGAAAAATAATCTGAAGTTGAATTAAGTTTGTGTAGGGTGAAATAAGAATGTTTGAAAATATTTTGAAGTTGAATGAGGTCTGGAGATGGGTTTTTCAATAAACCCCTGCTTATTTGGTGAAAAATGAGGGTTTCATGAAAGAGGGTCTTAGCAAGCGAGTTTTGACTCAGTGGCTAAAGAATTTGTGGTTTTGGAGGTATTTTGAGGATTTTCTAATGGTATTTTGAGTGGACAACAAGATTGAAGGAGAGTTCCTTTGTTAAAGTGGGCTAACTGGAGCCCATTTTCCAACGTTCAAGGTCAGTTTGATGATATGGTTCCAAAGTAAGTACATGTGATTCTGTGATTTGTTTCTTGGGTGTAATAAGGCCATCCATGACCATTTGGAGTCATTTTGAGTCATTTTTAAGTGATTTGGGGTCATTTGTCAAAAAATGTAAAAAGTTGTCAAGTTGCTAAAATGTTGTCAATCAACTTTTGCAAGAATGTGCAAAAATGAAGTTTTATTAACAAATTATTTAAAAAGTGGTTGTGAATGGTTGGGATGCATCCGAGTGGGTAATTTTACACTAGGCATGGTCCTCTTACGCACCAAAACACATAGAATCACTCTGAGCTACATTCAACTGGTAGATTCCCTTAAGAATCCAAAGTGCAAAATGGCTACAAACTTTTGCATCCTTGTATTTGGACACCGTGATGCTTAGAAAATTCACATCTGACCCTATTGGATTGTGTTGGGCCCCTTTACAATAACCTTTCTTAGTTTTCTCTATCTCGAAGGCGTTTTCCTGTCGTGACAAATTCTCGCTTGGGGAAAAAGTTGTCAAATGCAAGTAGTTGAAAGTTGCAAAGTGGTGCAACTTTCGTTCTAGAACTCGTGTGACCAAATAGACTGTTCTGACGCATCCGAGTGGGTATGTTTACATTAGGCATGGTCCTATTTTGCACCGAAACACACGGAATCACTCTGAGCTACATTCAACCGGCAAATTCCCTTAAGAGTCCAAAGTGCAAAATGGCTAAAAACTTCATCATGCTCCTATTTGGACACTGGGACACTTATAAACTTCTCATCTGACCCTATGGGATCGCGTTGGGCCCCTCTACAATAACCTCTCTCGGTTTTTTCTATCTCGGAGATGTTTTCCTGTGGTGGCGAATTCTCGCTTGGGGAGAAAGTTGTCAAATGCAAGTAGTTGAAAGTTGCAAAGTGGTGCAACTTTCATTCTGCAACTCGTGTGACTAAATGAACTATTTCGATGTGTCTATGTGGGTACATTTACGCTATTCATGGTCCTCTTTCGCACCAAAACATGCAGAATCGCTCTAAGCTACATTCAACCGACAAATTCCCTTAAGAGTCCAAAGTGCAAAATGGCTGCAAACTTTAGCATGCTCGTATTTGGACATCGTGATGCTTAGAAAATTCTTTTCTAACCCTATGGGATCGTTTTGAGCCCCTTTACAATAACCTCTATCAGGTTTTTCTATCTCAGAGGCATTTTCCTGTGGTGGTGAATTCTCACTTGGGGAAAAAGTTGTCAAATGCAAGTAGTTGAAAATTGCAAAGTGGTGCAACTTTCATTCTGCAACTCGTGTGACAAAACAAACTATTCTGACACACCCAGGTGGGTACATCTATGCTATGTATGGTCTTCTTTCACACTGAAACACACGGAATCGCTCTGAGCTACATTCAATCGACATATTCCCTTAAGAGTCCAAAGTGCAAAATGGATACAAAATTCAACATGATCCTATTTGGACACTAAGATACTTAGAAAAGTCTCATCTAACCTTATGGAATCATGTTGGGCCCCTCTACAATAACCTCTCTCGGTTTTTTCTATCTCGGAGATGTTTTCCTATGGTGGCGAATTCTCGCTTGGGAAAAAAGTTGTCAAATGCAAGTAGTTGAAAGTTGCAAAGTGGTGCAACTTTCATTCTGCAACTCATATGACTAAACGAATTGTTTCGATGTGTCCAGGCGGGTACATTTACGCTATTCATGGTCCTCTTTCGCACCAAAACATGCAGAATTGCTCTGAGCTACATTCAACCGACAAATTCCCTTAAGAGTCCAAAGTGCAAAATGGCTGCAAACTTTAGCATGCTTGTATTTGGACACCATGATGCTTAGAAACTTCTTGTCTGACCCTATGGGATCGCGTTGGGCCCCTTTACAATAACCTCTCCCAGTTTTTGCTATCTCAAAGGTATTTTCCTGTGGTGGTGAATTCTCGCTTGGGGAAAAAGTTGTCAAATGCAAGTAGTTGAAAACTGCAAAGTGGTGCAACTTTCGTTCTGCAACTCGTGTGACTAAACAAACTATTATGACGCACCCATGTGGGTACGTTTATGCTAGGTATGGTCTTCTTTTGCACTGAAGCACACGAAATCACTCTGAGCTACATTCAACCGACATATTCCCTTAAGAGTCCAAAGTGCAAAATGGCTACAAACTTCAACATGATCCTATTTGGACATTGAGACACTTAGAAACTTCTCGTCTAACCTTATGGGATCATGTTGGGCCCCTCTACAATAACCTCTCTTAGTTTTTTCTATCTCAAAGGAATTTTCCTGTGGTGGTGAATTCTCGCTTAGGGAAAAAGTTGTTAAATGCAAGTAGTTGAAAGTTGCAAAGTGGTGCAACTTTCATTCTACAACTCGTGTGACCAAACAGACTATTCTGATGTATTCGAGTGGGTACCTTTATGCTAGGCATGGTCATCTTTCGCATTGAAACACGCAGAATCGCTCTGAGCTACATTCAACCGACAGATTCCCTTAAGAGTTCAAAGTGCAAAATGGTTGCAAACTTTAGCATGCTCGTATTTGGACACCGTGATGCTTAAAAAATTCTTGTCTAACCCTATAGGATCAAATTGGGCACCTTTACAATAACCTCTCTCAGTTTTTGCTATCTCGAAGGCGTTTTCCTATGGTGGCGAATTCTTGCTTGGGGAAAAGTTGTCAAATGCAAGTAGTTGAAAGTTGCAAAGTGGTGCAACTTTCGTTCTGCAGCTCGTGTGACCAAACAGACTATTCTAACATGTTTGGGTGGGTACGTTTACACTAGGAATAGTCCTCTTTCACACCAAAACATGCAGAATCGCTTTGAGCTACATTCAACCGGTAGATTCCCTTAAGAATCCAAAGTGCAAAATGGCTGCAAACTTCAGCATGCTCATATTTGGACACCATGACACTTAGAAAATTCTCGTCTAACCCTATGGGATCACATTGGGGTCCTTTAAAATAACCTCTCTCGATTTTTTCTATCTCAGAGGCGTTTTCCTATGGTGGCGAATTCTCGATTGGGGAAAAAGGTTGTCAAATGCAAGTAGTTGAAAGTTGCAAAGTGGTGCGACTTTCATTTTGCAACTTGTGTAACCAAATGGACTGTTTCGATGCATCTGGGTGGGTATTTGTATGCTAGGCATGGTCCTCTTTCACACCAAAACACGCAAAATCGCTCTGAGCTACATTCAACCGACAAAATCCCTTAAGAGTCAAAAGCGTAAAATGGTTGCATACTTCAACATGCTCATATTCAGACACCATGACGCTTAGAAACTTCTTTTCTAACCTCATGGGATCAAATTGGGCTGCTGGTGCAGGAGTACATTTAGGCTAACCTCCAAGATACTTGTTTTGGCTTGTACTTGACTCTAGCCAAGTCAGGATGTTCATTTGTTTTCTCACCTTAGAAGGTCACTGCTTTTGTGGGCTAGGTGAGTTAGTCATTAGGACTAAGGTCACACAAATAACCATTGTTAGTAGCTTAAGTTTTCTTAGTGTTAGATGTCTAAGGTGAGATTAGATTCTTAAAGGTTTTCTAAGCACTTAATGATGTTGCAAAGGTGCCTTAGGGTCATTAAATGAGTTGGTTCCTCGGAATCTAGAGGGAATAGTGGTCCTAAGAAATAGGATCAAGGCATAGAGAAAGATGCCAAATGTTGTAAGGAAGTTGTCATGCCAACCTTTGCACTTATTGCAAATGTTGCATGCAACTCGGTTATCTTTGGATCCCCTTAAGAATAGGAAGTCGAAGATCGGCCAACAGGCCCTAGAATCATGGAGATGGCATCTAATATGTGGAAAGACTCGAATCTCGAGGTAGTTATGCAATTTTGTAATTGTTTTTGAAGTTGAATAGAAAGCTCTGCAACACTTTTTTTTAGAGAGAACTCGAGCTTTTGTGGTGACAGGCATGTTTAATGGATTGAGAGACTGAATCTAGTGGTTGTTTAGTGTTCTATAGGATAATCTAAGACTGTTTCATTTGATAAGCAAGTTGTTTAGAGTAGATATATATTGTTTCAATTAAATTGTTTTGTTTTTGAGTTCCTACTGGTCTTGTCCTGACCAGTCGGTGCTTTCATGGCTCTCCCATGAAATCTAGCCTTGGAAAATACCTAAGGACAGGTGGGAATGATAGGGGAGTCATTAGTGTATATAGGTTTAGGATTAGGAGTCATGAAAGATTGGAGAGCTCTCTTTACTACTAGACCTTAGGCGAGCAGACAGAGCCCGGTTAGAGGTCTAGGTATAAAAGATTGAAGATTTCTTGCGGGGTAGAGAGGAATTGTACGACACAGGTACTGTTCCAAATAGGGTTTCATCATAACTCAACATATTAGGTGGATTGAGGTCATATCAATCACTTAGACTATGTTTTGAGCAAGATACAAGCAAGGTTACAGTCAATCCTAGAAATTAGGCCTATTTAAGGTCTCCAAATGGTGAATCCTTAAATCCGGTAAGGATAGGGTTAAAGAACCTTCTAAAATGGTTCAAATTGACAAAGTTATGAATGTTTTCATAAGGATGGACACCCCTGCAATGAAGAATGAAGTTTGTGAGAAGATAGCACTTAGAGATTTCTAAGTGAGGGAGAAGATTTGTACTTTTAAAAGGTGTTAGTCCTACAAGGTGAAGCACAAAGGATAGAAATCTTAGAGAAGAGTTAGAATTGGACTTAGTTAATCATCTAAGCCAATCAGGACCTAGAGGAGACTAGGTTCCTAGAAGAGACAAGCTAGGTATCTTAGTTGCAGTGCAAGCAAACCTTGGAGCACTCACATCAGCCCTTCTACAATAATCTCTCCTGGTTTTCTCTATCTCAAAGGCCTTTTCCCGTGGTGGCAAATTCTCTCTTGGGGAAAAAGTTGTCAAATGCAAGTAGTTGAGTGTGTAAAAATAAATTTTTAGCCATTCCACCCATTGTATCCTACTGTAACTCAGTGGAATGGCATAATTAGGGGTAGGGGACATATTTTCATGGTTTCTGGAGTAGGGGAGGTGAGTTGAAATCAAGCTTTCTCACCATTTTAAACCCCCAATTGGGTCACTTTTACAAAGGACCTATGCCTTAAACTTTCCTTTTCACCCAAATTTCAATTGGGCAGCACTCACCAACCAACATAACCCAAAATTCCATAATTAGTTTGCAAAGACATGTTTCCCAAAGCACCCTATCATGAAACCCTTATTTCTTACACTTTACATGGGGGGTTTATTGAAAAACAACCTTCTAGGGCATATCTAACCCAACCAACACCTCCAACACTTCATAAAAGACCTGCAAAAACTCAAAAGATCAAGAGATCTCTGCTGCCCCCAAGAATTCTATCATTTTCTCATTCAAACCACCCAATTTTACCTAAAAATGCACTATTTGCCACCTAGGGCATTATGCCAAACCAACCAAAAGACATTCCTTGCACACAAAACTCATTATTCAAGATGACTCCAAACCACCCCTAATACATGTAAAATAAGATTCAATACGCATCATAAGGGAGATTCAAGAATGATAGTAGCAAAATAGGATTTTTTTAATCAACAAGTCGTAAGGCTATACAATGATATATATTGATAAAAGTATACAATATATCCAAAAAATTCATACAGGGTTAGTACAAAGGAGTCATATGGACATAAAATATCATGTACAAAAAATATAGTACAAAACATAATTCCCTCTAGGGAAAGGAAATAGATCTTGTGTTGCCTTCGAAATTCGACTAGATGGAGTGACTGTTGGTTCTCCTGTCTTTTGAACACGCTCGCTAGTCCTCCTCTCTTCACTCTGGACATTGAAAATACAGTTTACTATAGTAGCATAATGTGTCAGTAATAAGAATAAATGAAAATAGATTGAAGAGAATTATTTTTTTGGATTATAGATAGAAAAAGTGCAAAAAGATGCATATCTAGAACTAAAAGCTTTGAAAATATTGTATCCATATCAAAGCATTACCTTAATTTCAGCTTCTTGAATAGTTATATCAGAGCATTACCTTAATTTTAGCTACTTCAACTATATCCAAAACTTACAAATTCAAAACCATGTTTCCAAAACTAGACCATGCTTCCAAAACTTGCAAATTCAAACTTTCATGCTAGTCCTCCTCTCTTCACTCTGGGCATTGAAAATACAATTTACCATAGTAGCAGAATGTGTCAGTAATAAGACTAAATGAAAACAGATTGAAGAGAATTCTCTATTTGGATTATAGATAGAAAAAGTGCAAAAAGATGCATATGGAACTAAATGCTTTGAATATTGTATCCATATCAGAGAATTACCTTAATTTTAGCTTCTTCAATAGTTATATCAGAGCATTACCTTAATTTCAGCTTCTTCAACTGTATCCTAACTATCCCATCAGCCAACCAATTACTTTTTGCAAGTATTAAATAAAGAAGCATAATGAACCTAAGCATTGTACCTTCCATTCTTGAATATGCTATTCAAGTGTGCCTGAAGGGTCATCTCTTTGCTTAAGAGTATCCAATATTGCTTCATGATCAACATTACTAAGTGTCCATAGTTGTTTTATCTTTGGTTTGGTGTGATGCTTCAACAACTTAGCATTTGTTGCTATAACAAGGTGTGAATACATGATAATGGTTTTGTGTTTCTTGTAGTCTTCAAATGCAGGTATGCCATTATTTCTAATCATGTATGTTCGCAACCAAGTTTCTGCAACCACAACTGAACCTGTAGGATACATGAACCCATCATCATCTTCCATCGGTTGTGTTAGCTTATGCTTTACCCGCACACATCAAGCCAACCAATAGTTTGATCTCTCTTCATTCCCCTGTAGTACAACAACTGCAAAAACATGTCCTGGTTGTAGTAGATCTGAAAGACGATTGTAATCAACTGAACTTTACATTGTGTCATTTGTCATGGATATTGTTTGAGATAAAGGAGTTAGATACTATGGAACCCATGTATCCACCCACTCACTTGAATCACATTGATCCCACTCGCACTGAATAAAACTCTGAAAAAAACAAGCCAACTCTTGTGTCCAAATGGTCCATGTGCTTGCATTTAAGCTTCAAAATGAATGCATCTTTGAAGAATCTTTGATTGTATGACAATCCAATCTTCCTCCCACTGTGCCCTCCTCAACCAACCAAAAGAATCTGCGCACTGTTGAATCAAGTGTCCCTCCCTGTGACAGTGTTGAACTACACCAATCAAAAATAGAACGTGCATCACTGAATTTTGCTCCTAAGATCTTCAATTGCTCCTTAACTAGAGCTCTCTTTACACATGCAACTGCTCCATCATGCTCCCCTTTCCCATGCCTAGCTTCAAAAAAACTCCAAATATGAGGTACACCCTTCTCTACATGCATTCTACTCAACCAATAAAACATACGAGCATTCTTGAATTGACCTGTGCAATTATATGACCAAATGAGATGTCGACCCACTGTTATATCATGCTCATGCAAGAACTCAATAAAATTCTCAAAACAATGTTGGACATACTCAGACGAGTGAGATCTATCATCACTCATATAAAAATGATACTTTTTTATTATCTTTCGATCCTCTTCTGTACTATCAAGTGCATGTCTATATGTTATGTGGACAAAAATAGCAATCTGAATGGAATTGTAATACTGAGATTGTACCTTATTTTGTGGTTGCAATGTGTAGTTTTCTGCAAAATCAACCACTGATATAATAGTGCCAATCGGAAAAGATTCCTTACACATCTTGAATTGTTGATCCAACCACTGAGACCTATGGCTATGCCTTGCATACTTGTAGAAAATATTGTCCTTAAAATCTGAAATAAAATCAGCAACACTACATTCTTTTGTAACCAACTCGCATCTAGAACCTTCACCTCCACTCTGCAAAGTATATTTGACTATCTCATATCTCTTTTTCTCAACAATCTTCTTTCCAAATTCATGTTCGGAACCCTCATGAAAACATTGGAAAAACTTTGACAAGCCACCACATTGTGAGCACTTCACAATTAACAATCATTTCTATAGAAAAAGCAACCATCATCTCTAGAACATAAAAATAGATCTAGCAAGTCCCTTGATGATTTCAGAAGATGCATTGTACCACACTCCTACAACATTTCATTAGTATGCAAAGTAGAAAGGATATAGCATAATATTTCATGGTACATTGAAAACTCCACATGGTATTTGCAACAAGTATTACGAATTTTAAGAGGCACACAATAAAATGGCTTCAAACCTTCAAAATTCCTTTGTGATATTTCCATATTTGGATGTGTTTCAATAAAAAATTTGAACAACATTGTTTGGCTCGATTCCAAGAAATGTTTAGGATGCGGTGTACAGTCTCGATTGCCAATTCTTAACTTTAAAACATCCTTTGCATTGGGTGATACTCTAGAATTATCATGCCAAAATTGTTGAATTACCTACTTTACATTATCGGTTAGCTTCTTATCAACACGTGGAAGCCTCTCGACAAAAGCCCATGTATCATTTTGAAGAGGATCATCTATTCTTTCTCTTCTTGCAAGTGCTCTATCCAAAGTTTTACGATTTATGTCAAAATCAATACAAGTTTGTCTCATAAAGTGAGATTTTTTCAATTGATGGCTTACTAGGGCGGTTGTAAAGACTCTCCAAGCAACTCTCTTATCTTTTTCCTTTTTATTTTTTCCAATAGACTTGAGAGCATTAAAAAGATTTTTGACAATAATAGAATTTTTTTCGGTCTTCTTGTTCACACGAATCTTCAATTTGGCTAGCAAAGGTCTTATCTTTTGTATCTTTAGCAATTGTACAAAAATTTGGCATTGCTCATTCAATGTCTTATTGCTAAAATATTGGTTGAAAAGTTGCATAGCCCACCACCGAACGGTTTGTGTTGACCTCTTGCCTTCAAAATTGTTTATAATGTTCTCATCAATTTCAAGTAACCATTTAGGGGTTCTTGAAGGTCTTGAATTTGGAATGTATTTCTTCATTTCCCATGTAATTTGGTGAAACATAATTTACATTTGGTTCAATATTATGTTCAACATCTTCAATTCCAACATTTTCAGCTTGAACATTTTGAATATCAATTTCAATAATTTGATTCCCAATTTCAATATTATGTTCAATATCTTCAATTTCAACATTTTCAATATCAATTTCAATAATTTCATTCCCAATTTCAATATCATGATCAACATCTTCAATTCCAACATTTTCACCTTGAACATTTTCAATATCAATTTCAAAATTAGGATTCCCAATTTCAATATCATGTTCAACATTTTCACCTTGAACATATTCAATTTCCTCTTCACTTGAAAGACCAAAGGGCTTAGGTTCACCAATATTTGACATACCTTCTCTTCTCTTCCTATGACTTTCTCTATCTCTTTGTCTATATGCTTCAATTTTTTCTTTTGTAAGCTTTCTTTTACGTTTTTTCTTCCTATGACTATTGCTCCCCATTATACCTCCAAGAAGATGCTAAAAAATTGATTGCTTGTGGCAAATTCGAATAGAAGATGCTCCAAAAAGTTGATATTTGTCTCTTCCTGTCTAAAATCACGTTTTTCTCGCCTGCAAAGCATGCAAACAAAATGTAGGGTCCGTTGGGATGCCCAAAATGACCCACTTAAGGTTTTTCTATGGCCCACAAATCCGATATTTGATTTGAAAAAAAAATAAAAATGTATTGTAATGGTAAGATTTTGGTGCCACAAATCGGATATCCGATTTGTGGCACACATAGACCCAAGAGTAATTAGGAGGTGGAGGGTGGACAAGAGATAGAGAGAGAGAGATAATTAGGAGGGGGAAGGAGAGGGAAAGGGGAGAGAGAGAGAGAGGGAGAGAGGGAGAGAGAATTAGGGAGGGGAAGGGAGAGGGAGGGAG